>CM019182.2:49819242-50003819 GCA_009739505.2 Apolygus lucorum
GTCTAACATTGCAAAATTTCCAATTTATCGAATTGCTCATAATATTCAAAATATTTCAAAAAGGTTCAATATCCCACAACTTTTATGTATCAAAATGTCCAAAATATCAAACTTCCAAAGAATCAAAATGTCCAACATTTCACAATTTCCAATGTACCAAAATGTCCAATATTTCAAAATGTTCAGTATAATGTAATTTTCATAACTTCCAATGCATCGAAATGTCCAGTATTTCAAAATTTCCAGTTTACCAAAACGTCCAAAGTACCTATCCCAAGTATCAAAATGTTCAATGTTTGACAATTTCCTGTTTATTTAAGTGTCCAAAGTAACAAATTTCCAAAGTATCCCAAGTATCAAAATCTTCTATGTTCTAGAATTTCCTGTGTATCAAAGTATCCCAAGTATCAAAATCTTCTATATTCTACAATTTCCTGTGTATCAAAGTGTCCCAAGTATCAAAATGTCCAGTGCGTCAAAATGCAAATGCATCAAAATTTGGTCCTCTAATAGCTTTCTGAGCAACTTTGATTTGGTGTTCGTCGGTCCGTTCGTTCGTGATCAATCTTTGGTTCTGACGGTCCCCTTTGAATTCGATCAACACCAAACAAGCCTCAAAATTTGTGGGTGGATTCAGGTAAGATTCTAGACAATTGCACGCCGATTTCATCCCGCTTTCATTACTGCTTCTTATTCGTGTATCTACTTATAAGTGAACCATCAACTACATAAAGATACTAAAGCTACAGTTATTTCCTCACGTCCAAGTTATTCTATGTGGAGAAGCTATACTGCCCACTCAAATAGTTGACTATTATTTGTCCACTTCGGACCTCCTCTAGTACAAGGACAGATGCCGTTAAACCCGTGTCTATTTGTACGATCGTCGACCACACTGCAGTTCTCAGATGTCTTTTATCACGAGAGGACACAAAGGAATAATATTTGCGAAATTTCTCGTTGAAAATTTATACAGGCGGTTGGTAGGAAAGAAAAAATGTTTCTATTCACGTCAAAAATCGCAGAAAGACGTCATCCGAGTCGCGTTGTCGAGCCAAAAAGCGCGTCTCGCGACGAAACAAAAAATCGCTTATACGAGTTTATTTTTGAAATTAGAACGCCGATAATTTTTCACCTCTTTTGAGACTTAATTTGAAAACTGATATTTCGAAGACGAGTACGTCGTGGAGTAGCGAATTTATGACGAGTTGATCTTCGAGTTCAAAGAGGGTTTCGACGGTGATTCTTTCAAAGTTTTGATTTCGTGACTACGAAGACGACAGGTGGCTCAAGTCTATTTCGACTGAACGTGTGAATCCCCCTGTTGGGCGTATTGTCTCTGTGACAGTTTCCCCAGTAACCGTCACCGGTGATTTACGGGGTTTTCGCCTCTTTTGAGCTCGTTAGGGGTTCACGAATGGAAAGAGCGACATAAATAATTCACGTCAGGTGGAAGGGGGTCATATTTACCTACTCCGTGGACATTTAAGGTGTAGTTGAGGTTATTTACGTTCTTTTTACGTCTTATCAACCGGATTGTTAATACGTTGATTGTGTCACAACGTGTTGTGTTGCTATTATACAGGGTGTCTACACTCAAGATGGGCATAACTTCAGGGTTCGATTCTGCAAGGTATTTCCAACAAAAAATGTCTCTTAGCAATTTTCTTTTAACACACTCAAAATTCCTTTTTTTTCACTTTACAGTTTTTATTTCGCGTTTTCGACCTCACGGCACTGATATGGCCATAACTTCCCTTATTTTTCCTGAAAATTCAAATCTGACTACACCGTTGGAAAGAGCGTTAAATTACCAAGCTACCTACTGCAAAATCAAAATCTTTCAGCAATAAACTAGTCTCAAAAAATCAAGTCAAAAAGCAAACTTAAATTTTTTTTTAAACTTGACTCAATTCGACCAAAGTTTTTACTCTAAATCCCTGCCCATTTTGATGGGAGCTCTTCGGAGAAAACATGCTCAGATTGTCAGCTTTTCAACGGTCTATCAGTTTTTCTTTTTAACATTGAAATTGGAAGAGTAAATGACGTTTGAATGTCAAAAAACGTGTGTTTGACATGAAAATCCAGTGTTTTAAGCGGTTTATGGTCCTCCTCGATCTCAAGACGGCTTGATGAGTTTGGTATCATTTTCTATGTAATTATTTACGCTGAATCCAATAGTGTTACTTCCGAATCATTCCGACTGCTAGAAAGTGGATTTTTCGAAGAAAACCTTCGTTTTTCGTACATAAAATAGGTACGCATTATTCGTATGAAGTCCGCGACGCCAGGAATGGCAGTCGGACGAAAATCCAACCTGAAATGGTTGTTTACCTTACTTTACTATAGAAAAATAATAAACCATTGTGTAATAATTTGCAGCGTTTTTTAAGTTGGTTTGAATCCCTCGCTTGAAGACGCGGACCCTTACAGGTATTTTACAAGATCCAACGCCACTTATGGATCTTAAAATTTACTCACCTGCCTGCCGAAAACAAAACAAGATCGCTCATTAGTTTCATGGGATATTTTGAAAAAGGTGAAAAACCGAAATATCAAAAATAGTTTTGTCTTGTCCAATTTTTGATTTTTTAAATAATGTCATTGAATGACATTGATAGCGAATTTTCATACTAACAATTATGCATAGTATAAATAAATTATATAAATTTTATATAATTTATTTATAATATGCATAATTGTTAGTATGAAAATTCGCTCATTCAGTCATGCTGCACGGATGGGACAGACGATCTGGGTTATCACGGGTGGGTAACGAGGCCTTATCGGCTGGTCGGTCGGTAATGAGGGCTCGCCGGTCGGAAATGACTACCGATCCGAGGGAGGAGGAAGAAGAGGAATTCCTCGCCAAGATGCAGGCGAAAGACGGAAATGAAGACGGGGAGGAAGTAGGAGGGAGGAGGAGGGGTCAGTGACAGCCTCCCCCCGCCGATGAGGCGGTCAAGAGAGGAGGGGAAACCCCAATTAAATAAAGCGTAGCGGAGATAATGAGCTCGGAAACGCCGCTATCTACACCCCCCTCGCATACACGCGTCCCCCCCGCCGACATACACATACACCCGCCGACTACACACACGCCGTCCCCTCGCCCCATTCGACACGGATCCGACAGCTTAGATAATTAAACAGCCCGCTCTGACCTCAACTTTTCTCCTCAAAAACTCTCCTTGATTTTCAAAAGTCTGCCAAGTTGGGTGGGCAGTAAAGCTTCCTCAAGAAACACTTGAGGAGGACCAGAGATGGGCGAATTCTTATTCATAAATACGATTATGAATACAAATTATATCTGTGATTTATGATTATGAATATGAATACAGGTATGAATATGAATACGAATACAATCGTATTCACACTTTGAATACGATTTCCCCCCGTATTCGTATTTTGAAAACGATTTTATGATTTTTCTATGATTTCGAAAATTTCCAAAAATTGCTTTTTTTAAACGATTTTCCCTTGAAATCATACTTTTTTTAAAAATGATTTTCTCCCGAACCCTGGACATATTAATTACCTAACATTGTCAAAATAATCAATCACAATTCGAAACGCTCTCAAATTCTTGTAGGATTTTTCACGCAGAATCGAATGATGTTGGTCGCTACGACCAACCGAATAGAAATTCCAAAATCCAACGAAAATCTTCGGGGCACAACTAGACCCCAAATGAAGCCCATATACCAAATTTCATCAAAATCGGTCAATGCTAAGTGGAGAAAGTGTACGGCCGCGTACGGCAGACGGACGGCCGAATTTTGGTTTATTATTTTCAATAATGAACCTTTGGAATCGACCAAGAAAAAAAATTGTTTAACACCCCTTCAAAATTTGATGGTTTACGTTTCAAGGTATGTAGAATCCAAAAAACGAATACAAATTTGGCCGTCCGTCCGCCGTACGCGCCACTTTCTCCACTTAGCATTGACCGATTTTGATGAAATTTGGTATGTAGGCTCCATTTGGGGTCTAGTTGTGCCCCGAAGATTTTGGTTGATGTAGGTCACTTCTAAGGGTTCCAAAATGAATTTTGAAATTTTGAAAACTCAAAAAATTTTGATATAAAGGTATTGTTTTTCCTTCAATTTAAGATTCTATAAAATTTTTAGAATTTTTTGAGACCTCAAACCGTCTTTTTTTGTAGGACAAACCGTTCGCTCCCTACGAGAATTTAAAGTTTGGACGTACGATAAATCAGAAACACGAGTGTGAATCGCAAAAGAGGCCTAATCCCCGTTCAAATTTTAGCTGACCTTACGATCGATGTTTTTGACATTTTATGTCTTTACTATGGCACTTAAATGAAAAATCGTCACGCGGGGATCGTTACGCGGGGAGCGTTATGAGGGGAGCGTTACGCGAAGGGGAAATATGAAGGGGAAAAAAAATACTCGACGTGTGTGTGTGTGTGTGGAGGGAATACACGTCTCACACACACACACACACAGACGTACTCCTTCCGAGCAGCCACATGTGGGTCTCGTTTTCTCGGTCTGAACCGCCAGACTCTCCCGCTTCATTCAGCTTTGACGAAACCGAACAATGTTGTAACTTCATCGTAATATGTGAGGCGGAAAGCGAAAAGTGACCTCTTGTCGGCAAAGCTGATTTCGAGGAGAAGGCTAAAAACTGGGAAAAGGTCGAAAGTGTCGATTTTTCACTTTTTATCGATTATAGATCCTTGGACCCTCTAGAACCCAAGTGTATACGCCTGAAAGATCGAATCGAATCGAAAGTAACCTAAATAAGAAAATATCGATTTAAGAATCTAAGAATTTAAGGTAGCATTTTGAAGTTTATGGTCGTTTTTCTCAAAATCCATTTTTTCAGTTATAAAACACTGAAATACTGCAGCTTCGTCATTTTTTGAGCTACAAGGATGCTTTTGGTCTTAACCCTAGAATGGAAACAATGAGTAAATCTTACTCCTCAACACCTTCAGTAGGTAACACTGGCAGAATGAGGAATTTCACCATGTCGGAATTTCCTATTTTTGACCCCAAAATCGGATTCAGCACCTCTAAAAACCCCCTATGGCAAACTTTCAGCCCGAACTTCCTAATTTACGAATAAACAAAACAGTGTAGAAAATACGAATGTTTGAAAAAGCCGGGAAAATGACGTCATTTTGGAATAGTTCATTTATGGCCGCTTGAAGCGCTGAGATCGAGAAATCCATAGTCCCCAGATGCAAAATTTCATGAAACAGTAAAGTTCGAAATCGAAAAACTGAAGAAAAAAAATAGAAAAAGCGAGATGGGAAAAATTAGGTTTCCTCTGTTTTTGTTTGATAACTTTTCTCTTAGAAAACACGATTTCGTCGTCCCAATGGGCAACACTGGGAGAAGACGGCGATCCGAACAGCCCAATCAGCGAGCGTTCCCGCTGCACGTCTGTTTTCCCGGTTAGTTTTGAAATTTAAAATTTTGACTGTCTCCCAAAAATAACAGGAGACTTATTTTCCGAAATCAGCCCGATTTTCATCTATCCCACACCATTAACTATTCAGGAAAAATGCAAACAGAATTCGGTGAAATTCCTCATTTAGGTAGGTGGCGCCCCCTTGGCTCCTGCTATGCTTCCTTCAAGGTTTCTAGTCAGCTTTGATAAGGAACCCAGGATGGTCAGGTACTCCCCTTTTGTGTGGCTCAACCCTTCTCAAAGGTAAGTGAGTAAAAATTACTCAACATTTCTAATACTGTAGGTCCAGAGGAGTAAATATTATTCATCATTTCCATTAGAAGGCCCACCAAGGGAGTAATTTTTACGTAATTTTGAGTTGTTCACATATGGGAATGATTTGCAGCGTTTTTTTCTCTTTCTATTCAAACTTGGCTGTGTTTACTTTTTGGCTTTGAGAGTGATCATGTTTTGCCTTTTCCCCGATATTTGAGTTTTTCCCTAGTTCACTTCTTTTTACTTGCTACTGTGATAAAGGACTAAAATCTATTTCAGTAATTGGGAATAAGACTGAATAGCCAATGTTTGTGATGGTAAGTGATAGCATTCTGAAAAAGGGACCTACCTGTTTTTTTTTGTTTTTTGTTTTTTTTTTTTGCTTCAATGGGATACTGTTTTCTGATGAGAGAAGTGGAAGCTATTTATTTCATTATTTTGCTATAAGAATGTAGTCCGAACATGTTATTTATGCAGGTACCCACCAACCTGCTTAGAAAACAGCAGACACCAACCTAGTCTGAGAAATAGTTAGGAAGATAGATACCTCCAATTGTTTTTAAACAAATTTTGTTATGATTTGGCACTCGAATTTTTGTTCATTTATATTTTTCAATACAGAATGAGTTGCTCACATTGTTTATAAATGTTATTCGCCTAAATTCATTACCATTCAAAGAAAAATTGCGAGGAAAAAGGAGGTTTCCCACGTAGGAGTAAAAATTACTCAATGTTTCCATTGAAAGCCTTGAGAGGCATGTTTCGATTCTAGGGTTAAATTCTTCAGAAATCTATACAGATTGAGAAAATAGCAATAACTCCATTTCGACGAACGCTGACAAGAGGTCCCTTCGTTCAAAGTCCAATCAAGTTACTTTGACTTCCCCAAAAGGCGTCTCAAAGTTTGTGGCCTCCAAAATCAAAATTTCGACTCGCATTTTGCGTAGAGAGAAACTGTACTTCCATTTTTATAAGTGACGTCTTTTGACGTTTTTATGCGTTTCAGGAGTGAGTCGCACATACCACTGACATCTCAGTCGAGGTTTAAGGAAAGTGAAAGGGTTGAAGCTCAGAGAGAGCTTCCACAGTGGTAGCTTCTACAGTGATCGCTTCCTTCATGATCGGCGCATATCAAGGCGAATTTTCAGAGATGAAAACGACAAATTTCAAGACTTCACCTTGTTTAAAATAAATAGAATGATATTATTTGCTTCCTCATAAAAAATTAAGGGTTTTGAGTCGATTTGTAATGATAAATAATTTAAAAACTAGTTCCACATTTGGGGTTTTCTAAAACCTAATTTTTGTGCAATCGTGGGGTTGCTTTTTTTTAGTGCTAGAGCCGAGTTGCGCGCAATCATAAAACCAAGCGAGGGGTCGAAAATTCTTAAAATTTTACGTAGATTCCGAATTTGTAATAAAAAATGGGAAGTTTCATTTGAAAAAAAGAAGTTGGTGCTCTGAAATCTACGGAAATATTTATGAAGAATAGCTTTGAACCGATTTTTTTACGAAAAGATGGTTTAAAAAAACATCACCCTTACATTGGTTAATTTAATTTTGCAAAAATTTAAATTATATTGCTTATAAAGTGTATTATAATTGAATCAGTGAGAATGACAACAGTACATGTCCCCAATCAGCTTATCGAGATATCAGGTGTCAGGTGGTATAAGTCCATGGACTCCTACTGTTTTTTCCCTCAATCATTTTCATTTAGGCTCTGTTCAAGCTTACCGAGTGTGGTTATCATACTGCTCTTGTGCTCAATGCGTAGTTCTACTGGTTACAACCTACAAAAAGCCATTTTTCAACAATCGTCAAAAATGGACTTGTACCGTTTTTATTCTCATCGATTCAATTGTGGTCTCAACTATTGCTCTAAGCGAGATACAAGGATAGTGAAAGGGTTGAAGCTCAGAGAGAGCTTCCACAGTGGTAGCTTCCACAGTGATCGCTTCCTTCATGATCGGCGCATATCAAGGCGAAGTTTGGGAGATGAAAATGAAAAAGAGACGGAATTACAGATGAAACGCGATAGGAGAGATGAAAATCATTAAGAATGCCAAAATGAAGGTTTTTAGTCAATCGGTAATGAAAAATAATTTTTTTGAGAAAAACCTAATATTTGAGCCACCTTGGGGTTGCAAGATTTTGAGCTTGCTGGGAGTCAAATTGCGCGCAATCATAAAACCGAGTGAGGGGTCGAAAATTCTAAAAATTTCACGTAGATTCCGAATCTGCTATAAAAAAAATTGGAGGTTTTATTTGAAAAAATAAAGAAAACGAAATTGGTTCTCTAAAATTTACGGAAAAATTATGAGAAATAGCTTTGTTTGGTCGTGGAAGATAGGCCACGCCCAAAAAGTGGATAGTTAGTTCTACGGCCGGCCGCTAGGAGGCCACGCCCCTTCGGGACGAGATCTAGTGCAACTTCATCTACCTCTTTCATGATGGAAGTCTAGTACTCATAAAATAAATAGCTCATAATTTGGAGCCAGCATAAGACTTAAATTAGGGTGCTTATAGTTCATTATATTAAAATGATTGTTAGTGCATTCCTGTGGGGTGGATCTAGGTGGCCGCGTGCTTTCTTGTTCTGGGCCCTTCTTATCCACCTTATCGTCTCCGCCATCTTTAGCTCACTTCGTGCTACGTTTTTCAACTAAAACAACCTGTGTCAAATTTTATCTTAAATCATCCGTTTTAGTTCTGTCAATAAAGTGTTGAAAATTGTTTAGTTCATCTCAGTGTAGTTCATTCTTCCCGCGGAATTAACATTTTGGTGCCGAAACCCGGGAATTTGTGTGATTCGAGCGCTGAGAAGTTCCAGGCTCGATCGAGGTTAGTTCGAGGCTATTAGTTCTTTTTTAGTTCGCGTTCGATAGACTATTAATCATGTCGGTGATTCATATCGAACCGGAATTAGTACGTCTCTTCGATGATGAACAGAAGGGGATCTACAGTAAAGTTCGATCGTGGTCGATCAAAGTAGGCCACATTCTGAAGATGGAAGAACGAGGTGAACAAGTGTTGAAGATGGTAGACAAGTATCTTAGTTCCGCCGACCAGCTTAGTGATGAAATCGACACTGCCGGATTCGCGCAAGAGACATCGGATTCCCTGGCCGAGCAGTTAGCGAATCGAATAATTCAGCTCTCGCTAGTACGACCAGATAGCTCTAGTAAGGAGGTCAGCAAGATAGATCGAGTGAATCTCCCCACCTTTGAGGCAGTGAAGTATATGCAATTGTTGCTACCAACCGTTCCTTCATTCGACGGAGATATAACGAAATTTGCCGCTTTCAGATCTTTGTTCGACCGGGCGGTTCACACAGTTCCCAACCTACCCGACGAAATCAAGTTCCAGGCCCTCAGGGAAAAACTCACAGGGGAGGCTCGTAGTTCATTGACTAGCTTCAAATCAGATGGCTCCGACTACCAATCGTTGTATGATGCGTTGGTAGCGGAAAACTCGGGCAAATACCGACTCGCAAGGAAGACATTCGCCAACAGAACAAGTATTCCTCATATTAGATCTCTCGAAGTAGTTCAGTTAGAAGGGTACTTGGCTGCAGCTCGATCATGGCTTAGAGCTATGGAGGAAGTAGACACGGAGGACCTAGCCTCATTTCTGATGTTTGAGGCTTTATTCTCGAGGATTGATTCATCCGTGACTGAAAAGTTTAATCGAGCCAAGTCGCTAGCTCCTGATCGGGTTCCTACCGCTTCCGACATCATAGAATTCATCGAGGGAGAGTTATCACTTGCAAGGATGCAGCCAACTAGATCGGTTACGAGCAACCCAGGACCGCATCGGTACTCTAGTTCAAGGCGGAACCCAGCTGACAAGGAGCCGACTAGTTCTGCCGCAGCTTTTCCGAACTCAAACATGAAATGCCATTTTTGTGCTGGGGAACATTTTCTGTATCATTGCAGGCAGTTCAAAAATGAACCACTTATGAGTCGAGTGGAGTTTGTTCAACAAGCCCGGATCTGCTTGAATTGTTTTTCATTCCGGCATCGCCTTCAAGAATGTAGATCGGAAAGGAGGTGCCATTGCAAAGGACGTCCAATGGTTGTTCACTGAATGATATATTACTTGCTGGGCCTAAGCTACAGCCTGATATCAGTGACATAGTTCTGAAGTTTAGATCCCTGGGAATAGTGTTCATCGCGGACATTAGGCAAATGTTTAGGCAATTTCAACATCCGCCCATAGATCATGACATGTTGAGAATAGTATGGCGTAGCTCTCCATCAGAACCCATTCAGGACTATGCCCTGTGCACAGTGACATATGGTACCACTTCTGCCCCGTTTTTGGCAAATCGGGTACTACGACACCTAGCTCAAACCGAACAGCAAAAGCACCCCCTTGGAGCTCAAATTTTGCTTGAACGTTCCTATGTGGACGATATACATGGAGGAGGTTCTGACCTCCCATCTGCAATGTTAGCTCGAAATGACATAATAGCTCTGCTCCAGTCTGCTGGATTAGAACTGAGAAAATGGGCATCTAATGATCAGAGGGTTTTAGCAGGCATCCCCGCGGAACACTGTCTACCTCTGACTCAATCAGTAGATCTGCGCGTTGACACGGAGAAACCTCTGAAGATGCTAGGTATTGCGTGGAACCCACAATCGGATTCCTTCTTCTTCAAGATACCCACGACCCCTTTAGTTCGAACTAAACGAGAGCTGGCAAGTCAGGTAGGTCGCATTTATGATCCGTGTGGATGGATAATGCCGACCAGTGTGTTTGCTCGTTGTATTCAGAGAGAGGTTTGTCATGCTAAATACGATTGGGATGATCCTTTACCTAGCTCACTAGCGTATGATTGGCAAAAATTAGCTAGCTCAATTAACGTGCTGAGTGAATTATGTCTACCAAGGCATATTAATTCGTCAAATTTAGATCAATGGCTGGTAGGGTTTTCTGATGCTTCAGAGAAGGCCTATGCTGCTGTAGTTTATCATGTCACACGATCTGGGGATCAAATTACCACTAGATTAGTCCTATCTAGAGCCAGGATCGCTCCATTAAAATTGGAGTCTATTCCCCGATTGGAACTACTTGCCGCTGAGCTTTTGGGTAAAACCGTAAAAAAGGTTAGAGCTCAGTTCCCATTAGTTCCTGACGAGCGAGTCATTGCCTGTTCCGATAGTTCGATAGTGCTTTCTTGGCTTACTGCTGACCCCGCCCCTCTATGGAAAGTTTTCGTGGGGAACAGGGTCGCTAAAACCCTTTCGAACCTTCCACCAAGCCGTTGGTTTCATGTTAGTTCCAAAGATAATCCGGCTGACATTGCCTCTCGGGGAGCGTTGCCGGATCAATTAGTTCATAATTCAATGTGGTGGGACGGTCCTATGTGGTTAAGTCTAGGGCGTCCACACTGGCCTATTAGACGCATTCGACCGGACTTGACCCAAGAATCTGTCAACAAGGAAGTTCGGGCTAATCAGCCAATAAGTTCTGCCAGTTCTATGTCAGAGGACATCGAGGATAAATTTAGTTCCTTTATTAGATTGAAACGAGTGACGGCTTGGGTTAAACGTTTTATTCAGAAATGTTCAGTTCGTTCAGTCACTAGAAACAGTACCAGAGCTAATTTGTCACTGGCTCAACTGTTTAGGAATGTGCAACCCCTAACTACTGTAGAACTGAAGCAAGCTGAACTGTCACTCGTTCGTCGCGCTCAGTCCAGGCATTTCAAGGAAATCTTTAGTTCTATCGATCACAAGGGTCCTAGTTGCAAGTTGATGAAACAGCTTGCCATATTCAAGTCTGATGATGGAATTCTCCGCGTAGGAGGTAGACTAGCTCATAGTGATAGCCCCTTCGAAACTCAACACCCCGCCTTAATTCCATCAAAGGACACGTTTACTGATTTGGTCATTAAGCATGCTCATGAGAGCTGTTTACACGTGGGACCACGAGCCACATTAGCTCATCTAAGAACCAGATATTGGATCGTTAATGGGCGAAATGTGATTAACAAATGCTTGGCGGGTTGTGTGAGATGCTTTTCCGTCAAACCTAGATCCTTCAACCAGAGATGGGCCAGTTACCCGCTGGTAGAGTGGAGAGAACTTTTCCGTTCAATCAGACCGGGATCGATTTTGCCGGCCCGTTTTCAGTTTCAGTGGCAGGCCTGAGGGGCGCACGAAAAATTGAAATGTATTTAGCCGTTTTCATTTGTCTGTCCACAAAAGCGATACACTTGGAAGCAGTTATGGACCTTAGTACTGATTCCTTTTTGCAATGCCTAGAACGATTTATAGCTCGACGTGGCGTCCCCGCCATAATATGGTCGGACAATGGGACTAATTTCGTAGGAGCAAATAACCTGCTGAGGAAGGTCAGATCGGCCTTGACACAAGGCACTGCCCAGCAGATCACTGAACGACTAGCCAATCGAGGCGTACAATGGAAGTTCATACCTCCCCGTGCCCCTCACTTTGGTGGACTGTGGGAGGCTGCCGTCAAGTCAGCTAAGAGGCTAATTCGAGTGACTCTCCGGGACCAGACCACCACTTTCCAGACCTTTAGCACAATCATAGCTCGAGTTGAATCTATCCTGAACAGTAGACCACTAGTGTTCCAATCAAGTTCACCTGACGATATTCTCATTCTTACGCCGGGTCACTTTCTTGTCCAGCGACCCATGACAGCTCTGCCGGAATCCACAATTGATCATACTGCTAGTACTAGGTTGGTTCCTAAATGGAATTTTGTGAATCAGATAATCTCACAGTTTCTGGAAGAGGTGGAGTACCGAGTACTTATTAGATCTACAAATCAGAACCAAATGGGATACCCCAGACAGGCCCCCAAAAATCGGTGATGTAGTTCTCATCATGGAGGACAATCGACCTCCATTGTCATGGCCCATGGGTATTATTACTGATCTATGTCCTGGCACCGATAGAATCTCCAGAGTCGCTCTAGTGCGGACTAGCTCTGGGGAGCTTAAGCGGCCCGTAGTCAAGCTGTGCCCCCTACCTAGAGATGAGGATTAGGTCATATGACGGTGGTCATATGGGGGGGGAGTATGTTTGGTCGTGGAAGATAGGCCACGCCCAAAAAGTGGATAGTTAGTTCTACGGCCGGCCGCTAGGAGGCCACGCCCCTTCGGGACGAGATCTAGTGCAACTTCATCTACCTCTTTCATGATGGAAGTCTAGTACTCATAAAATAAATAGCTCATAATTTGGAGCCAGCATAAGACTTAAATTAGGGTGCTTATAGTTCATTATATTAAAATGATTGTTAGTGCATTCCTGTGGGGTGGATCTAGGTGGCCGCGTGCTTTCTTGTTCTGGGCCCTTCTTATCCACCTTATCGTCTCCGCCATCTTTAGCTCACTTCGTGCTACGTTTTTCAACTAAAACAACCTGTGTCAAATTTTATCTTAAATCATCCGTTTTAGTTCTGTCAATAAAGTGTTGAAAATTGTTTAGTTCATCTCAGTGTAGTTCATTCTTCCCGCGGAATTAACAAGCTTTGAACCTAATTTTTTAAAGTTGGTTTTAAAAAACATCACATTTACAATGGTTAATTTAATTTTGTAAAAATGTAAATTATATTGCTTATAAAATGTATTATAATTGTAGTTTCAACTGTTGCTTTAAGCGAGATACAAGGAAAGTGAAAGGGTTGAAGCTCAGAGAGAGCTTCCACAGTGGTAGCTTCCACAGTGATCGCTTCCTTTATGGTCGGCGCATATCAAGGCGAAGTTAGGGAGATGAAAACGAAAAAGAGACGGAATTACAGATGAAACGCGATAGGAGAGATGAAAATCATTAAAAATGCCAAAATGAAGGTTTTTGAGTCAATCGGCAATGAATTTTTTTTTTTTTTTTTTTTTTAAACTTAATATTTGAGCCATGTTGGGGTTGCAAGATTTTAAGCCTCCTGGGAGCCTAATTGCGCGGAATCATAAAACCGAGTGAGGGGTCGAAAATTCTAAAAATTTCACAGATTCCGAATCTGCTATACAAAATTGGAGTTATTATTTGAAAAAATAAAGAAAACTAAATTGGTTCCCTAAAATTTACGGGAAAAAAATATGTAAAATATCTTTGAAACCAAATTTTTTAAAATGAAAAGTTGGTTTAAAAAAAATTCACATTTACATTGGTTAATTTAATTTTGTAAAAATGTAAATTACATTGCTTATTATCTTTCATAATAATTGTAGTCTCAACTATTGCTCTAAGCGAGGGACAAGGATAGTGAAAGGGTTGAAGCTCAGAGAGAGCTTCCACAATGGTAGCTTCCACAGTGATCGCTTCCTTCATGATCGGCGCATATCAAGGCGAAGTTTGGGAGATGAAAACGAAAAAGAGACGGAATTACAGATGAAACGCGATAGGAGAGATGAAAACGATAACGAAACCGACGAGGGAAAAGCCGAGCGGAGGGTCGGCGTCTGACGGCGGAGGGGGCCGATGATTGGGCCGGCGGGTGATAGAGTAATCATGCGCCGATCACGCGCGCCGATCACGCCCCTTCAATCACAGTGTTTCCACTCCGCGGAGCCTCCTCGTTCTCATTGGCCCGTCTCCTTATTGGACCACACACGGTTCTCTTCCTCTCCGAGTGTCTTCTTCCACTTCCTCCGCTCCGTCTTCCTCTTCTTCTTCGACGCTCGTCTAGTTATGAAGTGTCCTCGGAGGACTCATCGAATATCTCGAGAATTTTAGCAAAAATCAAAAATCCAAGTTAGGTGGGCAGTGTAGCTTCCTCATAGAACACCACGGATGTACAGAATTTGTTGATGTGATAAGGCTTATTTAACCCCACTAAGAATCTGGATTTTCACGATCTTATTTACGGTTTCTCGAGCTAACAAACAGCAACACGATTGAGAAGTAGTTCGCGAAATTGTTGATTGTTTTACGCTTCTCATCATTTCGTTAGTTCCGTCTGATAGAATCTTGTTGATATAATTGCGCATTCTACTTCCCAGCCCCAAACTACCCTAAAAATTTGGTGATCGTCGGAACATTTTGTAAAACCGTTACTGAAATTCATAGAGGACCGCCTGCAGTCTAATCAGAACTAACCTTGACGTTTTTAAAGGACACAAATTGTACTGAACTCCACATTTCAATAAAATGAAGATTTAGATGCTTTGGACATTTAGTTTTTTGGATATTTTGAACTGTTTAATGGTACCCACTTCGCATAAGCAAAGGAAACCTTCGTAACAAACTGTAATTTGAACATTTTCCATTCAATTTTGATGGAATTGTGTGGTTGTGGCTCAGGATGGTTCCTTATGAATGTTGAAGTTGTCTGAACATCAAATTTGGAGGGTAGAGGTAGGTGTTAGGAGATACGAGGAAGCTATGTGTCACACCCGCTTGGCGAACGTTTAATTTTATTGCGTCAGCTATGTTGGGAGGAGGAGGAGGAGGAGGAGGAGGAGGAGGAGGAGGAGGGAGCCTGCGGTAGAAGGAGCGACGTTAACGTTACTCCAGCGAGAGCAATAAAACAATAAAATGGGGGAAGATTGGTCGCCTCGGCCGAAGTGGGAAGATGTGTCAATTACATGTGAAAGGGGCCGCGCTTGGCCGTAAAGGAATGAAATGAGAGGAGCCCCCCCCACCCCTTCACTCTCCTAAGTCTCTAAGGGGGCTCCCCCCTTCATCACCACCACTCACGGGGGGGGGGGGGGTTTATGGGGTTTCCAGTATAAAAGTTTAGTGCCGCCATAAATGTCCCGGAACGGGGTATGGAAGGGCTGCGCCGCGTCCGTGCCGAACAACATACTCACGCAGTCCTCGGCGTAGTGAAAAGGAGAAGGAGGTAGTAAAGAGTAGGAGGAGGAGGTAGTAAAGAGTAGGAGGAGGTAGTGAAGAGTAGGAGAAGAGGGTACTAGTGAGGAGGAGGAGCCTGCACGCCGAAAAACCCCTTTGGTTGAATTAATTTGAACTTTTGACTGATTACCAAATTTGAACTTTTGGCTAATTAATTTTTTGAACTTTTAAATAGTAATTACCTAATTTGAACTTTTGGCATACTAATTTGTAGGTTTTGCAAATCTTTTACGGTTTGACAGTTCTAGAGTCCTTATGAGGGATGAGCATCGATGGTCGATACCATCGAACTATCGATGGTTTAGAACCGATGTTTTCACCATCGATAGTTTGAAGTCGATGTTCTCACGATCGATGGTTTCACTACTATCAATTTACCTCAATGTAATCCGTAAATTACGCACTACAAGTCGTCGGCAAAACCACAAAGGGGCGTATCATTTTTACACCACCACAAACAGACGTAAATGCAAAAATTCGATTTTTGAGTTAGCTTCATAATTAATACTCCAAGGGTTGGCAAAAATCCTGACACGTTTTCGTCGCTTAGTGACACTGGAAATGCTTCAGTACTAAAGAAGTATCTACAACAATCGGAACACATTGACAGACGGGCGTATCTGTCAGTTACGTCTCTCTGTCATTGTGACAATGATGACATGACTCCCGTCAGTTGCGTCTCTTTTCAACTTTCCTCCTGATTTAGTGACCACTCCACTATTGGTGGACCACTAATGACTGTTTTTAAAAAACCACTATAATAAAAACCAGTGGTTTTTAAACCACTGTTTTAAAAAAATACAATTTTCAGCGGAAATGTATTTGTTTTTTAACACAATTTGCATTGAAAAATAATTAAAAAAATTAAGATTTTTACCGGAAATTTCGTCGTACTTTCTATTTGGTTGGTCGTAGCGACCTCGGATTGGTCTCATTCGATTCTGCGTGAAAAATCCGATAAGAATTCGTGGGCGTTTCGAATTTTGATTGATTATTTTGACAATAATAGGTCATAAATATGTCGAGAGTTCGGGAGAAAATCATAAAAAGTATGATTTTCAGGGAAAATCGTTAAAAAAATTCATTCTTAGGTAAATTATAGAAAAAATCATAAAATCGTATTCAAAATACGAATACGGGAGAAAATCGTATTCAAAGTGTGAATACGATTGTATTCGTATTCATATTTATACCTGTATTCGTATTCATAATCTAAAGTCGCAGATATGATTTGTATTCATAATCGTATTTATGAATAAGAATTCGCCCATCTCTGCTACGTACCTTGAAACGTAAACCAACAAATTTGGAGGGGGTGTTAAAAAAAATTTTTCTTGGTCGATTCCAAAGGTTCATTATTGAAAACAAGCTGAAAAGCCAACTGAAAGTAGGCAAAAACGATTCCTCCGACTCTCTCCGCTACCCACTCCTTCCGACTCCTCCCGCCCCCCAACTCCTCCCGCCTCCAACTCCTCCCGTCTCCGATTCCGCCGACTCTCCCCACTCCCACGACCCCTCCAACCCCTCCCCATCGGTGGCGGGCATACGTACGTACGTACGTACGGTTGGCGTTTTATGTATATAGAAGATAGATAATAAAACAAAAATGAGTGATTTATTGTTTTGTTCATTCTATATTCATTATTATCTTAGCGATGGAGAGGTGTCAATCTGATGGAGAGAAACATAAACATTTTCATATATTTTTGTGAAAGTATCGATACTTCAAAATATCGATACTTTTTGAAAGTGCCGTATTTATACTTTCTTGATGTATCAAGACGATATTATATCAATACTTTTGAAGTAACGGACATCCCTAGTGAGGAGGAGGAGTTAGTAAAGAGGAGGAGGTAAATCTTAAAATTGAAAAACTTGAAAAAAGAAGGGGTTAGAAGAAAATTGCTAGGAGACGTTTTTTGTTGGAAACACCTAGTAGAATCGACCCCTGAAGTTTGGCTGTATCTTTGATGCGATATATTATATCGCATCTATGTACAGGGTGGTGTCCGAGAAAGATACAGCCAAACTTCAGGGGTCGATTCTACTATATTATATTATAATATGTCTAACGTAATATGAAAATAGAGGTCAAAATTGAAAATGTGAATCAAAATTATTTCCGATCGTTCTAATTTCCTTGTTTCCGGATTGTTTCAGGCTGGGAGGGGGAGGAGGGGACCTGAACCTGCTGTTGTCGAGAGGTAGGCTGCCGCCGCCGCCCGACTACCCCGCCCCGCCCTACCGCCTCAACCCCTACATGGAACTTTATTCGTCCCTCCAACATGCCTCCCCCACGCCCCCCATCCACGGTAAGTCCACCTCCACTCTTTCCTCAAACTGTAGCTTTTCCTCGCCAAATTGAAGGTTTTCCGAAACAAAACAAAGTCCATTCATGCTGCATGAATTGAATGAGCGAATTTTCAAAGAAATCAGTCTGTAGGGATCGTTTCGGAATGTTCCAAAACAAATTTCAGTGATGACATTTTTCGAAAAAATCAATTTCAAACATTTTGAGGCCATCGCAATTATTGCGAAGCTATTATAGCTTCATTTTTTAAACATTAAATTTTGAGGGAGAGGGGGGGGGTTAACATTGTTTTCTTGCTAGATTCCAATGGTTCATTATTGAAAATACGAAATGGGGTTGGTTTCTCTAATAATTTTAAAAATAGGAAAAAGAAGAAGAGTAAAAAGTTTATATACATTATGTGTATATAAACTTTTTACTCTTCTTCTTTTTCCTATTTTTAAAATTATTAATTATTAGACATGTTGATGTTTAGTCTTCACAAAGTCAAATCTACAACTCTGTAAGTACTTGACTAAATTTTTCTAAGTTCCTATAGAGTATATCGACAGCCCCGCTGCAAAACCCTGTATGTTCAATACCAAAAAGTTTCCAGGAGACGATAAAAACTGTGACACTTTTAACATATGAACCTGGTGTAAGTTTGTTACTTCGGATATACCTGGCAACTTGGGTACCAGTGGTGAAGGGAAAGGTTCACCTCTGCTATCAACTCGCAGGTATATCTTTAGTGTTTTGTCCTAGAGGATCTAGGCGCTTGGGTGGTCGGGTTTACCAACTAGGTTAATGAACTCGACAGCCCAAGCTATCGCACGAGTTGTTGGGGGGTTGATTTGAAAATGAATATTGGCTGAAAAGAAAACAAGACAAAAGTCGAAACACAGATAAATTGTAAAGAAAGGTATTTACCTGTGATGAATTTAGAATTAAAGATGCGTGGCGAAAAGCGTGGTGAAAAAGCGTGGCGAAATTGCGTGGCGACCTGAAGCGTCTCGTGGCGGTTTATGCTGAAAGTTAGAAGCCTGAAGGGCCAAATGCAATTTGGATACACAAAGGTGTTCCTGCCTGATGGGCTTACGTGGCGGTCCTGAAGGGACTTGTCAAAACCTCGAGGTGTGGCGATGCACTAGCCTCAACTATCAAATTGGTAACCAGGTATACTCTGACAAAAGGTAAACGAAAATACAAATATATGGCACTTTTATTAAATTAAAGACAACTTCAAAGTTCGTGGCGATTTGCTGAAGGCTAGTTTTGTGGTAAGTATGAACAGAATTTTACTCAGTATGGTTTCCTAATATATCGTTACAATCCATTAATCATTTGGTGTTCAAGTTCAATGCATGGTCAGAAAATCAGAGGTTCAATCAGAAAGTCTACTAAAGTTCAATTTCAGATAAGCTTCGTGGCGAAATGTTATTAATGTTATTAGGTTTTAAATCTTATGACTACACGTCACTCCTAGTTCATTGGCCAATGGAATGAAATGTAATATTAGTTTGTGCACTCACGTTGGGGCCCGTAGGTATCCTTCCGATATTGTGTGGCGAAGAGGTATCCGTGGCGGCTGATGTCCAAAGCAGGGTAGTACAGCGTGGCGGCTTGGGGGGATAGCTGGGGTTAGACTAACTCACGGGCACGGAGCTCTCAATGGCTAGTTAACTGCGCAGAGGTCGGGAGGGGAGTAGTGTCGTCCAGGCCTGACCCGAGGTTCCGTCTTCTCTCCCCCCTCCTCCCGCGAGGTGGTGTTGGCGGGGGCGGCGGTGATGGTGGGGGAGAAGCTCTTGCCGCTTCTCCGGCCGGAGGGGGGAGGGCGCTCAAGATGTTGGTTGGCGCCTTCTGATTGGGCCACGTTGACGTCACCTACGAGTCAGGCCGAAGGGGGTCGGTGGCGTTGACCCGGCCCCACCCTACTGGAGTAGCGTTCCTGTGGGCGGGAGCCCACACCCCCCGTCCCCCCGGGAGCCAGGGTCGTCAAAGACGACACTGGGGATGGCTAGGGGTTCGGAGGGGCGCGCCTTCTTGATGGCCTGCTCGTAGGCGTGGCGACGGCAACCTCGGCATCGGGTGGGATTTCGGTGGCTGGAGTGATCCTTGGCGCAGGTCGGCAGCTCCTGACCTTTTCGGTGCATAGCCTTGAGCCGCTCCCAGAACTCCTTGCAGGCAGGACAGCGGAACTTAAACATCTTCGGGGCGGGTCGAGTACAGACTGGGCAGATGATCTTTTTGCGCCGCGTGATCTTGATCTTCAACCCCGGTTTTGACGGGGGTGGGCTGCCTGCCTGCAAGATCACTTGAGGTTCGCGGATGGGAGTGGGCAGCGGCTCAGGTGGTGGTTGGCTGGTAGTTTCGTCGTCCCAGTCGGAGTCCGCGAAGATGCCGGTCCGGCTCTGAGCTCGTGGCGGGGGGCTTGACGATGGTAGAGGTACGCCGCAGTCGGGAAGCTCCGGGGAATAGGATTTGGAGGAAATGGAGAGGACCATCGCCGATGGAGCTGGGGAAGGGGCCAACTCCCCCACAGCTCCTGCAGACCTCGTCGCAGGTGCCTCTGCTGGTGCCTGTGAGGGTGCCTCAGATGTCTGCGTCCGTGCCGCAGGTGGCTCTGCATCCACCTGTGCCTTGGCCCGCTTCGCCTCTGCTATGGCCTCATTCCGTTCGATGATCAGGGTCCGTCTATCCTCCAGCCATTGCTTCTGTCGGCGAAGGAGGGCATTTCTCTCTTGGGTGACACGTCTGTACGCCGGGAGCCAACGGGAGACATCAAGGGCGGTCTGGAGTGCCGCGTGCCCAGTTGTTTGTCGGGCGGCGAGGGTATCTCCGCACATCGTGAACCTTATATAGTTGGCAAGGGTCTCAAGGGTTGGGAAGGGGTCGTCGATGGGCTCTGGGGTTTCTACGTAGCCTTCTGGTCGATCGCCAAGACGTTCTTCTTCTTTCTCACGTTGTTTTCTCATGAGAACGACTGCGGGATCAGGTGTAATAGGACCTCCTTCGAGACCTAGCTCATCGTTAGGTTCATGTGCCATATCCTACAACAAACCAAACAATATCCTATGTGACATCCTGGCCTAGGAAAAGTGACTTGCTTCAATAGGAATTCTACGTTGGTACTTCAACTTTTCATGCACGGCCGTAGTAGGACAGTGTAGCCATAAGAGGTAGGCGATCAGAAGGATCAAAGCGAAGTGTTACGACCTGAAGGGTCCAAGTTAAATTTGGTGACCTGAAGGGTCCAAGTGAAATGGGGTGACCTGAAGGGTCCAAGTGTAATGGGACCTGAAGGGTCGGTCAGTGTGATGTGTATGTGCCCTAGTAGTTTGTCAGTGTGTCTTTTTCCCTAAGTGGAGTAGCCTATAGTCGACAGTTTTGTGCCTTGTTCTTAATGGATAACGACTAGGTGTCTCCTCAATTTCTTCACAAAGTCTCTTAGCAGGTGGATCTCCCTTCGCTTCCTCGAACTCTTCATCGGAAGATTCAATTGGCTCTCCATCTTTGTCAACTTCTTCTGTACATCGCACCTTGTGGCGGTCAGCGTTGCGATCGGCGTTGCGAGTGGCGTTGCGATCGGCGTTGCGATCGACGTTGCGATCGGCGGACTCGTCATGATGTGTGGTGTGGCAGAGTGGAGTCTCGTGGCGATCAGCACGGCTCGTTTGAGGGTCGTCAGTCCCGTGAGGTATTTCACTTCTTTCCGTTTCACGTTCGGTGGAGCGATCGAAATTGTGATCCGCGTCCATGTCACGATCCAGTTCCGAAGGGATACGATGTTGGGTCGACGCCTCTCCTCGAGGTGTCCTCGGCGTGTGTTCTTTCGAGCTGGTAGTGGGTACAGGTGCTGGCGCCACGGCTGCCGGTGTCGACCAACCGTAATTTTCGTACCAATCTTCTTTGTTTGTTTCAGGTGTCATCGTCGTATCGAGGGGTTCTGGTGTCGCAACGTCTCGTGGATTCGACGGGGAATCGTTGGGATCGATGAACGTTTCATCAGGTACTCCCAACACGAAAGCTGGTTTCAGGCGATTGATGTGCACAGTTTGTCTTCGTATATCCGGTAAGTCTCTAATTTCATAAGTAACGTCGGAGTGTTTCTTCAGTACTATCCATGGACCGCTCCACGGGCTCCAAAATTTCTTCACAACTCCGGGTGGCGGTTGCATGTCCTTTAGATATACGGCGTCGCCTCCCTCGAAGGACCTCAGAGTTCGTCGTGAGTTGATGGCTTCGCTACGCCGCCGCCACGCCTCTTGAAGGCTTTGGTGGGTGGCGTCGCGTGCGATCCTCAGATTTCTCATCGTGGTGGTCTCATCGGCACGGGGTGTCAAGCTCTGCAGTGTTTCGTTGGGCATTCGCAATTCACGACCGAAGGTGAGAAAATTCGGACTGAATCCCGTGCTTTTGTGTGGGGTCGAGCGATATGCTGCAAGCGCAATGGGGAGCATACTTTCCCATTCTTTCGTCTTCTTGGATATTTTCGCTAAGATGTTGGCTAGCGTCCGGTGGAATCTTTCGCAGACTCCGTTACTTTCTGGATGATAAGCTGTGGTAAAAATTTGTCTTATACCCCAATTTTTGCATAGTTCTCGCGTTGATCCGGCCGTAAAAGCGGTACCACGGTCCGAGACCAACCTTTCGGGAACACCGTGTGTCGGAATGTATTTGTTCGCAAGATTTCGGGCGACGGTTCCAGCCGTGCAATCTGAAGTAACATACGCCTCCGCGTATTTCGTGAAATGATCCACGGCGGTGAGTATATACTTGGTCGTGTTTCCGTTTGAGATGGGGCCGACGAAATCTATGCCGACGATCTGTCCGGGACGTTCGGGAAGCAACGGCCTTTGGATAGGATTCCGGAGTCCGGATGGTGTATTTCGTCGCGCACAGGTTTCGCAACGTTGAAGATTCTCTCGAACATCTTTCGCAAGTCCGGGCCACGTTCCAAGTCTTCGGACGAGTTTTTCTGTGACTTCAGCTCCTGGGTGTCCTGCCCATTCGTTTTTATGACAGCGATCAATCAGCCATTCTCGAAGCGAAGTTGGAATTAGTGGTACCCATTCGTGTTTTCCGTCTTGACGGACGCGTGTTTCCCATACGCCGTTTGTGTTGCGTAAATTCTCGTGTTTTCTATCGAGAACGAGGGCTTGAATCCAGTTGTCCAAATCTTGAGCGGCAATCATGAGTTCTCGCGGAAATTCGAGGGTTACAACCGCAACGTCGCCTCTACTTAAACCGTCGGCGTGTCCCATTTGTGTACCTGGTCTATATCGGGGTATGAAGTCATATTCCGCTAGGCGTAATATCCAGCGTCCGATGCGCGAAGTCGGGTCACGAAGATGCATGGCGGCGGTAAGAGCCATGTGGTCGGTCTGAAGTTCGAACGTTTGTCCGAGCAGGTATTCCTGGAAATGTCGGACCGCCCACACAACCGCTAAAAGCTCTCGTTCGGTGACCGAGTACCTGGTTTCGGCCGGGTTCAGCTTGCGACTCGCATAAGCTACGGGCCTCTCTTCCCCATCAAAATTTTGTGAGAGGACGGCTCCCAAAGCGAAGCCGGATGCATCGGTTGCGAGGATAAAAGGTTTCGTCAGATCGGGGTAAGCGAGGATGGGTTCGCTGGTCAGTTTGTCCTTGAGTTCGTCGAACGCCCTTTGTTGTCTCTCGGTCCACTCGAAGGGATTAGTCTTCTTCAACAGCTCGGTCAACGGAACAACAATCTCGGAGAATTTAGGAATGAACCTCCGGTAAAAACTGGCGAGGCCCAAAAAGGATTGCAATTTCACCATTGAGGTAGGTATCGGAAACTCCTTAATGGCTCTTGTTTTCTCCGGTTCCGTGAGAATTCCGTCCGTGGTGATGCGGTGTCCTAGGAATCGCACTTCGTTCTTGAGAAAATCGCATTTAGCGATATTTACTTGTAATCGAGCTTCTGATAGACGTGTGAAAACCTGGTTGAGCTTCTCGAGATGTTCTTCCCGCGTGGCGGAAAACACAATTATATCGTCGAGATAGACGAGACAGTTGTTTCCGAGGATTCCATCGAGCGCGTCATTCATCGCGCGTTGAAACGTGGCGGGTGCGTTCTTCAACCCGAAGGGCATTTTTTCATACTGGAAATGGCGTCCAAGAACAGAGAAAGCCGTTCTTTCCTTTGAGTCGGCATGTACCGGAATTTGATGATACCCAGCTATAAGATCGATCGTGGAGAACCATTTGCACTGTCCGAGCATGGCGAGTGTTTCTTGTAGTCGTGGAAGGGGATATGCGTCTCCTTTGGTGATTTTGTTAAGTTGACGGAAGTCGGTACAAAAACGCCAAAGCTGCTTTTCCCCCGGCGGCGTCTTCTTTTTGACCAATAAGACGGGCGCACTCCACGGACTAGTGGACGGGCTAATTACTCCAGACTCGAGCATGTCTTTAAGCTGTGTCTCGACAACTTCTCTAAGGGCGTGAGGAACCGGATAAGGTTTTTGTTGAGTAACGGTGGGTTGAGTGAGGATTATCTCATGGGATACATTTAAATTGCACCCCTCCCCCGTAGGTGGCTTGAATAAGTCCCGGAATTTATTCAACAAATTCCTCGTTGGTTCTGCGTCCGTTTCGTTCAGATGTTTCAATTTGTCATTGAGAACGGTGTCAAATTCGGGTAATGGCGGATCCCATTGGTCAGTGGGGACCTCTTCCCATTCCTCATTTTCTTT
The DNA here is from genome assembly GCA_009739505.2 of Apolygus lucorum. Classification (NCBI taxonomy): domain Eukaryota; kingdom Metazoa; phylum Arthropoda; class Insecta; order Hemiptera; family Miridae; genus Apolygus; species Apolygus lucorum. Next base: position 49,843,770 of record CM019182.2, read on the forward strand.
GTCATCTTGCAGGGTGTTAATTAACCCCATTTTTTCATCGTTTTGAACATTTTCGTCGTTTTTCGGGCTTCGGTCAGCGTGTGCTCCCTCAATTTGCATCAGGGATTTGAGGTGCTGCGTGACGATTTTCTCAATCTGCATGTCGGGTGTATTCTCAATTGTCTTTTCCTCGTTCAACATTGTTAGGATGTCAAGATCTGTATTTATTTTTTCGGGCGTGGCGACCACCGTGGCGACGTGGCGATTTGGCGTGGCGACCACCGTGTTGTCATGTTGGTGTGGTGTAACCATCACGGTATCGTTGAGTCGCTGCGGCGTGGCGATGATCGTGTTTTCGTGTCGATCGGGCGTGGCGTTGAAGCTCCGTATCATCGTGGCGACGGGCGCGTCGAGTTTCCGGATTGCCCTTTCGACGGCTGCATCAATGTATTGGTCAAGCGACAAATTTTCAGGTTGTTCGTAGCTTGTGTCGAACCGAATGGGCGTCGCTTGTTCTTGCGTGGCTGGTTCTTCATCACCATAAACGGTCACCATGTCCTCAAAACGTACTCTTCTTGATTCTTCGGGGACTCTTTCGGGATTTCTAGGCGTCTGTTTTTCATTCGGAATTTCGTGGCGAGATGCGTGGTCGTACAGATTGACGGGTGCGTCTATCGGCGTGGTGACGCCACCATAATTCCTACTCCAAAACTTCATGCTTCCGGTTCCGCTGATGTTCGTGGCGGGCGTGGTCGGCGTACTCGAGGCGTCAGTATGCGCGTGGCGAACAGGCGTCGCTTGTTCGTCAACTTGGGGAGTGGCTGTTGCTCCCGAAAAGGTACTAGGGATGGGTGCGCTTGTGTCAAAATGTGGTTGTTGACTACCAAGCGTCCCGTTTTCCCGCCAATCCGGTCGCAACACCACCCCCACGCTATACGGCTCGTCGAGTAGGTCGACAGGAGTATATGGTCGTGCTTTCTCCTCCAGTGCGTGAAATTTCATGGTTGGACCCGTGGTAAAGGTAATTGGTACGCGTCTCAATACGTCAAGTCCTAGCAAATCGAGTGTGGCGCTTTTTCTCGCGAACACGAGGAAGGTGTGTTCGAAAGTGCAACCACCGAGTCGCGTGACGAGGCGTTGTTCCCCCGCGAAGTGTAGCGGCATCCCGTCCGCACCCCACGCGACAGTGCGCGTCGGAAGCAGTTTGATCCCTTTTACGGGTGAAGACAATACCGAAAGCGTGGCGCCGGTATCAACGATCATGTCGCGATCTTCGGGGCCTAGTCCAACAGTTATCTTCATTGTGCGTGACATGGGGGCTTCTACGGCGGGGATGTGGTCCTCTTCTGCGGGTTTCTTGTAGCGTACAACTTCCATTGTGTGTGCTGGTGCCATCACGGGTTGCGATACGGGGAGTAGGCGTTTCTTCTTGTAGCAATCTTGTTCCAAGTGCTCTCTCATTCCACAAAAATCGCAAAAAATTGTTTTATGCGGACTAAAGGGACAGTTCACGGGAAAGTGTGTTCGATCAGCGCAAAACATGCAGGGATAACGCAGAGTCGGCTTTTCCTCGTTTCGTGGTTCATTTTGTTTGTCCCGGCGGTGATCTTCTTCTTTGTGGCGGTTGTATTTCTGCGTGTTGTCATCTTTGCGTGGGCATCGGGCGGCGAAGTGATCGTGGCTACCGCAGTTGTAGCACCGACGATCATTCGTGACGGCCGCTAGATCCCATCTTTCTTCTAAGTCGGTCGTGTCATCGAGGGTTTCCTCGAGTTCTTCGGCTTTGCTTAGAGCGTCTTGAATGCATCTCGGTCGGTTTGTGATTAGGAGGGCACTCATGTTCTTCCCGACGCCTCGGATGAAAGCGTCCATCGTTTTCTTCTCCACCCAATCGTTTCGTTCATGGCGTCGCAGACGCGCTCCTTCTTCCATCACAGCGCAGCGCGCCAAGCCTCTAACGCGGTCAGCGAACTGCCGAAGCGTCTCCGTCGCGTTGCGTTTTACTGTCCATAGTGAAGCGGCCGCATGTTGGGGGTTTTCTTTTTGGAACCACCGCAACATGTCCTCCCTGACGATTTCGTAGACGTTGTCAACGTCCATGGCGTCATCACGGTCAATCAAAAACTGCTTCGCGATCCCGCGTGTTTTTGTGCGCAGTATTCGATAACGTTGTTGAGAGGTTAAGCCCGCGGTCACTAGGTCAAAATTTGCAAAGAACGAAACTACACTGAGTGCGCCTGAAGCGTCTGGGTCCCATGGTTCAAGTTCTAAAAATACTGAGCGCGGTAAGTCCCCGCGTTCACCCTCGTGTGTGGCTGTGTTATAACGCTGAAGGAGTATATTCATCTCCCTCATCGTTTGTGTCATGGCTTCTACTGCTTCGGGACCGACGGAGGAGTGTGTACCTTCTCCTCGGTCGCTTGCTCCCGACAAATTTAAAGACATTTTGTCGGTTTGTTGGAAAGAAGTGTAGGTGAATGTGTCGGAGTTTAACTACTACCACTAGGGTGAAAAATCTGTCTGCGTCTGTGTCGGTCTTATTGAAGAAAAACAGGTTACTACTGGAATTTTGAAGAATTTTCGTGGCGATCGTGGCGATCGTGGCGATCGAGATAGGAGGCTGCGTTTACGTCACTTTTCCTATAATTACAATAAACGGATGCACATCCTACCTAACAGTATACCTGGTTAGACTATGTGTTTCGCTTTATTTAAATTTTGAATTTTTGACTCTAAATTTTGAAAACAACTCGTGGCGATACAAAACCTTACTATTTAATTTGTGGGTTCGTGTGAGGCTAACTCACACAAAGATCCCGCTAGCTGCCACCAGTTTGTAAGTTTGTTACTTCGGATATACCTGGCAACTTGGGTACCAGTGGTGAAGGGAAAGGTTCACCTCTGCTATCAACTCGCAGGTATATCTTTAGTGTTTTGTCCTAGAGGATCTAGGCGCTTGGGTGGTCGGGTTTACCAACTAGGTTAATGAACTCGACAGCCCAAGCTATCGCACGAGTTGTTGGGGGGTTGATTTGAAAATGAATATTGGCTGAAAAGAAAACAAGACAAAAGTCGAAACACAGATAAATTGTAAAGAAAGGTATTTACCTGTGATGAATTTAGAATTAAAGATGCGTGGCGAAAAGCGTGGTGAAAAAGCGTGGCGAAATTGCGTGGCGACCTGAAGCGTCTCGTGGCGGTTTATGCTGAAAGTTAGAAGCCTGAAGGGCCAAATGCAATTTGGATACACAAAGGTGTTCCTGCCTGATGGGCTTACGTGGCGGTCCTGAAGGGACTTGTCAAAACCTCGAGGTGTGGCGATGCACTAGCCTCAACTATCAAATTGGTAACCAGGTATACTCTGACAAAAGGTAAACGAAAATACAAATATATGGCACTTTTATTAAATTAAAGACAACTTCAAAGTTCGTGGCGATTTGCTGAAGGCTAGTTTTGTGGTAAGTATGAACAGAATTTTACTCAGTATGGTTTCCTAATATATCGTTACAATCCATTAATCATTTGGTGTTCAAGTTCAATGCATGGTCAGAAAATCAGAGGTTCAATCAGAAAGTCTACTAAAGTTCAATTTCAGATAAGCTTCGTGGCGAAATGTTATTAATGTTATTAGGTTTTAAATCTTATGACTACACGTCACTCCTAGTTCATTGGCCAATGGAATGAAATGTAATATTAGTTTGTGCACTCACGTTGGGGCCCGTAGGTATCCTTCCGATATTGTGTGGCGAAGAGGTATCCGTGGCGGCTGATGTCCAAAGCAGGGTAGTACAGCGTGGCGGCTTGGGGGGATAGCTGGGGTTAGACTAACTCACGGGCACGGAGCTCTCAATGGCTAGTTAACTGCGCAGAGGTCGGGAGGGGAGTAGTGTCGTCCAGGCCTGACCCGAGGTTCCGTCTTCTCTCCCCCCTCCTCCCGCGAGGTGGTGTTGGCGGGGGCGGCGGTGATGGTGGGGGAGAAGCTCTTGCCGCTTCTCCGGCCGGAGGGGGGAGGGCGCTCAAGATGTTGGTTGGCGCCTTCTGATTGGGCCACGTTGACGTCACCTACGAGTCAGGCCGAAGGGGGTCGGTGGCGTTGACCCGGCCCCACCCTACTGGAGTAGCGTTCCTGTGGGCGGGAGCCCACACTGGCTTACAGGTTATTACATTTCACCACAGAAAAGAAATGAAAAGCCATAGCCCGATTTTGGCGACACTATAATGTGCGCAACAGCACAATCTATCAGAACGGCTCAAATCCTTATTTTTGGAAAAATTGGAACTTACAGGGTTTTGCAGTGGGGCTGTAGATATTATACTCTATAGAAACTTACTAAAATTTAGTCAAGTACTACTTACAGAGTTGTAGATTCGACTTTGTGAAGACCAAACATCGACATGTCTGGTCACCACTAGGTCTGAGCTTCAATTGCCCGATTGTTATTGGAAGGATTCGGAAGTGATGTGAAAGGAATTGTGGTTCTATTGTACTATGTTATTCTACGGTCGACAACATATGTACATATATGTACATAGTTAACATTCAATTGATTTTTTTTTTTTTTTTTACAACATTGTACAAAGAACGGAACTCGATCAAAATTGAACAAAACAAAACTAATAATGCAATAGATCATTCTCAGCTGCTGCGGTTGAAATCTTCCTGATCGTGCATAAGGAATAGGATATCAAATTCGATAGAGAATGGACAGGCAGGCTGTCCTTGTCTTGTTTTCATAAAGTGTTTCAGTCAGCTACAGTGAACGTATCTTAACAAACTTTATTTTGAAATGAAAAACCTTTATTTTGTTTCGGAAAACATTTAATTTGACGCGAAAAAGCTATAATATAGCTATAATAATATAGCTATAATATAGCTATAATAATATAGCTATAATATAGCTATAATATAATATACCTATTATTATATTATATTATATTATATTATAATAACATATTATGTTATTAGCGAATTTTAATGGCAAATGAAACTATTGCGACGGTCTCAAAATTTTCAACATGGACTCTTTTGAATTTTACCACTGAAATCCGTTTTGGAACATTCTAAAAGACTACTGATTTTTTTCCAAAAATTCATTTATGTTTAAAGGGTATCGCAAGTTGAATAAACAATACTACTAAAGTCTGCCAAGTGGGTGTGTTACATAACTTCCTCCTATGACCCGATGCATAGTAGATAATCTCACATTATTAATCTCTAAGACACTCTCACTACCCTAATAAGGAACCATCTACATGGTAATCCACACAATCTCTAAAAAAATTCATCAAAATCGGGTTGAAACGTAGAAGTTATTCCTGTTATACGGCTTTTTATGTTTGCGCATGCCCAGTGGCTACTATACACTGATAGTGATGGTTTTCATAGGGGACAATCTACACGCCAACCCGCACAATTGCTGAAAATTTCATCAAAAACGGGTGAAACATGTAGAAGTTATGACTATTGCAAGGTTTATACGAGTTCGGTAATTCATTCATACTTGATCGACTTCTACAGGATTGGCAGGTCCTCCATGTATTTTAACTCATACGGTCTTACCTATTTTCACGCATGTTTTATGGTCACACCAACTCCTCTCTAGTGTCGAAAAAATGATCCACAACTCTAAATTCTATTGAAATCCGAAAAACATCGTTTCTATTTGGAGAGATTTAAATTCATCCCAATTATTGAAAAAAATAGGGGACATTTATCAAATTACATCAAGATCTTTTTTAAGTACCTATAAATGATTAATAGTAATCAAACACCAATCAAGATACTCATCATCGATCGAATCAAATGAGTCCAAACTCGATGGGGTTGCGTTCTTTAATTACGGACTTCCTATGGCCACCTTCCAGCTCCATCATTAGATCAGCTCTGTCATAATATTGCACTGTCATCGAATTTATAAATACATTCAAAATTTCAGCTCAATCGGAAAGTCGGGAAGTGGATCATATTTCACTTGCAAATCTGATTATAGACAGACAACGGGACAGGTGAAACTAAATAAAAGCTTTTAAAAAAAACGCCAATATCCGGAAAAAATTAAATTTTTTTTGGCTCTATGGAAAAGTTCCGAATTTGGAGATACAGGAACACACGGTTACACCGTCCATATTAGAAGAATTTCGTAGCGAAACAGACAAGAAGAAATATGTTTGTCGTCGAAAGAAAAGAGTTCACAATCACAAGAAACTGCAAAGAAACCTCATCATCCGTCAAAATTTCAAGCCCTCAATGACCACCCTTACTTCCGGAAATCGCAATTAATCACGTGGAATGCATGCCTTCCGTGATCTCAAGTTCTTGATGTTCTCACCAGATTTTTTTCTGGAAAAGACGAATAATCTGCCAAAATTTCAACCCCCTATTTGGTATGGTCCCTTTCATCAGAAAATCGGAAAAACTACGACATGAAAAACCAGGATGGAAGGCGATCCCGGCAGGTGAGATGTGTCAAAATCGGTCGGTTCTACAGCACAACTAACCAGTTTTGTTTCCATACGAAATCAATCGTAACTTATTGAACATGTAGACACCTAATTCGGTATGGAGTATCAAACCAAAGGGTTTGATGTTTCTTGCCTGAGAATGAACTGGAGTTGTTTAACGCAGAAAACCTTCAGCGAACTCAAATCACTCACTTTCACTTGAACGAATCGGATAATGGCCATATTTCACTCCCGACCTGGGAAACTGGTCGCAAATCACAGAAATCACAACCGGGGATACAAAGAAGAAGCCGAAGATCTCATTATTAAATCGCACTGTTTCAAAAGTGATAAGTCGAGCGCTGGAGACTCACTGGAAGATGGCGGCAAGTCTGCCAGCCAATCAGTCCAGTAGGTATCCATTGTCATTCAGTACTAGTATTCAATTTTGAATTAGATTTTTGAATTAATGATATTGGGGGACTCCAAAAAAAATTATTTAGAAGGAAGTTTCGATCGGAAAATGTGAAGAACAATTTTTGATTATTTCATTATAAGTTTAGTAATTAGTTATCAAGAGAAGAATTCATCACTGCGCCATGCTACGCCGGCGTATTTAACAACAATAGGTATTACTACTCAATGGATCAGCTGTTCGAGTTACTTTGATTCGTCCTTGAAGCTATTGGTCCGCTTCTCAACCCGTTTTTCGATGATCCTGAGATGTTTCAAAGATCATCTTTGTGTGTTTTAATATGTATTAATGCAATATTTTTTTCAAGTATCTTAAAAAGAGTCAGTAATTATTTTTACCGGAATTTACCAAAGGTTCGTATTTCGCTTTGTCGTAAGTAAATCTAAAAATCATGGTCCTATGAGATTCATGAAATAATACCCAGATTCTGCCAAGGTTATTTACCACCTTATTTGCATCGGTTGCAGGGTTCCGCTTACCTACCGCATTTACTTATTTATTTATTAATTTATTCTGGGTGGTCTCATTCGATTCTAAAAATTCAAACAATACCATACATAGAAAGTTTTTGAGCCAGGGCGTTTTGAAAATTTCCGACCTTATTTTCTACCCTTAGAAGTGACTGACATCTGGGCACCCCAAATGAAGTCCGAGTACCAAATTTCATCAAAATCGGTCCATGGTAACTAAGTACGACGGACGGACGGCAAAATTTTATTTGATTTTCGGATTCTACATACTTTTGAAATGAAAACCAACAGCTTTTGAGGTTGTAAATATTTTCTTTGTCGATTCCGAAGGTCCATTATTGAAAATGAAGAACCAAAAGAGTTTTTTTTTTTTTAAATCCGTCCGTCTGTTCTACGCGTACAGACGGACGGATTTAAAAAAAAAAAAAATTTATTCGATCTTTGGTTTTTACTTTGAAACGTAAACCATCAGATTTTGAGGAGGGAGAAGTCGTTAAAGGTTCTGTTCTCTTTTTTTAGTTTCATAATATGAAACTATATTATAACGTTATATTATAACGTTGAGTTTATTTGGAATTGTGGAGCTTCAATCGGTAAATGTTGAATTCTATTAGGAATATTGTTGAATTGAACGTTCAAAAGCTATGTTTCATGACGGGCATTACAACACGAGCAAACCAACAAAAATCAGTCGGTCTGAAAGTCAGTTGAAAAGTCAGTGGAGACGGACGGCGCACAGGGTTTTCTTCGCCTTCAAGACCCGTCGGCCCTGCGGGTTTTGCATACTCAGACCGACTGAGTCGTCTTGTCTCGTCTCCAGTTCAACCTTCAGCCATGGAATAAGTGTGAAGCCATGCTTCAGCATGAAGGTGTGAGTAAAAGGATCCCGTACTTTCCTCGTCCTTAGCCCTTCAACTGGCGTTTAACTGTTAAATTTGATTAGAACAAACTAAATTAGTTAATTTGGAAATTCATGAGCTAAATTAATTGGGTAAAAAGTTCTTGAGTCAACGAGCGAATTTTTTAAGAGAATTTTCAGCCGATTTGCAGCCATTTTTAAACTTTATAACAGAGATTCTTATAGTAAATATTACGTTGATTCCAAATATACCGTATTAAGGGAGTTCGGTACCAAAAACAAAAAGTCTTCGATTTTTCAATTTTTTAAAAACTAGATAACAATTCAGATCACAGATTTTTTTTTTAGACATTCAGAACATTTTGACTCCAATTATCACAGGTACAAATCTTGTAGGTACTTGTCGCGCGTAGGGCAGAGCTTATGCGCCAAACTCTTTACAAAAAACCAAGCTTGAACGATTATAGACATTTGGAGAGGCAAAATAAATTAAGACAAGACCGGACGTTTAGAATTTCATATAATCCGCAAGGGCGAGAACTGAAAGACAATTCTTTTAAAATTGGAGTGCTAGGAAATAAAGGGGTTTTTTGAATGAGAGGCTGAATGGTCCCCTATCGCAGTCGGATTACATGCTGGTAGGTACCTTCTAAGGAAGGTACAGCGCTGTGATGTCGCCCTCAGGAAGTTCGAGAAATTATGTGGGTGTTGTGACAGATTGATCCGGACGGCCCACCTAGCTAGTCAACGGAAACCAAGATGAGATCGGTGAATCGTGGAAAAACCTTCCTACTGACAGGGATGGGTATCGTTACTGACGATATTTTGTATCGATACTGTATCGTATTCTAGTATTGATATCCTAAGTATTGTTTGGCATGAGTATATTGAGTATCGATATTTAAAAATATCGAGTATAGATTCTTCACTCACTAAATATCAACATAATTATTATCAAATACTCTCAAGGAAAATATTTTTCTGAACAATGTTTTTCACTTCTCTCTATGAAATTTCCAAGCTGAGTGTATTTACTCAACATACCGTTAATTATTAATAACTGTGAATTTATTATTGGACATTTTCTTCATTATATAAATTAATTTCATCCGTAATATAAATTATACGACGAAATCTGGGCTTATCTCTTCGTGGGTCGAGCTACAACGCAAGAGTAATGACCCAACAGCCTCCCTACCATCATCTTTTGACATGCATCCTTTATTCCTGTGGTTCTACCGTATAGTTGATAATTGTACGGTTTCCTCTCCGGCTCTCATTGATACTCCCTCACAGCCATCAATCCAGTTCAATTAATTTGGTTCTAAACAGGTAGTGGTGTTGAATTTTCTGCAAACTGCATCGATATTCAATATTCAGAAATATAGAATCCAAATTATTGATATCCAAAAATACCTGATAGTGCAGTAAGTAATGATACTAAACGTATTTGTACGAAAGTATCGATATTTTGAAATATTGGGATTGTTATCATTCCGTACCTACTGAGTCAGAATCAAATGTTTGATAGTGTTGATGTTGTTAGTGAGTTTGTACATACTCACTATAAGTATGTACTTACTATGCCTAGGTGTGTCTTACTGGTTGTCAATCAATGAGGCTCATAAAATTTGAAGAAATCAGTCGCGATGAGGATCACCATAGTGATACAATGCTGTCTATAGGGACAAGTCAAGTGGTTACATGGATGTTTCTCCATTTCTAACATCCATGGAAATGCAGCGTTGAATTGAATCCGCTAATTGAATTAAACTTTTCGCAAAATGAATACTTAGACCTCAGCCAAATCTGTAATTTTAGTAGAAAACGAGAAATCTCAACTTCAACAAAATGTATCATTGTATGCTCAAATCGTGCAAATGATGGAACTAACACTTTCTACGTACAGTTAACATAGTAATTTAGGTATAATAATAAGCATCAGCAAAAATACTCTTGGCAACAGTTAACAGAAAATAAAAAATCAATTCAAAAGTGAAAAATTTTAAAAAACAAAATAAAAAAATCATTACAAAAAGGCAACAGTTAATGGAGAGGTCGTCCTGGAGCATGTTGGGAGTAGCCGAAACAGATCCATCACAGTTTGCATTACCAATTGGGACCGTGGTGGTTCGATAGTTTTCACGTATGTAGGTCTTTCATTTTGCGAAAAGTCTAATACATTTTGCGAAAGGTTTAATTTAATTCACGAAAGGTTTAATTCAATTCGCCAAAGGTTTAATTCAAAGTGCAAATGCTATATTCCCAAAATATTATATTTTTAATAAATAATTTTGATTTGACTATATTACTTCATCGTGTCTGCAGAGAGAAGAAGAAAGAGTTCGAAGAGTTACTTTCGACGACTGCCTCGAACAACTAGGAAAAAATCACCAAAATGTTCGATAAAACAGAAATTGACACATTTTCAAGTTGAAGGTAGAAAGACTATCCTAGTATACAGTTTTTCTGACATAAGCAAGAGCTCACGATATCGATAGTTACGTCCGAAATAGACATTTTTCAGGGGACAAAAAAAGAACCAGTTTCAGCGGCTGCCCCTTTCTGTATCTCTTATGGATGGAGATTTATATTAAAAGCAAGCTGGTGGAACCGGAATCCTACTTGCAAGACTTTAATGCTCAAATTTCGTATTTATTTCGGTATTTTTGACAGAGTTTTTGATTCAAACCTAACTCGGCTTACGACCTTTTACACTTTTACTATCGATATGGGAAATTTGACTTTTTGAATCAGATTTGAATTTACATGGTAAATAAGGAAGTCGAGACCCATTTTAAAGCCGCAAGGTCAAAAACACGAGAAAGAAAGTTAAAAGTGAAAAATGGCGACATTTGAGAAGGAACTAGTCCGAAAACCGTCCGGACAACAGGACTCCTCCTTCCCCTTTTCCAGTGATATTGGTTCTGGTTCGGTTCCGAACTGTTCGGGACTGCTTCTCCGGACAAACCTTTAGATCTAGGTTAAGTAACATGGATAAACTCAATCGTGTTGAAAAATAGAATAGCTTTGTAGAAAAAGTCTTAGAGAAGAGATGGTCCGGAGCATGACAAGGGCTCATAGCAGGATTGTATTGGTATTCCTGTCCTTAGTCATTGTCCTTGTGTTTTTAGCGCTCGCCGAGGACGCTCCAAAGTTTATTATAGTTACTTAAATATTCTGAATTACTCATGAGGGAAATTCTCTTTTACAGGGTTAGGACTGCCGGGAGATTTCCTCGCCTCGAGAGGCTGCTCCATAACAGATCTCCAACAACCCTCGTCCACCCTCACCAGCTCCGAACTTCCATTTTCTTTGGACGGTAAGTTTGAACTTATTGGTATTTCAAATTTATTGAATTTATGGAGAATAGTACCCACCTAAATTCTTCTAGAAATTACCAAAGGCAATCGAAAGAGGAAAGTACATTTTTCTAGAGATTTTCGGTCTCTGTTATGTGATATGAACAGTTTCAAACTAGATCCGCAAAATCGTGACACTTCGAAAGAACAAAATTTTGAAATACCTACGTGAGCGGCAAGAACGAGAGGCCAGAAGAACCTGCAGATATTACAAGGCTCCGTTGAAAATAGTCCAACACTGCCTGACTTTCAGTGAGGCTTGATTGAATCTGGGCCTGCTCGTGAAGCCATTCTACTCAAACAGCTAAAACTATGCAGAATTCTATCTGATCAAACGGTGATTTTCAATGAAACGACACAAATTTCGGACGGTTGCATTGTAATTGAACAAGCAGACTGCAAACGAACTCTCACTCACAAAACCCGAACGGCGTATTTAAATTTTGAGAATGTTTAAGCAGTGTGTAAGTGTGTCTCTTCCCAACCTTGTTCCCTTGTAACTTGTGAATCACTCATTCAAATATGACGATCCTTCGTATTGTGTTTCAGGTTCTCGTCTAACTAGTCCCAGACCCAGCCGGCAGTCGAGGAAAAGAGCACTGTCAGCCTCTCCCTACTCCGACCTAGATCTCAACTCCATGATCAGGTATGATCGATGTTTATTTAAATAGTCCCCACAAACACTTGAATCCTTCTGCATATTGTTTGAAATTGAGAAAGATATAAAGGGGACTATCTTTGGTGATTGTGGTGCGTCTATGGTGAGGATCAGGATCAACCTCCATGCATCAGGAAGCTACAAAAAGCTCTACACCGACCCCCACACACTTGAAATGTCAAAACGAGAAAAAAGTACCCCCAGAATTCGAACTGTTGATAGTTTCCCTAGAATTCGAATTGTTGATTCAATAGGTAGAATAATTCTGTTATCAACTTCTAATAATCGTAAATCTCTTATTTCTAGTAAATTTATAGGTTTTGCGTATGATTGTATTTAGATATTATTTATATCAGAATATTCATAACTTCAATATCATTGATGTCCAATTCCTGTAATTGTTAATATTGAGGGGGCCTCAGTCGGTCGCCGCTCGTTCCTCGTTGCGAGTCAGTATTTCCCTAAATTGTAGGTGCAAACACTTTAAAATTTGAAATTTTCAAAGATCTTAGTTATTCATTAGTGCATGGCCCTAGGAAATTGAAAAACTAAAAGATTGGCGCTGGAATCATCAAACTCGAACAATAATTGCCAGAGAAAAATGGGAAAAACTTTTTATTCAGTTATGTTAAATTGGACAACAGTGTCATAATTTGGAGGGGTGAATTCATACCGCAATCTTATATCATACCAACTTGCTTACTACACCATCGTAGTTACCTATATATTTTTAAAATTTAGTATATATCATCTCTAATACATAAAACCCTACCGTACGTGTACGTCGCCAATCGTCTCGGAAACCCGGGTTCGATTCTGGCCGTGACATCAACATTTTTTTCTAATTGTTGTTGACATTTCAAGTCACGGTATTACGGTTTTCTTGTCCCATATTCACGATTCGTTTTATTCCTGCTTTTAGCAGGTTTTTCAGCTAGTTTGTTATAAACTCGGTAAAACTTGTTGAACACATCATCCTATCTATCTGTAATAATATTTAATCGAAAAAAATACAGTCGAAAAGAGAGAAAATGAATAATTTATCGAACTCACAAGGAAGGGGGATGGGATTTTAATATTTCCAAAACTAACGAATATTAAAGTATTTGCAACAAATAAAATTGACGGATGTTGCCCGTTGACAACATGGTAGGTAATATAGTTGATAGTTTTAAAACTTTAGTCAAAGTTGTAATTTACGAAAATTGTGTATTGGAAAGTTTTGAATTATTCATTGCCAAAATCTGGATTATCCAGTTGAACAAAGATAATGTTAAATTGATAATATTATTACCAATGTTCGTTTTACAGGTTTTCTCCCAACTCATTAGTGTCAATAGTCAATGCTTCGAGGAGTTCGAGCGCAAGTGGTTCCTATGGTCACCTCTCTGCAGGTAAATTGACTAAAGCCTTTCTTGCTTCGTATACTTTATATTTAATTGGTAGGGTGAGATGGAGACATACTATTTTAAAACATCCTTCCCTACATAAGGTGTGGAGTGAATGAATCAAAGGGACGGTTTGCTTTTGGGACGATTTCGATACTGCGATTGGTGAAAACGACAATGCGATCGGGATAGGCATAGCCATTGAAAAGGAATTAAAGTATGTCGGGTCCGTCTTACCCACACAGCTGACCAACTGAGGAAGTACAACGTTTTCCCTCTCATTTGTTTTGCAGACTCCCAGTTACGATTAACCCTAAAGTGGTAGGCCTCTTCTCATCCCGCAAATGAGAAGAGGAGCGCGGCGCTCTTTCGATACTTCCTCCCGAATAAATCAATAATTATCATATTTTTTAATAGCTTTCGGTCTGAATGTGATATTCAACTCATCTCCTTGTGTACCTACTTATCTATAGCTATTATTATACTTATCTAAAGGTGTTCAATGAAAAACATATTGGTAAAAACAGTTTTTTTATTAAACTCAGAAATACCTACGTAATGGTAAGAACAGGTTTTTTATACCATTACTTTTTTTTCAACCCTCGTACGTTTTTATATCCCAGAGTTGCATTTGCCAGTGGTGAGGAATGTGGTACAAAAGTTTAAGAATTTTTATATTGAAATGATAAACATTCACTTTGAATTTGGGTTGGAATATTCCGAATTTTACCTCAAGCCACTGCAGCCTTGGGGTGAGAAGAGCGCTGTCACTTTATTCAAGATTTAAAAAAAATACACAAAGGGCGAACAGGGGAGCGATTTGACACTTTCACGATTTGGTGCAAGAAAGCGACTCATACTAACCCCCCTGAGCGAGTTGGGGTCCTGCATTTCTAGGAGGAAACTGTGAATCACAGCCGCGCTCCGGGGTCTACCACTAGAAGGTTAAAAGTGTTGTCGATCGAAATACATCGAGCTCGTCATTGGGATCAGGGTGCAGGAGCAAATTTATGGGCGTCTTTATGTAGGTAGGTAGACTTCGTGCTTCGTTCCTGTAGAACACTAGTAGCAGTTGGATGTATGATTTATTCACATAGAATCATAATATGATTCTATATTAAAGAATCAGTGTCTATATTATAGTGACTATATTATAGACACCGTAATGTATCAATGACTTGAATTCGTTTGAAATTTGAGGAGAAACCAAAACAAGGCATAGTAAGTTCAAAATGAAAAATCATGAGGTTGATGAATTTTGTTCGATGTAGATGAATCAGAATTGCTTCAGCTGGAAAGTTCTATTGCTGGATTGGCTGATCATAAGATACTCTCGCCCTTTGACTGTAATTCGGTCATTATAACTTATTGGTTATATTTACTATTTATTCTCACAGGTAGTAATGTATGTATTCGTGCTCCTTTTTGAAAAGGGCCGCTTTCCTTTTCAGGAACTCTGAGCCCTGCGCTGAGCATGCATCCTGGGATGGGACCCCACCTGCAGCAGCTCCAGGCCCACCTTCTCCGCTCTGGAGGCATCCTGCCGCCCCTCACTCCCCACCCCCCTGGAGTCTTCCCGCCTCATCCTCAAGAATCCAAGATTGAGGTACGCACGCCGTTGAATCATTCAATAGTCACGTTTAGATGCCTGCAGCAAGATCCATTCTGACTTGAGAACCTTAGAGCTGACGTCCAGTAAATTATTGTTGACCACCTAGTAATTCACTTAAGCAATCTCCTGAGTAGCAAGGCATCTTGCATCCATAACACCAAAATCCTGTTGGAACAGGCTGAAATATAGGAGATGATTTTACTGGCCCAAGAATACTTTTAAGGAGCCTATCAATGGAATGAGGAGAAGAAAAATATCTTGAGATGAACGAGAGCAAATTTTCAATAGGTTTTAACTATGTGGGTTCTAAATAAATAACTTCATATTTGTATTCTAGATATATAATAATATATATTTATGTATACATTTAGATTATACTATATTCTATTCATCTTCAAATCTATTGAACCTTCTGGTACATTTTCTTAATCTTGGACGAAGGGTGCAAGTGAGACGGGGAGGATAGAATGGATATCTAGAACCACCTGTTTGTTTGTCTGATCCATTTTGAGTAAACAGTTAGTCTATTTACGCGAGTATTCCCAAAAGTATTATGGATTTTTTTTAATTGAAAAAAATCAACTATTAATTAGTATTTTAAATGTTAGGTACAAATTTTGCAATATATAACTGTTTTTTAAATAATTTTAACAAGGAACATGTTTTTGCCCTAGGGTAACTACCGGTCACGCGCGTTTTAAACACTCCGATCACGCGCCTTTTCAACACTCCGGTTTTCGAGGCGCTAAGCGCCAAGTTTTTCTTAATGGATTTTAGATTATGTTGCTAGGGGGCTATTGTATTATACCCACCTACGACTGAAGGTTCTGCACTAAAATTGGCTAAAACATGTTCCACGTTTTTATAATTTACACCATAGGCTTTAGGTAGATAGCATCTGGGGGGTCCAGAGGGGCGAAGGGCCGAGTTTTTTTTCCGATTTTTTAAAAGTCCGTGATACGTATTTTAACCACCGTATAATGTAACTTCTTGATTTTGTTCACTCAGGGATGAAAAAAGTTTCATTAGGTTCTGGATGGAGGGTTGCATTCACGACAAATATAACGTTCTGTATACTCTATGCTATTTGACATCTAAACTGAGACGCCCTCTTCCTTACCCTGATTCTCATTCAACGTATGTTTCGCTGTCAGTTGGTTCACACATGGAGACTTCACCATCAGTCTTACTCGTCGTTGTCAGATCGCAGAAATGGTAGCATCTATCAACAAGAGAATCCTATGAAGCCTAGAGTTCCCAACATGTCGCATAAACCCCTCCAACCGTTTTTTTCAAGCTTAGAACTAGAAGAATAAATTACCTTAACTTTGATGCTTTTCGTTACAGGAAAAATCCGAAGCGAAAGTGGTGAGTGGGGAGACAGAAATCACGAACAAAAAATCTATCAAAGCAGAAAAGACGATGTCGCAAGAGGAGGAGCGGCTGATGAAGTCCGAGCCGGGAGACTTCGTGGCGACGGATTGCCACTGGAAGCACTGCGGTCTACAGTTCCAAACACAAAGAAATCTGGTCAATGTAAGTCCTGGTTCTTCTCTACAATTAATATAAAAAGTCAATACCTACCTATTGTGGAACTTTCTTAGTCAATATCCAGAAAAATATTCTCGAAGTATTGAGAAAAATGTTTTCAAGTTGGCATCCAGAACCTAATTTGTTCGAGGTTGATACTATTCTGTTCGTTATTAGTGTTTTCTCAATTTCTGCTATAAATCTACCAAACTAAGATGGTATGGGTTATACGTTCGAGTGGGTGCCTGCTCTTTCATTTTTGGTTGGTTTTAATAAGTTCTTTTATAATGGCGTGCACCTCCGTTCCTTGTAGGGAGTTGAATGGAAAAACCATTTATATTGTAGGGAGATATTCAATTCAACTACTTATTGAAACTTTGAAATCTGCAAGATTACTTGTCAGACCTCGAGAATCTGCTTCTGCTGAAGCAGTTTCTTGAAGTATCATCTTGCGAAGTATCATCTTTTGCTACGTCAAACTTCAACAGAAGCAGATTCTGGAGATCTGACAAGTCAACCTACGTTGAAAATTCACTTGGGTTTATTCATTAATCTTCCTAGATCCCCCCCCCCCTGCTTTTTCCCTCGATCCGTCTTTCCAGTTTCTGCATTCATATTTTTTAACGCTCTAATATTACCTAATACTATTTTTCCAGCATATCAACAACGATCACATAAACGCCAACAAAAAATCTTTCGTCTGCCAATGGGAGGACTGCTCGAGAGACGAAAAACCCTTTAAAGCGCAGTACATGCTCGTCGTTCACATGAGGAGGCACACCGGAGAAAAGCCCCACAAGTGCACGGTAAGTTCTATCAGATTTCTGGTCAAAATCGAAGGAAAATCCTGTAGTCTACTTGAATAATACTGGGTGCAGCAGAGAAACTTGCTTATTTTGAAAGTCAATAAAACAAAAAACACTTCACTTATCGATTTAATTTTTTTTTTCAATTGTAAAGAACGTATCGATACGTTAAAGCACAAAGGGGCTATGTCCATCCATCTTCCACATTTTTTTTTTCAACTTCCGAAAAACTCAAATTCAACAAAACTATTATTGACCTTCTTGACGAATATAGCTCGTAAATGTCTTGAAGAAATTAAAGAGATTGGTGTAATAAGCCATTATTTTAGGAATTGTGCACTCGTGATAACTTCTTTTGCGTTTTTCTCAAAACTCCGTTTTTGGACATAGTCCCTTTGTGCTTTAAGGTAATATTCAAAATATTATTTTGAATTTTGTCTCAAGTGGTTTTAAAAATTACATCGGGCGAATGGCGGCCCTCACAAGTGATGCTCTACCCTAGTTGTGAAGTTTCACTCCACTCTTTCCAACTTATCGACGGGAATGTTGGTGATGGCTTGGCGGATATTGTCCTTGAAGTGTTCCGGGTCTGGAGTTTGTCGTTGTAAACGATGGACTTTAGACAACCTCGCTCTTGTCGAGAGTTGGAGATAATTGGGGCTTATTTTTTCGAAGAAGCTGAACGCGCTGTTACGGTTAATGCAGTTCGCTACAAAGAGATGGTTGAAGCATTTTTTCTTTCCCAACTTGAAGAAATGGATCGTGGGGATGAGTGGTTCCAGCAGGACGGCGACAACAGCAAGAACATCGATGGAACTTTTTAGGGAACACTTCCTCGAGCGCCTCATCTCCTTGAGGGGTGACGTCTCGTGGTCAGCGCGCTCCCCAGATTTGGCGCCCTGTGATTTTTTTAAATGGGGTTATCTGAAATCCATCATTTACAACGACAAGCCCCGGACCCTGCAACACATCGAGGACAACTTACACCAAGCCATCGCCAACATTCCCTTCGATATGTTAGAAAGAGTGGAGTGAAACTTCACAACTAGGGTAGAGCATCACTTTGGAGGGCCTCCGTTTGCCCGACGTAATTTTTAAAACTACTTGAGACAAAAATTCAGGATCTGATCTTTACAATAAAATTAATTAAATCGATATGTGAAGTACTTTTTGTTTTACTGACTTTTCAAATAAGTAGGTACGTTTCTCTGCCGCACCCTGTAAAAAGAGGAATGGAGAACAGCCTCCTGGAGAGGCTGATCTGCTTGTTGTGTCGTCTAATAGTCAGAAGGCTGGGAAAATACCATTCAGAAGCGAAAACCCACCATTTTTCGTCAACTCTTTACATTTCAACGTACTGCGACGAATAATATTGATAATAAATGTTTTGGTTGTGTTTGTTGATTCTAAAAAGTTGGTATTCTGAATCCAGGGGAATTTTACTCAGGGCAAATCGCTTTCCTCCACTCTCTAGACTATTTTGTTACCACATGAGTTTACTTGCTAGATAATAAATATTGCTTCAAATTGGTTGGGACAGGTAAATAACGTCTCCATGCCGATTTGAAGGAGTGAATTTGATTATCGGACGTTGAGATGAACTGAGCAGTCGACGTCTCATATCAGTTTTTGATAATCAAATAGTAGATAATTATTGTGTTCAAGCTGTAAGATTGATAGGAACTGACCTTTAGGGACGTCTCATTTGAAACATTTAACAGCTTGATGCATGAATTTAGAATTCAACAAAATTCACAGACCTATACTGCCCTCCTTAGCTAAAACGTCCTATGTCCATTTTTCAAGTTTCGAGAAAATCGCGTTTTAGTTTCGGCTTCTGCGCCACCCAAACCATTGAAGCTTTAGATATCGTTTTTTGACCATCACCTCTCAAATCTATTCCCCTGTTTTGCCAGTGTATGAACAAATCTTGAAAACTCGTTGCCTGGCCTGTATTAGGTCATTTGTGGTAAACATTTGGATATAGGACGTTTTAGCCTAGTACCCATGGACATAGGACAGCTTGTGACAGTGTGATGCTAGCTTAAAATGTCTTATGTCCATTGATTTTCGAGTATTATTTCAAAAATTTAGTTCAAACTCAAGGTTTTTGGCGACAATCAATTTATTTTAAGGATCTACCAAGGAGAGGTAGAGGAATCTACCATATCAAGGATATCACGTGAAGGTGATATGCGAGTTACTTACCGTAGGAAGGATTTTGAGGTTATCCATTAAAAATATGTACGTACTAGTAACCTGCTGCAGCTCTAGATCTATTAATAATTAATAGATCTAGAGCTGCAGCAGGTTAGGTTATAATTATTAGAACTGGATAGATGAATATGAGATGAAGTTAACCTGAAGATTAAATAATTTTGTCGCTTGTATCAAGTACATTTTTGCTTCCGAGTCTACCGAAGTAGCGGAAGCTTTGTTTTCACATTTCAAGGACGAAAAAAAAGTTCTCCAAAATCAAAATTTTCACTCGCGTTTTGAGTTTTAGACCTTCCTGAACAATTTTGGTTCCGTGTCTGTCTGTCTGTCATGAATTCCTTGTAACGCGCATAACTATACGAAGTTATTGTCCGATTTCTATGTAATTTTCAGGGAATGTGCGGGTTGGTGTGTAGACGGTCCCCTATGAAAATCATTATCCTCGAACTGATAGAAGCGACTGCGCATGCGCAAACGTGAATTCCTTGAAACGGCCATAACTTCTACATTTTCCATCCGATTTCAATGAAATTTTCAGCGATGTTACAGATTAGTGTTTAGATGGTCCCCTATGAAAATCACCACCTTCGTACTGATAGTAGCCACTGCGCATGCGCAAACGTGAATTTCCTTGTAACAGCCATAACTTCCACATTTTTCACCTGATTTCGATGACATTTTCAGTGAATATGTGGATTAGGTTGTAGATGGTCCCCTACGAAAATCATGATCCCCGGACTGATAGAAGCGACTGCGCATGCACAAACGTGAATTCCTTGTAACGGCCGTAACTTCCACATTTTCCATCCGATTTCGATGAAACGTTCAGGGATGTTACAGATTAGTGTTTAGATGGTCCCCTATGAAAATCACCACCTTCGTACTGATAGTAGTCACTGCGCATGCGCAAACGTAAAATCCTTGTAACAGCCGTACATTTGTCGCTCTCGCGTGTGACGTGAGAATCTCAAATCCCATTCAACCAACCCCTTTATAGATCAGTGAGCAATGCTCTGGACTCCCACTCAAGCTAAACAATTTTTTGATCCAATCACTACGCGCTTACATTTTTCGTCCGAATTTGATGAAATTTTCTAGGATTGTCCAGATTAGTGTGTAGATGGTCCCCTATGAGGGTAGTGGAAGGTACTTAGAGATTGGTGTTTTGAGATTAACTACTATGCATCGGATCATCTATACAATCGGGTTATGGATACGAGGAAGCTATGTGCCACACCTACTTGGCATTCTGACTAGGATCCATTCCGTGGATAAATAAATCACAAAAACTCGCTAGATAACGTTTTGCACAAGACAGAGGAGGTTTACTTAGTTACTACAGAGGTTTACTTAGTTTACTACAGAGGTTTACCTTAGTGAGAAGATGACTTGCCGCTCTTTTGTATTCTTACCTGATAAGTATTGTTGTTGCTGTATACATTTCATTGGTCTTGAACAGGCTAGAACGTCTTATGTCCGTGATATTCTCACAACGGACATTTTAGCCTAGTACGATCAACTTTTCTAATGCCGTGTACTAAGCTAGAACGTCTTATGTCCCTGATTTTCCTCTCCATAGGACGTTTAAGCCTAGTAGGACTTGATTAGGACGTTTTAGCCTAGGATGGGTATGTGAAACTTGATAAATGGACATAGGACAAATCGATTATTGAAGCCTTTTCTATTGACATAGGGGGTTCTAGCTTAGCTCAAAAGGTGCGCCTGATCGAGAGCTACAACACGGTGTCCTCATCTCAAAAAGTGCAAAAATGGACATAGGACGTTCTTACTAAGGAGGGCAGTATAAGTTCGGCCCATGGGTGTCTGCTTTTCCTTCTGATAAACTGTGAAGATAATTTACACTGAAAAGGCAACAAATAGTTTTCAGTCTGGAGTAGGCAACTGACTGGGGAAAACGAGAAAGAGTAGCTAAAACTTTTTGGAAATTAATGGGAACTCGCAGATAGACAGACCAAGTAGGGAGCTTAAGTTGGTCTAGAAGGGTTGTGGCCTTCTAGGGCCAGGATCTGTCCTTATAAAAGAAGGCCTGTCCTCACTCGGAAGTCCTCGCTGTCCTACTTTTGGTCATTCAGGGGATAATGGTTGGTCCGCCTCCTTTAATTAAAAGATACAATTCAAGGTTCGTCAGTATTATTCCGTACATTGTTGAGTCGCATTTATTACATTATACTGTTGAAATGTAATGTCATCCAGGCAATAGTGTGCCTTGAAGTATAATTATTCAAATGAGCTGGAAATACCTACCTTCTAACAAAAACTAACCTTAGCAACAAACCACAAACGATACTTTCATAAGTCCAACATCGTGCATTTCTTGCAGTGTTATAAGCTCCATATACCAGCTCTCAATTCGACAAAACCACAAATTGCACTGGGAGACATTGCATGTAAGAACATAATTTCATGTTTCTTGAAAAATGGTCGCCTAATTATTGACGACGCTTTCCTTCATAATTCAAGACTCTAATACCAACGTGATTTTTTTTTTTTTTTAGTTCGAAGGATGTAGAAAGGCGTATTCTAGGTTGGAAAATCTCAAAACACACTTGAGGTCCCACACGGGGGAAAAGCCGTACACATGCGAGTACCCTGGATGCAGCAAGGCCTTCAGTAACGCGTCGGACAGGGCTAAACATCAAAATAGGACTCATTCAAATGAGGTAAGCATTCCTTACTAAGCGATACCTTTTTAACCTTCTTCTGGAAATAGTTTCATAGGTACAGCAGTAGTATTAATAGCCTAAGCTCCTAGAAATTATCAGATATTTCTGTTTCACGCTTTACTAGATGACTGAAGTGAGGTGAGTAGGCATGATTCGAATGGGACGAATTTAATATTAATGAGTAGGCTTAGGAATTTCCACCCACCAATTCGTTTTGAAAAACCTAATTTTGATCTAACTTGGTACTCGACTTCGACAGAAACCGTACGTCTGTAAAGCGCCAGGCTGCACGAAAAGGTACACGGATCCCAGCTCACTCCGTAAACACGTCAAGACCGTCCACGGTGCTGAATTCTACGCGAATAAGAAGCACAAAGGGAATGGAAGCGGTGGAGATGGCGGGTCCGAGGACGGTAATGGAGGTGTGTCCCCGACGAGGAGTGACGAACCCCTCAGCACCAAGACTGCCAGTGTTTCCAGTCCCAGCATAAAGTCTGAAGTAAGTCAGGTTATAACTGTACAATATACATTTCACCAAATTGGGTATAAACTCAAGGGTGGTGTGATTAACGTTGAGCGATTGTTTCAGGAGACCAACTCGCCTGGACACCAAGGAAGCCCGTTGTCGGTCATTCCAAGCAGCTACGCTTACTGCGATGAGCCAATTAGCGACAACATGAGCACGTCAGGTACCAACCACGCACTAGATGAAAATTGGGCAGAAGACGCTCAAGACCTGGATCTTTACGATCTCCCTGTTGAGCTCCAAGCTGCTGCCGTTGGCTTAGCGCCTCCTGCTGCCAGGCATCCCGCTCGAGTCAAACTCAACCACAAACCATCGATTACCCTCCCTCCTCTTCCTAATTTGCACAGTAAGTACAGGCATATCACGATTATACAACTCATAAACATTTGGATCCAAAAAAAGTGTTCATAGACTACAAAACCATTCAAAAACGAATAGCAAGTTGCTGTGGTTTTCATCTTGTTTTGTTACATTTCACTCTTAAATAGATACCGACCTACTTCATTAACCTGAAATCTCACTTCAACTATTCAAAACTACCTAGGAAATCTGTGCTCAACGTTATTTCTTTAAAGATTTCCTCGTACTTGCAGACCAACGAAGAGGACCAACGAGTGGCCTGACGGACCTCAACAGGAGAATAACGGATCTCAAGATGACTGGAAACACGACTGCAGAGATCCGGCGGGATTCTGGCAACTCAACAGCTTCGACCTACTACTGCAGCATGAAGAGCGGCGAGGAGTCCAGAAGGAGTAGTCAAATGTCTCATCACAGGCCGAGCAATGGGTCGCTCTACGACCCCATCTCAATCGGCTCTTCTAGAAGATCTAGTCAACTCAGTGCTAACCTCGTCATACAGGTCAGTGCAGAAAACGGTGACTTCGTATTTGCAAAGTTGTTGATGACTATGGAGCTGTATGTGCGGTCAAAGTTACCATTTCTGAAGACCCGTTGAATTACAAATAATAACTGTCCCAAATTGAGGGACGACGTATTTTTACTTGGGATATCGCTCTATCTTATAACTTCAACATGTTTTGGAAGGCACTTGAAGTAGGGGCACTCAAAGCGCTCCTTGAGCATTTACCCATGAGTATGAACTTGGCTGATTCTCTAAAATCGCTCATTTTGATAACTGCTGGTAAATATGAGATTTTACAGTCAGAATAACGTTTGTCACCGAATAATCATCACCGTTGACTTCAAACCTTGAAAGTATTCCTCTTTGCCACACATGCAGTAGATTATTGTTCTGATAATATTTTCCGCTGGAAAACTTATGATGCTGTCCATAGCAGCGATCTTTGTCAACTGTGATAGGTAACTGTACGATGTTACCATACAAAGCTCAGCACTGTGTCGCCATATGGTTGAACGCTGAATAAGCCCAGATGATAAGTTACTCATGAAAATAACCTGATCCTGATAGCACAATCCTTCTTCCATGGTGACTCTAAAATATTCTAAACCTTCAAATTTTGACAAAAATTAATTCAATTTAAAACAATTAACCACACATGAGCAATAAAAAGATTTTTCAAGCTAATTCGCTACTTTCAAGTAAAAGAAATGAGCAAAAATTAAAGGAATAGATTTTCAAAATATCAATATTTTGACTTCCATTGATGGGTTTTGTACGTGTTGTTGATGAGAATCTAAGATGTATAGACCTCCTTTTTTTATCGCTTCCTTTGATTGTTGCAGCCTCAGAACTGTGGATGGGAGAGCAGTGATAACAATGAGGGTAGAAGGATGTCAGAGCCGATACACAGCTCAAATCTGACGTCTCCGCCTCCACGTCCCCGTTCGACTCTGCCTGGGCTTCATCCTGTGAACCCGGAGCTGGTTCACCACCCCAACCAGGAAGTCGTCCTGGACGAGGTTGGCGAAGGAGAGATGCTGGAGAGCAAGCTCGTCCTTCCCGACGACATGGTCATGTACCTGAGTCAAGTGGCCGAAACTGTCAACCATGGGTCGCCTTCTACGGGGTAAGCTGCGCTTTTCTTCATGCATTATACTCCTGGAGAGATGTGATTGGTACTACTGAAGGAGCTAATTCATTGACACCTAATGATATTACCTACAATTTAAATTTGCAGAGGTTTATTTAAGATGATATTTTCTCTATGTTTAGACCCTTTGATAACCTACCGGGCTCGCCACAAAATGCCGGTAACATGGGAACGGTGAACACTGTACCACCTCGACCACCAACCAGTGGCCGCATAACTCCCAGCAGGCAGTGCCAACAAACGTCGGCCAACCAGAGTCCAGCGAGGCCCAATGCCGCATCAGGCCTTCAACACAACTGTATACCCTTCCAAAGCTCGAGCGTACCCCAGCATCACCCTGGATCGCCACAATGCCATCCTCCAGTCCAAGGGCCGCCACCGCCGCCAATCCCAGGCACTGGCATGCCTCTGCAACCGCCTCCATCTGGCCTCCCATCGCCCCAACCACCAGCAATACCCCAACAGCAGCAACAACGGTTATGCACTCCAGTAAGAGCATTCATTGTTATTATATTAAGGAATATTACTATAATTCTTTGTGAGTATTTTGTCCGAATACATTGTACTTAATTATCAAATTGTTCAAGTTTGGAAAGCTTAGATTACCCGAGTGTTAAACTTATGGGGCTTTGAACAAGCGGAGTTCACAGAGCAACTGAGACAAGAGAGGCTCAGCTCAATATTTCTCTGACTTTCTACTGATTTTTTCACTTCAATGTTGTTGAGCCTTAGAATTGGATATGTTTTTGTTACAGATGCAAACTCAAGTCATGCCAGATGCAAGCCAGTCCAACTATCTATCTGTGCAGCCCACAAGTCCCAGTGTGGGCCACCCAGTGAGCAACCCCATCAGCCCCTGCTGCTATCAACAACAGGCGTCGATGAGCAGTCCTGCTGCAGCGACCACGGCACCGCCCCAACTTCACAATCCCCACCAAGCTGCCCGACACTGCAACTGCAGCAACCCTCAATGCACAGCCAACAACCAGTGCAATCCGGCCTGCAATCAACAGCAGTACTACAACCAGAAATACTCTCCTCAGTATTCTTCCTACCAGGATCCTCCCAAAGAAGAGTCGTCAGGGTGCCCCCCGATGAGCCAAACCTCAGCCAACCAGATGCGGCAAACAGCCTACGAAAGAACGCTCGAATATGTGGAACAGTGTCAGACTTGGGCGACCACCACGCAGCAACCTCCTTCTTGCAATATGGTCATTAACGACATGACCTCCTCACTAAACTCACTCATGGAGGAAAACAGATATTTCCAGATGATCCAATAATATTACTTTCAGACTGAAAATCAATTATTCAGGAACTGTGTTTAAGTGAAAGAGCAGCTCATCACAATATCTTCCATTTTTTGTGTAAATAGACAGTAGAACTCAGAAATTGATAACTCTTACAGTAATATTGGACTGCCTATTGGATTCTATTGAGATCTCGTCAAATTTTATGACTAAGAAGCAATGCTTGGCTTCAAAATAGCGAATAGTAGGGATGGGTACTACTAACAAAATAAAAATTTCCGCTCACATTTTACGTTTTGACCTTTCTGAACATTTTTGGTTCCGTGTCTGTAGGTCGGTTAATGAAATCCTTGTAACAGCCAGGACTTCTACTTTTTGTCATCAGAAATCGATGAAACTCACACGAATTGGCGTTGTCTTAGAGGCCTCAAAATGGCTTTGTCTTAGAGGAGCCGACATTCTGGATCCTTATCAAACTTCCAACTGAGCTTGTGTCTGTTCCTGACTCGATCCACGAACACGGCGAACTCTGGTGGGTGCCTGGTGATCCAATGAAGCGAACAAGACCAGTGAAGTAGTAGTAAAGTAAAGTAAACAACCATTTCAGGTTGGATTTTCGTTCAACAGCCATTCCTGGCATCGCAGACGTCATCAGCTGTCTTCCTAAGGGAAGATCAGAATTAAATTCTGAGTACAAATTTTGTTCTGATGATTTCGCTCATGGTTTTCCACTGGCCTCACCGCCCTGGGTTGAGACGAGGGGGAACTGCGACCGGCTTACCCGAAAATATGCTCCCGAACTCACGGCTCCACAACCAGTCCGAGTCTCGTCTCCAGGGATACATTCCAGAACTCGCTCAGCCACAGCTGAACAAGACCACTCCCGTCCTTCTAGAGCTATTTATGACGATTTGCGAGTGTTTCAAGTGAGGACTACTACACAGTCAGCTCTGTATCATATCAGAATTAAATCCCAGACGCCCTCTCGCGGGGTAGTTCACTTTGTAAGTACCATATGATGACTTCCACATTGGAAGTGTTAAGGGGGTCTCAGTTGGTCGCCGTTCGTTCCTCGTTCCGGGTCAGTATTTCCCTTAATTGTAGGGGCGAAACTTTAATAGTTGTAGCTAAATATGAAGTTTTCAAGGATTTTATAAATTCATTAGTGCAGCGGCAATTTCTGTCAGCAGGCTCATGCACTAATGAATTTCAAAAATCCTTGAACATTTCAAATTTAGCTACAACTTAATGGTTTTGCCTCTACAATTTAGAAAAATACTAACCTGGAACAAGAAACGAACGGCGACCGACTGAGACCCCCTCAAGTTCTGTCTGAGTTTGGGGGACCTCCATCACATGAAGTTGGGAGCCCATTAATCTCTTTTCCATAGCGTAGAGCCAATGAGTCCCTGAACTTACTGCTGGAGATAAGGGCCTTGTCTCATCCCATTGGGTAGATTGGGCTTCAGAGGGCATTGGGGCCTGCGACTACCGACACTTTCACGCCATCCGCGTGGCAACTTTGCCAACTACGGTGCAGTGTTCAAGAGGTAGTTGCGGGACAACCCTACCCCTTTGCCGCGCCTGTCGGAGTGGAAATGAGCACCTGTATCATGTAGTGCAGCAGTGTCCACAAACTCATAGGGGCCGCATCCTACGTCATGATGCAGTCGCCAAGCAGATAGCAGGTGCTTTGTCATCTAGCGGCTGGGATGTTGAGAGGGAGAGATTGTATCACATGCCAAGTGACCAGGGTAAGAAGCCCAACATTGTTGCCATCAAGCCCGACCAGTCTTGCATTATCCCGGATGTCCAAGTGGTCAATGGTAGCTTGGACATGGAGCAGACTTGGCGGTCCAAGATAAGGAAATATGACACAAATGAATTACGGCAAGCAGTGTCGCAGCTAAAAGGAGTGGCACCCAACAACATCAGGGTGATGGCTGCAACCTTGTCGTGGTGTGGGAAAAGTGCCATGGAGTTGCGCGAGTTGGGCATCTTGGTAGGCGTGCTCCGTGGTATCACCACCCGTGTCCTGCTCGGCTCATATTTGAACTGGTGGTCGTTTTATAGAGGCACTTCCCTTCATCCTTCTGTCCCACCCCCACCTTCCTCATCTTCCCTTATCCCTAGGGCCGGCGTCGGATGAGTCCTCCCCATTATATTTGATTTATTTTTTAATTTTTATTTATGGCGTGCCCCCTCCGTCACAAAGACAATTTGTCTTTGAGGGGAGTTAAAAAAAAATCCAGGTTGTCGCTGGATTGTGCGCTGGAGGACTGAGATATTGCGATGCGTTTCCTTTTGATCGTCTTTCTGGCTTGTGGTGAAAGAGAGATTCATGTTGGTCTGTTTTCGGAGCAGTCTTTGCACTTTCAATTCCTCCTTCACATGTTCTTCATCACCCGGGAAAATCACCCCCATCTGCTATTGTCGCAATTAGCACTGAAGTGGCCCGTTTTGAGGCAGCAAAGGCCTCATTCGCTGACAAAACAGGATCCTCAAGTGCTAGCCCACGCATTTTTACCGGTAGTGCCAACAGTTCCGAATTGATGTGAATTTTGAAAAATCCAAATCATGTCCACACAAACTCAAAGTAATCTCATAACTACTCTACTCGTCTGTCATCAAAACGTAGACAACCTGCCATCACTGAAACACGTTCCTAGTAGACATCTAGTAATAAATAAACATTAATTGTGCCATCTTTGTTTTTCCTAACTTCTTTCCGTTCAATTCTACCTTTTGGACTTCACGTAGAATGAAAAATAGTTTCGACAATTCGAACTCGTGCCAAATTTGAAATGGATTTTCAAGTATTTATAATTTTATGGTCTCAAAACAATATTTGCTCAAAAAAAGTATTTTCAAGAAGTTATAATTGTGGTTCAAATTTGCAATATTACGTTTTAAATACTAGAAACCTTGAGAATATCCCCAATATTGCGTTGTTTTATTCCTTACGTCAATAATTTATTGTTTTTTATTTAAATTTTTTTAGGCGTTTTTGAAAGGAAGTTGTGATAAATGATAAAATGGTTTAAAGTAAATTTTTTTTCGTTCACTTAGTGACATTATAATGTGATACTAGTTGAATATTTCGAATTTTAGCGTTTTCTGTGCTTCCAGAAAGCTGAGTTTCTTTTAGATTTTAGGAAAATTTTCATATTCCCTCCTCCCAACCTCTTTACGATGATAGTGAAGTTTGCATTGTTAGTGCCTCAAAAGGTATAGAGTATATATTTATTTATGTGGAAATTCGTGTTAAGAGAATAAAGCTATTTGTAATATATTTGCGCTTGTATATTCTGTAAATATGTATCATACATTTTCTCATTAGCTTGCAAATATTGTAATCGATAATTTTTAATTATTCTGTTGTTCAGAGAGAATTTTGAGTATTAATTCGAGAGATATTTCGTCGTGTAAGAAAGTCCCAGCAATATTTCTCTGTTTTCCAGTGAAAATACGTCAACTTGCTCGCTCAAAGTTGAACAATTTTGTAATAAGATGATCTCGCATGAAAGGTTTTATAGTGTTTTTGTATAGAAACGAATCAGTATAATAAAATTTTTACAATTTGAGTTGTTTGATTTTGTTTCACCTTGTGGGGGTTTGAAATAGAGTTGGAAATATTCTGATGGAATAACCAGCTCGTAGTTCTACCCAATGAAGTATTGAAGGGAATTGACTGAACACCACTGGTAAGTCGAAGGTGAATGTATTGAATAGAAATACAGGTATGAACCGACTAGGAACTATGCAAGCTGGAGAACTTCTAGACATGCGAAAGACGACTGACCGACCAACGTCAATAAACAAGACCGAGTCAATAAACTTGCTGTGAACAAATGACAAGTTTGTTACAAAGTTTACCAAAGTTTGTCTGTAATGCGTAAAATATTCAATTTTTCAAAACGATACACTCTGCTCAAAAAGTCGTCTTCCACAAAGATCATTCCCGCCCCATCAATGGGGTATTTCAGTCAATTTTTAAAAATTTTTTTCTCAAAAGAGTATGGCTCAGGAATAACGGTAATCGGGTCTGTTCGTCGAGAAAATGTTTTTAAAAAATCAGAGAAGCTAAGGAAAGTTGAAGATTTGAATGGTGTGACGTAGCTAGCCAATTGTGACATAGCTAGCCAAAACTCTTTGAAAAAAGTATCCATGCACAGAGAAGAGATGAAACCCTTGGAGGACCTCTTGGATACTACAAAATACTACTCACACACACGCATGGCATAAGTGTGTGTGCATTAAGGGAGGCCCGCCTTTTTTTCAAACGTGTGATCTCTTTAATTAACTTTTCTACCACATGTTATAGTATCATTGGGCTTAAAGTTGGAGTATTGGGCTTAAAGTTGAGGTCAAAAACCTGAATCTCCGACCCACCGAAATGTGCACACCCCATTGGATGCTTTTGGCCAATGGGGATTGGCCAAAAGCATCCAATGGGGTGTGCACATGGGTCGGAAAAACTGTTAATTGTTATTTTTAATCTAAACTAGACTTCAATCTGAGAATTTTGACACCAACCGCGACTTTCTAGCGTGAGAAGACATTTTTCTATTATTTTTCAAAGTTTCGAATGTTTATGACGTCACAGTGGGCTGAGGGGGTCCCGCCCAGGAGGGAGGGGCGCGTGACGTCATAAACATTCGAAACTTTGAAAAATCATAGAAAAAGATCTACTCATCCAATAAATGAATGGCTGGTGTCAAAATTCTCAGGATGAGGTCTACTTTCAATTAAAAATTTTAAAAAATCAGGCGCACCCCCCATTACTCACTGCGCATTATGGCGGCGCTGTGGCCGAGTGAGCTATGGCATGTGTCTCTGGAGACATGACTCGGACTGGTTGCAGGGGCCGTGAGTTCGAGACTCGCCTCGGGAGCATATTTTCGGGCAAGTCGGTCGCAGTTCCCCTCGTCCCAACCCAGAGCGGTGAGGCCAATGGAAAGCCATGAGCGAAATCATCAGAACAAATTCTGATCTTCCCTTAGGAAGACAGCTAATGACGTCTGCAATGCCAGGAATGGCAGTCAGACGAAAATCCAACCTGAAATGGTTGTTTACTTTACTCTTACTTTACATTACCCGCCTATAGCTGGGTTTACACAGGTGTATAAAGTCTGTAATGCGCAAGAAGAGAAGTGGGGGTGTTTTGTAATGCAGAAAACGCATAAAAGTATTCACACGGCTGACTGATTACGCAGTACGTTCTACTAGAATTGTTTCCAAAACGAAACTATGATAAGGGTTGTTTCGTCAATAAACGTGTTGTGAATAAATGACGAGAGGTCGTTACGAATTTTATCAAAGTTTATCTGTAATGCGTAAACTATCCTATTTTTCAAAATGATACACTCTGCTCCAAAAGTCGACATCCGCAAAGATCAGCCCAGCCCCCTCAATTGGCTTCAGCCAATAGCATCCAATTACGCACTAAACATTACGGACATTACGCGCCTATGTGAACCAAGCTTACCTATCGTTGAAGCTGACGGGATATCAAATAGACAGCTAGTCACGAGATATGAGAGATATTTACACTAACTCAACAACGTTATTATCTCGCTCAATGGGAGCTTACATGCCTTTGTTCTAACCTCACGATCTAGAAGGCAAACTATTATTTATATAGACAAAATTTTCAAAAAGTATTCGAATACCCCATTCACTAATTGAATTCAATTATTAGAATTGATTGATCAATAAAGCACTACAAGCGAATCAAAGATTTATCTATCAGTAACGGACTTGATTGGAAGTTGACGAACTATCCTCGAAAATGCTCACGAATTTCTGGGACAGTCGGCCTGTACAAGAACGCTCTGGCAGTTGGGTCATATTCGCTGAACACCTGCACTAGTATTGAGAAGGCCTCTCTGTACTCCACTGAGTTTTCGAAAATCGTGAATGCCGTGGACATAGAAATTGAGACAATATGGTGAGCTCCCTTGAGAGTTTGAGCAGAAAAAGAATCCATCCCAGCGTACTGATTGTTGCAGCTGACAGGAGACCCGGAATCTCCAGGGCTGGAGTACTGGTTTCTGGGGGGCTGAGTTGTCAGGCAGAATATGGTGTCGTCGCTGTCGTTCCAACTAGGATTGAGGATTTCACGGCATTCTAGATAGTTGAGGGCTCGGACCCACCCGTGCAACAGAACTGGAGGCGGTCCATGTTTAACCTCGTTGTTACTCTTGACTCTGTAAGCTCCGTAACTTACATAAAGGCAGACGGCTTTTTTGGCCATAACGTTAATCCAAATTTCCGCCAGGGTGTCTATCGAGTACACTGGAGCAGGAACGACGCCCCGAGCATCCACAGCACTGCGCAATGATATCACCCCATAATCATGCAGCACCACTCTGCTCGGGTGCTCTTTACATCTTGGGTGACTGATGTAATTTTGAGCTTTCACCCCCGTCACTTTTTCGACTGGTATTGCTCCTGAAAGCAACAAGTCAAAGCGTTCTAACTAAAATAAAAAACGCTGCAAATTATTACCCAAAGGTTAATTTTCTTCTGTAGATTTATCGCCTGCAAAGAACACGGAGAAGAACATGAAGAGAAACATCGATCGCATTTCAGTCAGTTACAGTTTGAACGGAGATTAGGCCTCTTTTGCGATTCACGTGTTTCTGATTTATTGTAAGTCCAACCCTTAATTTCGCGTAGGAGCGAACGGTTTGTCCGACAGGGCTCCTGGTCTCTAAAATTTCTAGTAATTCAGTATGTACTATCTTAAATCGATGGATAAACAATACCTTTATATCGAAATTTTTCGGCCGGCCAAATTTTTATTACATTTTTGGATTCTACGTTCCTTGAAACGTAAACCAACAAATTTTGAGTGGGGGGGTTACACTTTTTTTTTTCTTGGTCGATTCCAAAGGTTCATTATTGAAAATAATAAACCAAAACATACCTACTCAAGACGATTTTGTTAAAAGTAATTTTTGCTTCCTCAGTAAAAAATAAACCAAAAGAGTATTCAATTAATAGAGTTACAGAAAAAAAAAAAACGGGGGAGATGACTAGGTACCTAATATGAGAGCTAACAGTTAAAGTGGATCAGGATTGTCGTGAAGAAACTGTTATGTCAGCGTGTTGTTGCGGGAAGGCGATGGCCTTCTCAATGGCTTGTTGATTACTATTGGTCACTACTCAACAAGGATGCAGGAGATTTACCATACACTGGCTTCCCAGCGCATTTCTGCCTACTGAGGGAAGTAGTGTATAAAAGTTCGCTCTAGCCGACTGGCTAGACTATAGCATACTGCAGACTGGCGGGAGGCGGCGCATTTACCTAGTGGCTAGTTGGGGAAGACAACTCCTAGGT
This sequence comes from Apolygus lucorum, assembly GCA_009739505.2. Lineage (NCBI taxonomy): Eukaryota > Metazoa > Arthropoda > Insecta > Hemiptera > Miridae > Apolygus > Apolygus lucorum. Next base: position 49,877,387 of record CM019182.2, read on the forward strand.
AAGATGGGAGCAGAGGCTGGCAACCTGACGGCTACCAATGCTTCTGAGGAACTTGGGCTTGTAGATGAGACGGAGGAGATAGAAATGATCAAGTCAAATTCTTGAAGTAAATTGCATGAGGAAGAAGCCCTGAGCCGTCCTTTTATATTACTCTTGACAAGGTAAAGGGAGAGTGGAGGAGTGTGACGTCAGTATGACGTGTCTACTCCCGTACCTCATTCTTCCTACCTGCTCGATGAATTACTCAGGGGTTCCCCTCCATGTACTTTATTGGAGAACTAAATATGCGAGTAAATGGATCATTACAGATACAATTACCTCATCATACACCCTAAGCCTCCCCACCCCCCCTCCCCCTCACAGCCATGCATCGGAGTTCAAGTCGTCAGGAAACTGTTTAGAGTGGTTTGGTAGTTTCTAATGTAGAAATAGGGGAATGGAGCGCCGAGCTGATGGTAGCCTGGTGGCAGACATGAAGGTTCATGGTGTGTGGGACCGTGAGAGACCTGCGTTTTTTTATACCCGCATTATAAATGCTGACACATTTCTCTTACACTTCCATGGACTGGCCTACCTTCTCTCGTCATGCCACCAAAGCCAAACATGCAAAATACGACAGAATAGCCAAAGATCCGAGAGGTTCTTTCAAGCCAATTGTAATTTCATGCGATGGAGCTTTGCATAAAGAGTATGGCGCTTTTCTCAAGAATGCCTCCCTACTTCTTGCCAATAAATGGTTCAAATCCTATGCTCAAGTAATGATGTGGACGCGAGTGAAAACTCAATTCTCCATCTATAGAGCGGTTTCCATGAGTCTAAGAGGCCCAAGGAAATAAGTCCGAGGACTAGGACTGGAGGACAGAGCAGCAATTTGGCTCTCACAAGATTAACGCCTCACACACTCACGCTCGCTTGCTCGCAAAAAAAACCCCTTTGGCATTAATCAATTTGAATTTTTGGCAAACTTTTGGCATACCAATGGGGTATTAAATACAAATTTTGTCAATTTAAAAAAAAAAAATCAAAAGAGCATGGGTTAGGTTTTATGGTAATCGGGTTGTTCATCGGGAAAATGTTTAGAAGAAATTAGGGAAGCTAATGAAAGTTGAAGATTTGAATGATGTGAGGTAGTAACTTGCTGACCTTGGATCGAGACATTCCACTAATCCCGTGTGGTCTCAAACGCCTCTTGGCCTTGGATACTACAAAATACTATGCATACACGCCCGCGGCGTAGTGTGTGCGCGTTCATGGAGGCCTGCCTTTTTTTCAAACGTGTGATCTCTTTATTTAATTTTTTGCCACATATTACAGTATCAATGGGCAAAAAGTAGGAGTATAGAGGTTTTCAAGGGTGCTGAATCCAAATTTGAGGTCAAAAACCTGAATTTCCCCCTGAAATTCCTGAAATACCCCATTTGAACTTTCAACAAATCCATTACGTTTCAACAACTACTGGAGTCCTTGTCCACCTTTATTCCTTCTACAATGTTCATTAAAGTGTTTTTCTCTCTCTCTCTTAAAAAAAAGATACCTACACACTAATTAGAGTAGCCAATCAGTCATTTCAAGTTGGTATCTATCAAAAACTAGATATATCTTGCATAGGTGGGTACCTGAAAATATGTACCTGGATATATTGTATATGCGTCTTCCCAGACTGTCCTGGTTAAATGTCTCCTGTAGCCGTCCACACGATCTTCCGCAAAGCGAGCTACGCAGTGGCAGTTGGTTTGCACAATGGATGGAGTCAGGAGAGAACCGCCGCACCTGTTGAACCTGCTACTAGGAGCACAAGGTTTGTAGCGTATTGTGAGAAAACTGTCACAGCTGTGGCTACTAGCCATCCACACTACGTATTTGACAGATCTATACTCGGAGTTCAAGTCCAAAACAGGAAGTCCGTTAATCACTCTTTTCTTCCGGGATGGTCCGTCATCCTTGTGAACAGCATCACTCTTCGATGAATAAATCACGAAAAAGATCATATACCAACTGAACACAATCATACCTCAGATTGGATACCTACGACACTACTATCAATGTGTGCTTCTTCGGGGCACCACAAAAAAATATATCTCTCAGGAAGAAGAACGAATGTGAAACAAAATAAATGTTTTGACAACCGTTCCCATAAGCACCAACCCACATGTGGAGATTTCTATAACCCCCAAAATACGGACAGAAAAGGATGCCAAGCAAAAAGGATGCCTCAAACTTGACTCGCCTGACTTCAGGGTTCTACAAGGAAGGTATTTCCATTTTAAAAAATGTCTCCAAGCAATTTTGTTTTAACCCCTTGTTTATCTAAGTTTTTTGTCAACTTTAAGATTTTTTAGACCTGAAATGGCCATAACTTCCTCAATCTTCAAGTAAATCAAAACCTAATTACCGCGTGGAAAGAGTGCGTTTCCATAACCCGATTGTATAGATGATCCGATGCATAGAAGTTAATCTCAAAACATCAAATTCTAAGTATCTTCCACTACCCTCATAGGGGACCATCTACACGTCAACCCGCAAAATCTCTGCATATTTCTTCGAAATCGGATGGAAAATGTAGAAGTTATGGCTGTTACAAGGAATTCATGACAGATACACAGACAGACAGACAGACAGACCAAAATTGCTCAGGAAGGTCTAAAACGTAAACACGAGTAGAAATTTTTATTTTGGAGAATTATTTTTTTTCAACCTTGAGAAGAGTGAACAAAGCTTCCGTTACAATAATTTTAAAAAATGCTGCAAATTATTACACAATGGTTTATTATTTTTCTATATAGATCACTCGTCTACAAAGCCACCAACCAACATGAAGAAACATATTTCGGTCAGCTATAATTTGAACGGAAATAAGGCCTCTTTTGCGATTCACACTCGTGTTTCTGGTTTATCGTACGTCCAACCCTTAAATTCTCGTAGGGAGCGAACGGTTTGTTCAACAGGGATCCGCGTGGTCTCAAAAAATGCTATACTATCTTAAATTGATGGAAAAACAATACCTTTATATCAACGTTTTTTGAGTTAAGACGTTTTCAAAATTCATTTTTCAACCCTTAAAAGTGACCTACATCAACCAAAATCTTCGGGGCACAACTAGACCCCAAATGGAGCCTACATACCAAATTTCATCAAAATCAGTCCAATGCTAAGTGAGGAAAGTGCCGCTTACGGCGGACGGCCGTCAGCCAAATTTTTATTCGATTTTTGGATTCTACGTACCTTGAAACGTGAACCAACAAATTTTTAGGGGGGTTAAAAAAAATTTTTTCTTGGTCGATTCCAAAGGTTCATTATTGAAAATAATAAACCAAAAAAGAGGAAACCGGTCATTTAATGAAAAAACAAGACAAGTCAATGGGCTAACCCATGAATGAGAAATGCGTAATGTATGTAAAGTAAATATCTAGATAGTTACCTGATGTACAACACCTCAAATGTAACTAGTTGATATATTGACAAATAAACGCTCTAAAAAAAATAACTCGTCCCTTCCAACTGCCATTCTTTTAAAAGTGCCTAATTGACGAGTAAATTCGTTATTACTGCTTTCCCAGAATTAAATCTTGTATTTCTGTCATACAATAATTTGATGTGTAAAACCTCCAAATTGTCGAGTAAAACATCCAAATTGATGTGTAAAACGTCCAATTTGACGTGAAAATGATATAAATTCCTTGGAATGAGCTTTATTCTGCGCACTCTGTATATTTCTAGCAATATAAGGTCGAAAAAAAACTAAAATTGAAAAAAAAAAATTGGAAAAACAAGAGGTTAAAACAAAATTACTGAAAGACATTTTTTGTTAGAAATACCTTGCAGAATCAATCTCTGAAGTTTGACGAGTAAAATCTGAAAAACCCTTTATAGAGAAAAAAAAAATAAACCTTTGTGTAATCATTTGCACAGTTTTTTTTTAGAGTAAGTCATGTAAGAATAAATGTTGGATTATTAAAACACTGTTTTGTGGTGTTTATGACTATCGCTTTAATACTGAAAGTTACGATTTTGATATTCTATTACAAATAACGTAAAAAATCCCAGTATTTACCAGGAACTTACAGTATTTTTTAGATCACTTATTTCTTTCGATCCATGGAATGCTTTCTATTACGAGACCAGTTTTTTGTTTAATTTTCAACAATAACGTCACATTTTGGTTTAAAAAAATCAATAAATAAACCAATGGCGAAAGAAATTTCGTTAAGAAAACGAAATACGAGAAGTACAAAAATACTCTATGAAGTTAGGGAATATTCCCTATAAATTCTTACTTCTTAAAAATAGTTCCTGAGGTAATCACAGAGCTTGGACTATTTGTTGGACAGATGAGCGTCGATTTCCTGTTCACCATGGTATTGAGAAGGAAAACAGTAAAGTTGAATCTGAATAAGAATGTTAAACCTTCAGACTTTGGCGTCTTGCACGGGAACCTCCACGTACCCGTTGACGTCGCCCAGCTTAATATCGTCCTTCTTGATGAGGAACTTGTGCACGAAAGGATGAAATAGTTTCTTCTCAGCGAAAGTGCTTCTTCTACCTCCAGTCAGTTTGCTGACCACGATGCCGACTACGATGGTGATTAAGAAACTAACCACGGAGTACCAAAATATCGACAGGCGGTAAATAGGGAAAACGTCTTCTTCTTTCATTGAGTTGTCCCTGAAAAAATAAATAAATACAAATAAAATAGGTAGGTATCTATAAAACACTCTCCGGTGTGAAAACTCCTTAAGCACCCAAAAAGTTCAAGACATCGAATCTACAACGAATTTTCAACAAAAAGTTCCTCTTACAGTTTTTATATTCCCTCGTTTTCATAACTATTTTACTTTTCCAGATTTTTTCCCGTGTTTTCTACATTTATCACTAAAATTACTACAACCACCTTAATTTACCGCGTAATGAGGAATTTCACCGAATTCTGTTTGCATTTTTCCTGAAAAGTTAATGGTGTGGGATAGATGAAAAACGGGTTGATTTCGGAAAATAAGTATCCTGTTATTTTTGGGAGACAATCAAAATTTATGATTTCAAAAAATAACCGGGAAAACGGACCTCTTCAACGTGAAGCAGGAACGCTCGAAGATTGGGCTTTTCGGATTGCCGTCTCCTCCCAGTGTAGCCCGTTGTATAGAGGTTTTACTTTAAATAAAACGCGAACAAATAGTTTTCAAATGACTTTTAATGTCACTGAACAAAAACGGAATCCAGAGAGCGAACAGAAGGAGGGAACCCAATGGGTTGATAACACATGATAAGGATCAGCGCGCCATATTCAAATTATGAGATTAGCAATTTCAATACTTTCCCTTAATCGAGGAATTTAGAGACATGCCAAAAACTGATGAAAAATAATTACACATGAACAAGACCTAACTTTTGACGCAAATACAAAAGTCTTGAATGAGGCATAGGTTTTGATAACAAATCTGCTAATTGAGATTCGGATTCTATATGTGACACTTCCAACATTGATGCGATCTCGAATGAAGAAATGTTTTCTCAGAATGTGTTTCGATCTTGAATAGAATTCGGGATTCTCTGACAAACGTCTTGCAGCTTCGTTGTCTATATGAAGAACAGGCACCGATGTTAGACCGATTAATTCTGTTAGAAATCTCGCAATCCTAATAACTTTTTTTGAAGCAGCATTTGCAGCAACCAATTTGGCTTTACAAGTAGAATCGGCCACAAGGCGTTGACGTTGGCTGAACCAACTCAAGTGATGCAAATTTTGCAGCAACCAATTCGGCTTCATAAGTAGAATCAGCCACAAAGCGTTGACGTTGGCTGAACCAGCTCAAGTGATGCAAATTTTGCAGCAACCAATTCGGCTTCACAAGTAGAATCAGCCACAAGGCATTGACGTTGGCTGAACCAACTCAAGTGATGCAAATTTTGCAGCAACCAATTCGGCTTCATAAGTAGAATCAGCCACAAAGCGTTGACGTTGGCTGAACCAGCTCAAGTGATGCAAATTTTGCAGCAACCAATTCGGCTTCACAAGTAGAATCAGCCACAAGGCATTGACGTTGGCTGAACCAACTCAAGTGATGCAAATTTTGCAGCAACCAATTCGGCTTCATAAGTAGAATCAGCCACAAAGCGTTGACGTTGGCTGAACCAGCTCAAGTGATGCAAATTTTGCAGCAACCAATTCGGCTTCACAAGTAGAATCAGCCACAAGGCATTGACGTTGGCTGAACCAACTCAAGTGATGCAAATTTTGCAGCAACCAATTCGGCTTCATAAGTAGAACCAGCCACAAGGCGTTGACGTTGGCTGAACCAACTCAAGTGATGCAAATTTTGCAGCAACCAATTCGGCTTCATAAGTAGAATCAGCCACAAGGCATTGACGTTGGCTGAACTAACTTATAGCTGCATCTGCGAACATTATTACCACACCACTTGTTGAACGGTAGGTGGAGTGGCATCCGGAAAAATCTGCGTCACTGTAACAACCGAGGAGGCGAGTTTCTGGTTTATAACGATACACCAGCTTCAAGTTTTTGGTTCCAGCTAGATATCTGAAAACTTTCTTGACTCGACCAACGTCCTCGATTGAAGGGTTTTCCAGTGAACGGGATAGGACGCTGACAGCGAAAGCTATGTCGAAGTGAGTACCTCTGGCTAGGTACAGAAGCGCACCTACAGCTGAACGATAGGGAAAATTAACAGGCGCCTTCCCTGGAGATGAACTCCCTAGTTTGTCCATAGGTATTTTAGTTGAATTGCACTCAGCCATATTGAATCGTTTCAATATTTTCTCTGCGAATGCAGGCTGACCAACCACTATGTCATCTTTGATTTCAAGGCCGAGGTGAGATGAGTAGGTGAGCTCTTTAGTGACAACTCTTTGAAATGCCTGCAGCCAGCAAAATAACAGTTGTCTGAATTTTCTGAGATTTAAAATATTAGAGAATGGTATCACGTTTAAGTAAGGTACATTTTTACCATGGTCCTTCGATTGCGCTTGTCACGTTGAACAAGCACTTCTCAACGCTGAATTTCAACTTCTGATATTTGATCACACCGTTCTGGCTGTAATAGTTGAAGCCAACGATGGTCCAAGCCATGTAAGCCGCACTCACTCCAAATCCCCAAAAAGCTCCCTGCAACAAATGACATAATTTTCAATAAAAAATTTTCAAAAGAAACCACATTCATTACATACCCGTTCGAACAAGTCCAGTCATGGTATTAATTTGTGTATTTTTTGTAATTCCACCTCAAGCTAGGGATGGGAATTGATAATCGATGTTCGCTAAAAATCAATTTTTCTTTACCTGATTTTTAGGAATGAAGGACATTCTTTCAAAGCTACTTTCTTGCAGAATGCCCCCGGGCGTTACTTTTTTTGAAGCACCAACTCGATTATCATAAAATTATTATTTTAAAGGTACACTTTCATGCTGTGATATCATGTTTATATTTACATTTTCATTTATGCTAACATAAATATAGGTACATTTTCTTCAGTACTTGAGTACCTAACTACTGCTTTATTGAAGTTCTATTTTCTTATCATTCATTTCGACATGGATATGTCTTTTGGCTGGGGGCCAAGGAATTGTCACAAGAAATGCAACCCGATACCAGTAAACAAAATCATAACTACAGATCGGTAGCTATGAAGCAAGGTTCTCTAGAATACTGCGATATACAGGGTGTAAGCATGGAAGAAGGTAGGAAATAACCATCCCTATCTTCTTCCATGGTGTAAGCCTAACTGGTCTGCCAGACTGTATAAGTCAATTCTACACCTAATTTGCAACAAAAAATGTCTCTTAGCAATTTTTTTTGAAAAGCTTCGTTTTCGAGTTATTTTAATTTTAAACTTTTTTTTTCGTGATTTTGACCTTACGTCATTAAATTGGCCATAACTCCTTTAATTAACTAAGATAATTACAGTTTGAGGATACCGTTGGGAAGAGCATTAAATTTCCTATCGGATAGGTCCCTCACTTTTTTTTAGTCAAGGTTTAAGACATGAAAAAAGCCCTCTGAAAAGAGAATTTTACGTAATTTGGGAAAGGTCAAATTTTTTTCAATCTCACTACAATACGAGGAACAATATTTTTTCAACATGCAAGAACAATAAAAACTGCGCCAAAATCTCAGCTTTCCAATGGTACAATCAAAAAATATTTTACAGCCAAATTTAAGGAAGAAATTTGTGTTTTAATGAGGAAAAACGTGCATTTTTTCAACGAAATCAGCACGATCTGTGGCGGGTCGGCGCCGCAGTAGACCGCAAAGCCTCCAAAAACAGGAGGCCAGAGCGCCGATTTCGTTGAAAAAATGCACGTTTTTCCTCATTCATACACAATTTCTCCCCTAAATTTGGTTGTAAAACATTTGTTGATTGTACCATTAGAAAGCTGAGATTTTGGCGCAGGTTTTACTGTTCTTGCATCTTGAAGTAATATTGTTCCTCGTAGTTCAATTTGCGATTGAAAAAATTCGAGGTTTCCCAAATTACGTAAATTTCTCTTTTTAGAGGGCTTTTTCATGTCTCAAACCTTGACTCAAATAAAAGATAAAGGACCAATCCAGTAGGAAATTTAATGCTCTTTCCAACGATATCCTCAAATTGTAATTATCATAGCTAATTAAAGGAGTTATTACCAATTTAATGACGTAAGGTCAAAATCGCGAAAGAAAAGTTTAAAATTAAAATAAATTGAAAACGAACCCTTTTAAAGAACATTACTACGAGACATTATTTTTGCAATTTTTTTTAACGTGATTTATTATTGCAACTGAATATTAAGTACAATCCATCTAGCAATATTACATATCATTATTACACTCCTTGAGAGCCCGTTTACATTAAAACGCAGTCCCTTCTCATAACAGTATCTTCAACACTGAGCTATAACTGCACTTTAACAGCACTAAGTCCAGTGGTTTGTTTCGCTTGAGTCGCCGGAGTTCATCTTCGTTGTCCAAAACGTGGAGCATTTCCAGGTTCTCATGATTGTGGAGGCAATGTTCGTGCCTCCTTGAGTACCTTGCGATAATTTCGTGGCCTGTTTCCATCCCCAAGTCTCGATGAATATCATCGTTCCTCATGTACCAGGGTGCACGCACTATACTTTTCAGTATTTTATTTTGGGAGGTTTGGATTTTGTTAATGTTTGATTTTTTGGCACAGCCCCATAACTGAATTCCATAGGTCCAGATAGGGCGAAGGATCTGCTTATAAATAAGCAGTTTATTGTGGAGAGAGGGACGAGAATTCCTTCCCATCAACCAATACATCTTTCTGAATTTGATTTTTATTTCCTCTTTTTTCTTCTCTATATGTTTTTTCCAGTTTAATTTGGAATCGAGGGTCATACCCAAATATTTAACTGCATCGGTATGGGGTATTTTATTTGAATTGATCTCAACATCCATGAATGGAATTTTTCGGTTAGTAAAGTTGATGTGAACTGATTTTGATTCATTCAACTTTATTCTCCACATCTTGGTCCACTTAGAGACCTCAGTGATTGACTTCTGTAGATTACTAGTTGCAGCTTCGATATCATCATCGACGGAGAGGATAGCCGTATCATCTGCAAAGGTGGCAACAGTTGTACCTTCTCGTTGAGTTGCAAATTAGTTGTAGAATCGACTCGTGCAGTATGGCAGACCAGCTAGGCTTACACTCTCTATTACGTGCGATCGGAATTTTTTTTTTTTAGACAAAAATTCTGTTTATTCATATAAAAATTAAATGCTCGTAAGTAGGTACATATTATTAGAAGAGATGCTACGTTGTTGATCACAAAAATTGAAATAAACTATCAACCTACTTCATTCTAATAAATTATTCATAAAATATCTTGTGTGTATTTTATTTTCATCATTTTAATTTTCAAATTACACCTACAACAATGGACTTATCTATGATCTATTGTTTTCCCTCTAAGGGAGAAATTGATAGCTTTATTGTAAGTAGTTCCAAACATTTATGTTATATTTAGTAAGGAAGGTACGTTGCCCACCCTACTTGGTAGACTTTTAAAATACGTGAAAAATTATACATCATCTTTGATGTTCTTCGTATCATGGGACCTATCAAGTATGTAGAATCTTGAAATAAAATCATAAAATGTATTCCTCAACTTCACTCCGTTTGAATGATCCAATGAATTTTCGCTCATAGTTAATGGTGAAACAGACCAAAATACCGAGGTTAGGACGTGGAAAGATTTCGTTAGCAATGCCTTTTTTGCTTAGTAAGTAAGTATTGTCTTTTGAAAGATACCAGGTGAATGTTTTGAAGGTATGTTGCGTAATTGGCTACGCCATGGTTTCAAATGCATTATTCTGTATTCGTTCACTTCATTTTCAAACCGATTTAGTTGTAAGTTCAAAGCAAAAAGTCCCTTGAAAATCGCCGATTTACGATTGTGGAGAGACGAGTAATCGGTGAAATCGATTGATGATTTCCGATGTTACAATCGATTGTGAGGGCACTTGAAACCTTAACACTAAACTTGAGGACCACATTACCGTAACGTTGGCGAACGGTGCTAAGAGACCCAGGGTGAAAATGCCGAGCATGATGCCCGCGACAGCTCCCCCGAACATGGAGGATATCACCAGGACGGCTCCCAGCTTCTCGACGAGGAAGACGAGACAGACGGTAACGATGCCGATGATGAGAGAGATCCACTTCATGTAACGACTGGCCACCTTGTCCTCAGGTCGCTTCTTCAGGACCATTACGATGAAGTCTTCGTAGATGAGAGCAGCCAACGCGTTGATGGCTGTGGCCATCGTGCTGGGGGAAATAGAAAGACTGTAATGACACCTGAAGTGAGAAAGACTGTCAAGTATGAAGTAGTAAACCAAAGTTCAAGTTCATGAGGAAGCATTCCTGCCTACTACTGTCTACAATTTATTGCCTCTTCCAAAATCAAACTACATCCGTTGAAGAGAGTCAGTTGTGCCAAGTTAGCTGGTAATTTCCACATTTTCATGTTTTTCTGTTTGGTCAGGCTTCTTTACTTTTTTCCAAACTTTGGGTTTAATTTTTCTCCATACTTGCGATTTGCGAAGAGGATATCTATCAAGTTCAGCACTATGTTCATTCACCCAACTGAATCAACATTGAAATCGCTTCCTGTGGTTCCCAAAGAGGCAGATTGAATTTCAGTGTTTCAGGATGAACAGGAGAAAAGTCAGCTCTGTTGCTGTCATGCTTTCTAAGACCTATCCATAACATCTAATTTACAGTTTGATTCAATTCAAGAGTGAGTAGGTACGTATTCTGTTTAATCAAAAATATTAATAATCACCTCAAGGCTGCTGCGAATACACCCGATAGGAATAAACCTGGTATTCCTTTGATGTGGCCGACAGCCTCGAGAACGAACATCGGCGTCACCTGTTCTGGTTTTTTTGCCAGCTAAAAAGAAGAAAAATTTTAATAAGTATTACATCACCGTACCAACAGACGTTTTCTCAACAACCAATTGAATTTGTATAACTAATTCAATTTTTCGTCGAATTTTTGGTTTTTAAAGCTTAACATCAGAACCAACGCGGATTAATTAACCCTTTCTTATCTCGTTGATTATGAGCAACCTGTTGCTCTTAGAATTTTTCCAAATGTTTTTTGTGTCATTGATGACCGAAATACTTCGAATTACGAACAAAATAAATTGAAACAAGGATTTCCTGAAAAGTGGGAAATTAAGGGTTATAAGAGGTTCACCATCGCGCAAACGGTTCAACCAGGCCTTACCACGATTTAAACATTATTGCAAGTGGTTTAACTTCTGATCCGTGGACTATCTGCGAACCAAAGAATTATTCTGTTCTATCTTCTACTTTTTCTTCAATAGAGATAATCAAACAATGTTAAATTTGACAGACATGGCTGTGAACTTGCCGTGGGAACTTCGTCGGTTGAACCATGCATGAGTGAAAACATAACACGCATCAGCGCTCAGATGCCCATAAAAAATTATATGAATAGACTAATTCATTAGTAGTAGGTAGGTAGGTATGACTTACTCCAGCTGTGATAGGGTCGCAATCGAGATACATCGTGTACATCGCTAATCCAATGTAGCACGCAGCAGAGAAGAAGAACACACAACCCAAGACGTACCAGAACAAGGACCTGAATATGATTGAATTATTAATAGAATTGCACTTATTTCATTGCATTATTTCAATGTGCTTATTTCATTGCATTATTTTCATTTGCATAATTTTGTGGACTCATCACACAAGTTGAAGTGGTCTCCAAAATGTTGTGCACAATTTCAGCACTCTAGAACCAACGGCAGAGAAATCAACTTCATCTCTCACACAGGAGATTTGACTTCCTTAGCATTCCTAATCCCTTCCAGATGTGCTGAATTTCGAAGCTCTGTTGAACAGGAAAGAAATTCCTACGAAGGGGGTTGGGAAGGTTTAACTGCCGATGCCTCACCGAAGCTCTATACTTCAACATCAACTCATCATTTGACCACTTGAAATATGAATAAATTTACTTTATTATACATCATTGGATTCGTTAGGAAATACGTATTTAAAAAAAAAAAATGCTGCACCACTTACAGATTGATGAATTTTCCGAGTCGTCATCGTCAAATCACCTGTACTAAGTACAGGTGATTTGACGATGACGACTCGGAAAATTCATCAATCTGTAAGTGGTGCACATAAGTCTTATGTTTTGGAAAAAATCTCGTTTTTCTCCACCATCCACATTTGCCTTGTTATCTGACACTTACCTTCCAATTAAAAGTTTTTTCCGATAACATTTGAGTTGTTTTCTGATAACATTGATGGTAGGTCTCTATTTCTCTATTTTTCCAACATCTCTATTTTGGTGGTGTCACAAAAAAACTAAGTACTAAACTAGTACTTCCAAACTAGGTGCAAACTATCACTACTGCACTCGCACTGCCATGGAAGAAGATAGACTACCTTCTCCCTTCTATCTTTTGCTTCCGAGTCTACCAAGGTAGCGGAAGCTTTGTTTTCACTTTTCAAGGTTGAAAAAAAAAAGTTCTCCAAAATCAAAATTTTCACTCGCGTTTTGCGTTTTAGACCTTTCTGAACAATTTTGGTTCAGTGTCTGTGTGTCTGTGTGTCTGTCTGTCTGTCTGTCTGTCTGTCATGAATTCCTTGTAACGCGCATAACTATACGAAGTTATCGTCCGATTTCAATGAAATTTTCAGGGATTGTGCGGGTTGGTGTGTAGACGGTCCCCTATGAAAATCATCATCACCGGACTGATAGAAGCGACTGCGCATGCGCAAACGTGAATTCCTTGTAACGGCCATAACTTCTACATTTTCCATCCGATTTCAATGAAATTTTCAGGGATCGTGCAGGTTGGTGTGTAGACGGTCCCCTATGAAAATCATTACCTTCAGACTGATAGTAGCCACTGCGCATGCGCAAACGTGAATTGCCTTGTAACGGCCATAACTTCCACTTTTTCTACCCGATTTCGATGAAATTTTCAGGGATTATGCGGTTTAGGTTGTAGATGGTCCCCAATGAAGATCACAACCTTCGGGCTGATAGTACCCACTGCGCATGCGCAAACGTGAATTTCCTTGTAACGTCCATAATTTCTACATATTCTATCCGATTTCAATGAAATTTTCAGGGATGTTACAGATTAGTATTTAGATGGTCCCCTATGAAAATCACCACCTTCGAACTGATAGTAGCCACTGCGCATGCGCAAACGCGAATTCCTTGTAACGGCCATAACTTCTACATTTTCCATCCGATTTCAATGAAATTTTCAGGGATGTTACAAATTAACTTGTTTTGATGTTTTGAGGCTAACTACTATGCATCGGATCATCTATACAATCGAGTTATGGATACGAGGAAGCTATGTGCCACACCCACTTGGCAGACGTTTTTCTTCCATTGCACTGAACTTTACCAATAATTGGTAAAGAATTATTCAAAGTATTGAATTATTAAAGTATTGATACCGAACATTATCAAACCAAACCAAAATCAAAAAATATCGTACGATCTGCATAAAACGCCACTTACATAACTTACTTACATGACTCAGTAGTTTATCTTACTTAATTGTGGAAAACGGAGAATAACGTAGATCTTGAACATAGCTTCATAATATGAAGATTAAATATCATTTAATCAACTTCACGAATAAAATACAGTTCAACATCCGTACACCATAGAAAAACGAGTAGGTAGAATCATAAATCCAGAGCTACAAGAGACCAAATCAACAAACTTTCGTCCCGCGACGCTCCGCAGTTCCACCAACACAACAGCACGGATGTACCATGGAGAAGTGAAATTCGTATTTTCTTCATAAAAAAGTTACAAAAAAAAAAAAAAATAGAAAAAATTCCGTTCCGTTCAGCTAATTTTGAGAAAATGGAGGAAAAGTGTCGAAAAAAGGGATTTTCCAGGAGACGTCTTCGAAGTTTTCCTGTTGGGCGTTCGTGACTTTCATTTTTAGGACGTCCCACAGTAAGACTAGGGCGTCCTTATGCGATCGATCTGCGGTAAAGTTGGACAACACTCAACAGAAAAAAAAATAACCACACAGTAGGTAGGTACCTAATCCGTTTTAGACCATTCTGAATCCAAATCCGCGAAAAAAACCATAGGTGTATGTCTGTGTGTGTGTGTGTGTGTGTGTGTGTGTGTGTGTGTGTAACAAAATCTTGTGTACTCTGCACAGGCCTTAGTTCTCAACCGATTTTCCTGGTTCTTTTTTGTTCGTCACGGGAAACTATCTAGTTGTGCACTACGTCGCCGGAATTTCGAATTTTGCCTTTTAAGGGGGGAAAGGGGGGGTTAATGCTCGAAAAACGTGCGTTTTTGGGCATAATCTTGTGTACTCTGCCCAGGCCTTAGTTCTCAAACGATTTTCGTGGTTCTTTTTTCGTTTGACGCGAAATACTATCTAGTTGTGCACTACGGCGCCGGAATTTTGGATTTTGCTTTTTAAGAGGGGGAAAGGGGGGGTTAATGCTTAAAAAACGTGCGTTTGCGTGCATAATCTTGTAAACTCTGCCCAGGCCTCAATTTCCAACCGATTTGGGTGTTTCTTTTTTTGTTTGACTCAAATAACTTCCGAGTTGTACATGATTTTACCAGAGTACTAAAATTCGTAAGGGGAGGGGGTGAGTGGGGGGATAATATTCACAAAATATCCGATTTTTCAATATTTCGGTTCTTTACTGCTTACTAATTGTACCCAAGCTTTGAAATTGAGGAAAAATTCTCATTATACCTCCGGATTTTCATGAATTATTCTCTGTACCACCATGGAACTAATAGTGGTGCCACCATGGTGCCAGGACATGGTGCCATGATACCGTAAACCGCTTATTTCGTGTTTTTTTTTTTTTTTTTGTGTTTCTCCTTGAATACGGATGTGAACTTCGACGGACTGCCTACCAAAACTAACAGATGAAAGTTCAATGTTACGACGTATTTCTGCCTTGGTGCCAGACTGGCACCATTGATGGTTCAGGTGGGGGGGGGGGGGGTGAACTCGAATTCGCATGTTGGGTATCGTAGATGATGGATTTTAAAATGCTCTTCAGATTCGAGGCTCCCATGCCGCTAGAAATGTTAAGGTGGATAATGGTGAGGGGGGGGGGGGGTCAGTATTTCTTGCTTAAAGTAATAAATAAATTACATCGAGTGAAACAGTCTTATCACTTAACAACTGGTTTTTTTTTTGTGTTTCACCTTGAATACGGGTGTGAACTTCGACGGACTGCCTACTAAAACTAATAGATGAAAGTTCAATGTTACGACGTATTTCCGCTTTGGTGCCAGACTGGCACCATTGATGGTTTAGGTGGGGGGGGGTGAACTCGAATTCTCATGTAGGGTATCGTAGATGATGGACTTTAAAATGCTCTTCAGATTCGAGGCTCCCATGCCGCTAGAAATGTTTTGGTAGATAATGGTGGGGGGGGGGGGGGGTCTGTATTTCTTTCCTAAAGTAATAAACCAAATTACATCGAGTGAAACAGTTTTATCGCTTACCAACTGGTTAAACTGATCTAATGCTTATCCAATGGGACGTCCCCTGGAATGCATGCATTACTAAACAATATGTTTCGGATTTGCTTCCTCCATGATGAAACAAACTTTCAACAAAACTTTTCTTTTCCATGGCATGCTTTTCCTACCCATCTACCGAAATTCCGTGTTTTACCGTCATGTTTTGAGCTTGAGTTCGAAATTTTAGATTTTCTTCTTTAGATTTTCTGTTACTTTTTTAAATGGCTCGTCCCAAAAGTATTATTTTCAGAGAACCTAAAGTTCCCTGTAAAGTGGTAGAGGAATGAGCAAGTGAAATTCAGGCTAGGTACCTGCTCCCATCGAGACTTTCCCCATCGGTAAGAAGTTTCCTCATCAAAAAATTGCATGCTACAAAAATACGATGATTCTCAGTTAAATATTCAATTTGTTCGTATTGACGTTATCAAGCTATGCTTAGTATTAACTAACCCAAAATGTAGGCAATGTTGCTATTCAAGGTAAGGTTTGTGATCAAACGGGAAGGTTTGACTGGAGGTCGACGAACTTCGAAAAATCTTTTCTCTGTTAATAAGTACAATAGAATCATCCCTTTGGTCTAAAAATGTTCACAATTAAGTGTAATCTAAATGAAAAATGTG
This sequence comes from Apolygus lucorum, assembly GCA_009739505.2. Lineage (NCBI taxonomy): Eukaryota > Metazoa > Arthropoda > Insecta > Hemiptera > Miridae > Apolygus > Apolygus lucorum. The sequence continues at coordinate 49,894,051 of CM019182.2, forward strand.
AAAACCTTCCCAACCCCCTTTAGAAGCTTTATTGCTAACCCAGCTTCAAGGCGGGTATGTTGCTGGTCCATTACGAATTTCATGGCTTGAGAACAAATAGAAGCCTCTGCATGAGAAAACGATAATCCTAGTAAATTGTCAGAAATCGTATGAGGGAGACTAGATGGTCATATTTGAAATTCATCGCGATCAGTACTAGGTAGTCACAGCGCATCCACAAAAGTGAAAAAAAATCCTTATTGTTACAACCATAACTACAAGTTTCCTACCGAATACAATGGCATTTTCAGGGGCTGTATGGTTGGCATTCTAAATAGTTATCTACGTTTGGAAGAAAAATGATTAGTTTTTACTCACTGCAATGCAAGTCGTTTCGTTGGGAGGGACAAGAAGCGTTGCACCATGGCGGATGAGTTACTGGTCGCGTAGGTCCAAAACACTGAGTATCCCAGGACTGACGACCAAAAAGTCATTCTATCCGTTAGTCCTAAATGCATTCTGGAATAGAGTAGTACAATTAATCAGAATCTTGATTTTGGTGGTACCATAATTAAAAGAAGGTAAAAATATGTTTAACCTTGTTTCAGAAACGCTGCAATAAGGACCTCAAACCTGTTGTCTGTTGACGGCTCCAATGCATTATAGAAAACAGGTTAAGAGACTATCAGCAAGAAATTGGTTTTCGTTTTGACCTTCACTCTCGGACAGGGTATGCATTATCCAATGCAAGGACTGGCGCATGAAGTAAGTCAACTAGCTGCCTGGTAGTCAACTAGACAAGTTCTGAGTGTTTGGCCTTTCAGGAATTGAAGAACCTCTCACGATTATGATTGAAAAACTTAAAGGTGCAATCAACTCTGGTAATGCCTCGTTGTTTTAGTGATGCGCTCTTGGTGTTTGAGATGAGACAAATGGCTGAGCAATGGGGTTTCCAAATATCATTTAGCAGCCCTCAAAACCCTCCAATGGGCTCATAGTGTCAGCTGTCGATCACCCCAAAGGTCTACTTCTCTGGAGAGTGGCTATTGGCTGGGAGGGTGAGTTAGGACTTTTTTTCACCTGCGCTGATCCGAAACCGTGGTTACCCTAAGCGCCAGATTGAGGTCTCAGGAGAAGAAAATGTGGTTTTATCGCAGGTTGAAGCCAATAAAGAGAAACCAGAGTTGATGGTGAAGCATAGGGTCTACGCAAAGGACAAGAATAAGGCTGGTTTAGTCGTGTTGAACCCTTCAACTCCCAGATCATGTAAAAACGCTGCAAATCATTGCTCAAAGGTTTATTATTTTCTGTATAGATCATTCTTCTGTATAGATCACTGGTTCTCCATCAATAGCACCTACCACCATCTGTATTCTCCCTTGACCTTCCCTCTCAAATTTCAGCTCCTGCGTTCAATAGGATTGAAAATGGCTTCGGAGCTCACTCAGCTGATCAGTGATCAGAAGAGTGAAGAAGATCTCCTCGAATGCTGGAGACGCCTGGAAGAGCACTTCCATTCAATAGGATTGAAAATGGCTTTCGAGCTCACTCAGCTGATCAGTGATGTGAGGAGTGAAGAAGATCTCCTCGAATGCTGGAGACGCCTGGAAGAGCACCTCCATTCAATAGGATTGAAAATGGCTTTGGAGCTCACTCAGCTGATCAGTGATGTGAGGAGTGAAGAAGATATCCTCGAATGCTGGAGACGCCTGGAAGAGCACTTCCATTCAATAGCATTGAAAATGGCTTCGGAGCTCACTCAGCTGATCAGTGATCTGATCAGTGAGCAATGATTTGCAGCGTTTTTTACCTACAAACATTGTTTTTACCTACCAATTTTTTTTACCTACCAACTATTGGTAGGTACTACCTACCACACTATAAAGGGCTTCACACCTTCACAATCAAGTTTATTAGAAAGAACTAAACGCTTCACACTCGATTCGAAAAATAGAAAGCTTGATATGGAAATTTGATTACTGGTTACGCAGAAGGCAAAACTGTATACAAATCGAAGAAATGAACAGCGATCGCATTTTAGTCAGATAAAATTTGAACGGCGATTAGACCTCTTTTGCGATTCACACTCATGATTCTGTTTTATCGAAGGAAAACCTTCAAATACTCGTAGGGACCGAACGGTTTGTCCTACAGAGCTCCGGGTGGTCTCAAAAATTTTTAAAAATTCTGTACTATTTAAAATTGGTGAAAAAACGATACCTTTATTTCGAGAGTTTTCGAGCTAGGGCACTCTTGAAAATTTCAACCCTTAATTTTCACCCCTTAGAAGTGACCTACATCAACCAAAAGCTTCGCGGCACAACTAGACCCCAAATGGAGCCCATATACCAAATTTGAACCAAATCGGTCCAGTGTTGCTAAGAAAAGTGCCGCGTACGGCGGACGGCGTACGGCGGACGGACGGAAATTTTTGGTTTATTATTTTCAATAATAAGCCTTTGGAATCGAGCAAGAAAAAAAAAATTTTAACCCCCCCTCAAAATTTGATGTTTTACGTTTCAAGGTACGTAGAATCCGAAAATCGAATAAAAAAATTTCCGTCCGTCCGCCGTACGCCGTACGCCGTCCGCCGTACGCCGTCCGCCGTACGCCGTCCGCCGTACGCCGTCCGCCGTCCGCCGTACGCGGCACTTTTCTTAGCAACACTGGACCGATTTGGTTCAAATTTGGTATATGGGCTCCATTTGGGGTCTAGTTGTGCCGCGAAGCTTTTGGTTGATGTAGGTCACTTCTAAGGGGTGAAAATTAAGGGTTGAAATTTTCAAGAGTGCCCTAGCTCGAAAACTCTCGAAATAAAGGTATCGTTTTTTCACCAATTTTAAATAGTACAGAATTTTTAAAAATTTTTGAGACCACCCGGAGCTCTGTAGGACAAACCGTTCGGTCCCTACGAGTATTTGAAGATTTTCCTTCGATAAAACAGAATCATGAGTGTGAATCGCAAAAGAGGTCTAATCGCCGTTCAAATTTTATCTGACTAAAATGCGATCGCTGTTCATTTCTTCGAGTTGTATTCAGTTTTGCCTTCTGCGTAACAAGTAATCAAATTTCCATATCAAGCTTTCTATTTTTCGAATCGAGTGTGAAGCGTTTAGTTCTTTCGAATAAACTTGATTGTGAAGGTGTGAAGCCATTATAGTGTGGTAGGTAGTACCTACCAATAGTTGGTAGGTAAAAAAAAAATTGGTAGGTAAAACAATGTTTGTAGGTAAAAAACGCTGCAAATCATTGCTCACTGATCAGATCACTGATCAGCTGAGTGAGCTCCGAAGCCATTTTCAATGCTATTGAATGGAAGTGCTCTTCCAGGCGTCTCCAGCATTCGAGGAGATCTTCTTCACTCCTCACATCACTGATCAGCTGAGTGAGCTCCGAAGCCATTTTCAATCCTATTGAATGGAGGTGCTCTTCCAGGCGTCTCCAGCATTCGAGGAGATCTTCTTCACTCCTCACATCACTGATCAGCTGAGTGAGCTCGAAAGCCATTTTCAATCCTATTGAATGGAAGTGCTCTTCCAGGCGTCTCCAGCATTCGAGGAGATCTTCTTCACTCTTCTGATCACTGACCAGCTGAGTGAGCTCCGAAGCCATTTTCAATCCTATTGAACGCAGGAGCTGAAATTTGAGAGGGAAGGTCAAGGGAGAATACAGATGGTGGTAGGTGCTATTGATGGAGAACCAGTGATCTATACAGAAGGATGATCTATACATAAAATAATAAACCTTTGAGCAATGATTTGCAGCGTTTTTATTCGATTTTCGGATTCTACGTTCCTTGAAACGTAAAACATCAAATTTTGAGGGGGGGTTAAAATTTTTTTTTTCTTGCTCGATTCCAAAGGCTTATTATTGAAAATAATAAACCAAAAAAGGTAAAGTAAACAATCATTTCAAGTTGGATTTTCGTCCGACTGCCATTCCTGGTGGTCCAAAAGTAATATCAGAATTTGTTCTGATAATAATTTCGCTCATGGCTTCCCATTGCCTCACTTCCTTGGGTTGTGACGAGAGGGGCGAAGAGAGCCGCACAAAAAGAGCCGAGAAACGCACGCTGCCGATGATGAGATTTGAACCCACGACCCCTGCAGAAATTGGTCCAAATTCCCCAGCGATCGTGGCCACACCTGACCCCCCCAAGATCATGTATTGTCTAGTAAAAAACGAAGTTAAGAAGAACGTCTATTTCCACGAAAGTAATGAGTTGCAAAGTTGAGTCGAATTTGACGGTTAGGTCATCGTCAGTTGGAAAAAATAACTACAATCACTCTTTACTTTCGTGGAAATAGACAAAGCTCTTCGCAACTCCGTTTTTTATTAAAATGGGTTTCCACAATCTCGTACCGAGTGATTTTATTCGCATGTATTGTCTGCTGACCAGATACAAATTTGTGATGGATTGATGAAAACAAAGACTCAAACCCTGATTGAACATTTACCATTTTACTTGCATTATCATCAGATTTACTGACATTGTTATTTTAAACAATCGTTATTATTTTAAACTCGAGAAACACAGTAGTGTCGCCACTAGCTGATCACAAATCCCCTCGTGAGAGGTTTTGAAACTATTGAGAGAAGAGAGGGGGCACCTGTTAAGCCCTCCTCTAGTGCTGTTTGAACAGTTATTGTTGTAGCTCGCTTGAGTGTGAACCTTCGAGGTGTCATGTGATCATTTTGATATCAAATTTGTAGTAAATGCTGTCCGAGGGGGAGTATCGCTAACTCGAGTTCCATTTCTGAAATAGTACAGTTTCTTTAGGTGATAAAATTAGTTTACAATGAGGAATTTCACCATGTCGGAATTTCCTATTTTTGACCCCTAAATCGGATTCAGCACCTCAAAAACCCCCTACGGCAAACTTTCAGCCCGAACTTCCTAATTTACGAATAAACAAAACAGTGCAGAAAATACGAATGTTTAAAAAAAACCGGGAAAATGACGTCATCCTGAAATAGTTCATTTATGGCCGCTTGAAGCGCTGAGATCGAGAAATCTATAGTCCCCAGATGCAAAATTTCACGAAACAGTAAAGTTCGAAATCGAAAAACTGAAGAAAAAAATAGAAAAAGCAAGATGGGGAAAATTAGGTTTTCCCTGTTTTTGTTTGATAACTTTTCTCTTAGAAAACACGATTTCGTCGTCCCAATGGGCAACACTGGGAGGAGATGGCGATCCGAACAGCCCAATCAGCGAGCGTTCCTGCTTCACATCCGTTTTCCGGGTTAGTTTTGAAATCAAAAATTTTGATTGTCTCCCAAAAATAACACGAGACTTATTTTCTGAAATCAGCCCGATTTTCATCTATCCCACACCATTTACTATTCAGGAAAAATGCAAACAGAATTCGGTGAAATTCCTCATTCGGAAGTGTTGTTCCTATGCAAATACCATGTCTTCCGAGGAAGAGGAAGGTCAGCTTCGGGAGGAGGAACCCACCATAACAAATTCGACTACTCGGAATCCACCTCATACCTTGCTTTCTAAGGAGAGAGCCCAGGAATCACCAAATTCTTCTTCACTCTCTGGAATATGACAGCTCCACTGAAAGGAGACTTATTAGAGCCGTCAGGATCTCGCTGTCTTGACTTGAGAGAGGATGTGACTTTATCTCAAGTCGCCTTTTGTGTTGGATTCTGAGGTTGCCATAATCATAATGGGTGCCTATAATGTTCTCCGTTCCCAATATCTCTGTTCGCACTCATTTTATAATAACCAAAGCCAAGTATTTACCTGTCGAAAAACTCCAATCTCCCTCCTTCTGCCGAAACCTCAAGTATTTTGGACAGCCCACCGACGTGGAAAGTTCCTGCAACCATGACGACAATCAGAGACCCCACCATGAGAATACTCTGCAATGTGTCCGTCCATACAACCGCTTTCAAGCCTCCCTGAATGAATATAGAGCATTACACAGTAATTAACGTAGTTACGAGTTCTACTACAGAGTTACTTAACTCATTCAATGCCAGCACTGAGTCCACTAACTTCGCCTCAGGCCACGTATCAAAGAGACCGCAAACTGTGCTTCACATAAACTGGCAAAACGCTTCCCTGAAACCGGGTTTCTCCCAGCCAATTCTTTCTGGTGGTGGGGGGCCCTCCTCTTGACGTTCGTGGCAAACCAGAAGCATCAGAGTGGTTTTTGGCAACAGGCCACCGATTCGACTAGACTGAAAAATCCTCAAAGGAGAGGCTGTCATATGACAACACTGGCACAGCGGGACAGGTTGGCGTGTTGTCATATGACAACGCTGGCATTGAATGGGTTAAGGGAGTCTCAGTCGGTCGCCGTTCGTTCCTCGTTGCGGGTCAGTATTTCCCTAATCGCTCAAAGTTTAAAAATGTACTTAAATTTGAAATTTCTAAGGGTTTTTGAAATTTATTAATGCATTTCCTAACTCAATAAATGGGTTTTCCCATTTTTCTCTGGCAATGGGGTATTTCAGTCAATTTTTTTTTTTTTTTTTTTCAAAAGAGTAAGGCTCAGGAATAATGGTAATCGGGTCTGTTCGTCGAGAAAATGTTTTTAAAAAATCAGAGAAGCTAAGGAAAGTTGAAGATTTGAATGGTGTGACGTAGCTAGCCAATCGTGACGTAGCTAGCCAACTGTCTTTGAAAAAAGTATCCATGCACAGAAACCCTTGGAGGACGTCTTGGATACTACAAAATATTACTCACACACGCGTGCGGCGTAGTCCGCGGCGTAGTCCTTGCCTAGTGTGTGTGCATTTATAGCGGCCCGCCTTTTTCAAACGTGTGATCTCTTTAATTAATTTTTCTACCACATGTTATAGTATCATTGGGCTTAAAGTTGTAGTATATAGGTTTTCAAGGGTGATGAATCCAAATTTGAGGTCAAAAACCTGAATTTCCGACCCACCGAAATACCCCATTATTGTTCGATTTTGATGATTCCAGCGGCAATCTTTTAGTTTTTCAATTCTCTAGACTGCTTTCAAAAATCCTTGAAAATTTCAAATTTTGGTTGGTACAACTTTTAAAGTTTGCGCCCCTGTAATTTAGGGAAATACTAAACCGGAACGAGGAACGAACGGCGACTGACTGATACCCCCTTGAAGGGTTATAATATAAACTCACCACAGTTGTGTAGAATATGCAAACTAGCGATGAAATCGAAGTCACAAAGTGCACATTGAGACCAGTAACTGGGAAAGGTTGAAAACCACAAAGACGCGTTAGGTGTTTATGAAGGAAAATCAAAATCTTAAGGTACCTATATAAAGTAACATATATTTCGAGTTTAATGGGGTGTTAGCTTGATTTCATGGTACATTCAAAATAATTCTATTTTACTACTTGAGAAATTGCAAAAATACAGGTAATATGGTATGTTACCTAGATTCATAGCCAGTGCGGGGACGTAGACAGCAAGTGCCACCCATATCAGCTAGAAAATACAAAATTCATATTATTTATGAATTACAGTAGGTACTTATCAGATCCTAAGCTCTTGAACTCATACGTAGGAGTAAACCGAGTGTTGAATAACATTTGAGCAAATCATTTTTCTATTGAACCGATCAAAATGAATCATATTTTATAGGAAATTAGTTTTTTTTCAACGTGATTTATTATTGCAACTGATTATTAAATACAATCCATCTAGCAATATTGAGTGTCATGTGTACACTCCTTGAGATACCGTTTACAGTAAAACCCAGCCCCTTCTCATAACAGTATCTTCAACACTGAGCTATAATTGAACCCGTTTTTATTGAAAGGGGATATGTGACATTTTCGGCCATTTTCACTTTTTTTTATTTTCTGGGTCTCCATACTTGGTTGCATCGATTGCGATTAAAAGGAACCTCGTATCACTGACGCTTCCCATAGAAAAACGCTGCAAATTATTACACAATGGTTTATTATTTTTCTATAGATCACTCGTCTGCAAAGCTACCAACCATCCAACATAAAGAAAAACATCGATCGTATTTCGGTCAGCTTTAATTTGAACGGAGATTAGGCCTCTTTTGCGATTCACACTCGTGTTTCTGATTTCTCGTACGTCCAAACTTTAAATTCTCGTAGCGAGCGAACGGTTCGTCCTACAGAGCTCCGCGTGGTCTCAAAAAATTCTAAAAATTCTATAGAATTTTAAATTGAAGGAAAAACAATACCTTTATATCGAAATTTTTCGAGTTAGGGCGTTTTCAAAATTTAAAAATTCAAATTTGAACCCTTAGGAGTGACCTACATCAACCAAAATCTTCGGGGCACAACTAGACCCCAAATGGAGCCTACATACCAAATTTCATCAAAATCGGTCAATGCTAAGTGGCAAAAGTGCCGCGTACGGCGGACGGCGGACGGCGTACGGCGGACGGCGGACGGACGGCCAAATTTTTATTCGATTTTTGGATTCTACGTACCTTGAAACGTAAACCATCAAATTTTGAGGGGGTGTTAAAATTTTTTTTTCTTGGTCGATTCCAAAGGTTCATTATTGAAAATAATAAACCAAAACGGGTTGAAATTTCCGATGTCTTTTGAAAGGGGCTATGTGAGCCACATAACCCCTTTCAAAAAAGAACTTACTCACTCGCTATGTGGTCGACGAGGAGTTTCGAGACTCAAATAATAAACTGTCAGGTTGGTTTATAATAATTAATACGTCGGTAAAGGGAGGGGGGTTAATTTTTGTTTCTTGGTCGATTCCTAAGCTTTGTTATTGAAAATAATTAACCGAAATCACTTCCTTTTGAATCTCCACCTCGCCCTAACTAAGACAACAATTCCAAGTGGGTGTGGCACGTAGCTTCCTCGTATCTATAACCAAAACTGTATAGATGACCAGATGCATAGTAGTTACTCTCAAAATATCAATCTCTAAGTACTTTCCACTACCCTCATAGGGGACCATCTACACTTCAACCCGCACAATATCTGAATATTGTTGCAAAATGTAAACGTTATGGCTGTTAGAAGGATTTCACGTTTACGCATGAGTATAAGATACTTTCAGTTTGGGGACCATGATTTTCATAGGGGACCATCATCATCCCAACTCGCATTATTCCTAAAAATTTTATCAAATCAGATGGGAAATATAGAAGTTATGGCCGTGGTGAGGATTTCACGTTTGCGCATGAGCAGCTGTTACTATCAGTCCGGGGGTAATGATTCTCATAGAGGACCATCTACACCCCCACCCGCACAATCCCTGAAAATTTCATCAAAATAGGAAGAGAAATGTAGAAGTTAAGGCTGTGGTAAGGATTTCATGACAGACATACAGACAAACACGGAACCAAAATTGTTCAGAAAGGTCTGAAACGTATAACGCGAGTGGAAATTTTGATTTTGGAGAACAATTTTTTCAATCTTGAAAAGTGAAAACAAAGCGTCCGCTATCTTGGTAGACTCGGAAGCAAAATTCGACAAAAACGAACAATTTTTCCATGTGAGAGGCATAGATTTCTCCCGTGCTATCGTGATTCCGCTCTCATCAAAAGAAAAGTGCGCTTAGTAGATCGGCTACATATCTTTCACCCCAAAAATCCTCCCCAAATTGTTATGACCTGCAGCAATGCTCAAAAATCCATTCTGTGAATTGCCGGACTCCCATCAACCCATTCATTTCCGTTAGCTGACCTAGAGAGGTTGAAGAATTACATTCCTGAAGAACATTTCATGTTGGCCAAATAATAAACTGATCATATACATATTTTATGTTATGATGTTTTATGTACATATTTTCATCAAAATATGTTTCATTCAATGAATAAAGCTGTTTATTTAAATGATTCCAGTCCTGAAAAATCGATTTTTTTTAAAGGGGGTATGTGAGAGCATTTCAAATTGCAATTTGATACACTTCCCCTTGCTGAAAAAATCTGAAAAATTCTGGAGGATTGTAGAGTATTAAACTGTATTGGAATATTTCAAAAAATGGGATGTTTTGATCGTTTTGACGACTTGGGACAGTTTTTTGCGTTTTCCCGAAAGTTTCACGAATGACACATAACCCCTTTAAAAAAAAACGGGTTCAATTGCACTTTAACAGCACTAACTAAGTCCAGTGGTTTTTTTCGCTCGAGTCGCCGGAGTTCATCTTCGTTGTCCAAAACGTAGAGCATTTCCAGGTTTTCATGATGAGGCGTTGTTCGTGCCTCCTTGAGTACCTTGCGATAATTTCGTGGACTGTTTCCATCCTCAAGTCTCGATGAATATCATCGTTCCTCATGTACTGTTCGCAGATAGAAAGAACGCGGTTGGCCAATTTCCCGAAGGATATACTTGAAAACATAGACGACTATCTGTTCCAAAATCTTAGGTAGCCTGTTGAGTCAGTCTGGGGAGAGGCCCGAGCCTCAGTAATCGTAATCCAGGCATCGACCAACTAGAGTCATAATAAGGTAGAGAGCCCCTCCACTCAGCCAATTGTTAGGAGTGATGACGCTCCTTCTTAGTAAAGATCGGGAAAGCCACTGACCCAGAGTGCAGATACTGTGGGATAGAAGAGGATGTCTGCCACACCTTCTTTACATGCCCACAATGGGAGAGTATGAGGAGGAGTGCGGAAGAGGTCATCGGAACTTAGCGTCCACAGACAATCATACATGAGATGATTAAGAACAAGTCGAGCTGGGACGCAATGGCAGTATTTGTCACAGCAGTCCTCAAAGCAAAAAAGCTGGATGGAAGATGGGAGGAAGAAGATGAGGAATAGAATTGATGGAGACATCAGACTAGGGAGCAGAAGTAGGAGCAGGTTTTTGGCACAAAAAAGGGCTCACCCTGAAGTAATACTGTGCACGTGGTTCCAGGGTGAGTCCTAAGCAGAGGTGCACGCACTATACTTCTCAGTATTTTATTTTGGGAGGTTTGGATTTCGTTAATAGGGCTTTAATTAATGGGCTCGTTAATTTGGATCGTCCATATAGGGCTAAGGATCTGCTTATAAATAAGCAGTTTATTCTGGAGAGAGAGACGAAAATTCCTTCCCATCAACCAAAACATCTTTCTGAATTTGATTTTAATTTCCTCTTTTTTCTTTTCTGTATGTTTTTTCCAGTTTAATTTGGAGTCGAGGGTCATACCCAAACATTTAAATGCATCGGTATGGAGTATTTTATTTGAATTGATCTCAACATCCATGACTCGAAGTTGATATGAACTTACATAGGAAATTAGTGCAAACAGTTGGGGATAAGTAGAAAGTTTACTTACTGTTATAAATATGTAGAGCGCTGACGCGGTTTTTCTGACGTGGCGGTTGAATCGAAGTTCTAAATACTGCAATCAAATGGAAGGCTGACATTATTGTTAGCATTTGTATTGTGGATTTGATTCTGACGCAGGGATTCCACATAAATAATAATGATGGAAAAATAAGATAAAACTCGATTCTGCCATCGGGATCTTTTATTTAAGAGAGTTATGTGCTCTGTTGCGCACTCTGTACTTTAGTACAGAGTTTTACATTTCATAACGGTCACCGGCCAGGAATCAATTCTACAGCTCATTTCCAGAAAAAAAAGCCTCTTTGTAATTTTTTCAGCGGCTTAGTTTTCGAGTTAGTTTACTTTCAAGATTTTTTTTTCGTGTTTTCGTCCTTATCTCAGCAAAATGGCTAAACTCCCCGAATTTCCTTGCAAATTCAAATCTGATTACACCGTTGGAAAGAGCGTAATTAAACTTCCTAACTCCTTGATGGAAAAAACTCATTTTTTTAAATCGAAAAAAACGGGTAAAATTCAACTTGAAACGAAAAATTGGCCAAATCTTGAAAAGCTTCAAAATGTAAAGTTTGGGTGAATAAAATTTGGTGAATATTTGTCGAATTTGTTGGTTTTGAACTTGTATTTTCTTATTTGAGCAGATTAACTATTATTTCAGACATGCGTACCTCATACAGAGAAAGAAGCTGAAGATCATAAAACACAGGTACGAAGACAATTGACGAGATGATTCCGTTGATAATCATGCCTGCTGCTGCACCCATAATCAGAACCCCAAATTCGTACACTTCTGCAGGCACGCCGAGTAAAGTAATCCCGGAAATGAAGCTAAACAATGGTATCAAAACATCCAAAAATATAATATGTAATTACTTAATTTTATTGATTGATTTTAGTAAGAACAGGATTCCCCGCTATCGAAGATAGGGAAGCTTTGTATTCCCTATAGGGAATCCAGATAAATCGTATTGCCAGGAAAAGCAACAAAACGAATTGTTCAAACACAATTTTCTACCCTAAATTCGATTGTAACTATATATTTTGTATAGTAACATACCTATAGTATGTTGTACATACCTATTATATATTGTTTTTTAAACAATTTAAAATAGAATTGAATTTCAGAATCGAATGAGACCACTCAGAGCTCTGAAGGACCAACCGCTCGCTCCCCATGAGAACTTTAGGGTTGGACGTACGATAAATCAGAAACACGAGCGTGAATAGCAAAAGAGGCCTAATCTCCTTTCAAATTTTAGCTGACAAATGCGATCATTGAAAAGCGTTTTGTGGTGTACCTACTCACTTTGTGCTGCCTTAGCAACCAGGAAGCAAATTTCGGAATGGATTCACCTACAACTCTCAGATAGCATGTTATTAATAGTAGGTTGATTGTATTAATGGAAAAGCCGAGTTCTACGCAGACTGGTGATCTACAAATCTATCACGAGCAATAAAACAATTGAACGCGCACAATAAAACACTACACCATTGTATAACAATTTGCAGCGTGTTTTAGTGTAGATCTTGTGTTAGTATTAGTATACAACTCGAAATGTCTTAAAACGCAAGAAATCTCGAAGATGCCTTTGGAGCTTGTGATAGTTTTGTTTGAAAACGAAGCCTACTGACTTGTCACTCGCGAGAAGCTTCCTTTTTGGTTTATTAATTTCAATAATGAACCTTTGGAATCGACCAAGAAAAACAATTAACTCCCCTACAAATTGGTTGGTTCACGTTTCAATCTACGTAGAATCCAAAAATCGAATTATTATTACACAATGGTTTATTATTTTTCTATATTGATCACTCGTCTGCAAAGCCACCAACCATCCAACATGAAGAAAAACATCGATCGCTTTTTGGTCAGCTAAAATTTGAACGGAGATTAGGCCTCTTGTGAGATTCACACTCGTGTTTCTGATTTATCGTACGTCCAACCCTTAAATTTTCGTAGGGAGCGAACGGTTTGTCCTACAGAGCTCCGCGTAGTCTCAAAAAATTCTATAGAATCTTAAATTGAAGGAAAAACAATAGGGTAAGGTCGTGTACCTTGAGTCGCATGTACCTCGAGTCATTTTTGAAATCGGCGGGAAAGACAGCCATCTAAAATGTGCCAACCCTCGAAAACTACTTCCTCCATGGAAACAAACTAAGGGGCAACACGGCTTCCTTCACTGATAACGATTAGGAAGTGATAAAAATTGTAGAAGTTTTTGTTGCCGATTCGAAATATTTTGCTGCCGCACATTTCATGATCCTGAGAGAACGGTAAGTGTTATTTTCCAAAAAATTTTTTTGCAAAGTGATGTAGAATAATCAGTAGAGCCGATGGTATTTCGCTTTTGGGCCAATTCATGTTCAGTATTTCATCACTGGATGTTATTCTTGAGTTTGTCTTGACGTGTACCATGAGTCATTTTTTGCTTGTACCTTAGGTCACCCAACTAATGATGAATTTTCTTTAAATTCAGATGCCTCGAAGTACTGCTGGCGAGAAACGGTCACCTGTTTCATCAGATTCTTTGGCTGAGGCCATAGCAGAGGTTGAAGCAGGTGCCTCAGTGAGATCTGCGGGTTGGAGACATCGAGAAGGTCTTGCCCAATCCTTCCATCTGCCGAAGGGGCCAGATGAGATTCCCCGTTTCCTTTGAAGGAATTAATTTGTTTTGAAGTTAAATTTTCTGAATTAGGTGCCATACCTATCTTTTTGATTATTTTCAAACGTTTCTTTTATTTTCTACGGAGTTTTTTCCAAATTTGTTGATTTATTATTTTTTCAACATTTTCTTGATGTACCTATTTTCTATAGGTCCTATCCTTTTTCTATAGGTAGGTATGCCATTCCAAGTATTTTCCAGCATTTTTTTCTTAATCTCTAGTTCACTTTGTTTTCTGGTAGGCTGAATGCCGATATGTGGTTCCTAGTTTTTTGAAAGAAGTTTCGTCCTTTACTGAAGTGATAATTTTTCACAACCTCAAATAATGAAAGATACCTCGTTGTTACAGGTAAGATGAGAAGATTGTGATACTTTGTGATACTTTGATTGTGATACTTTTTTTTTGAAGTTACCCAAAACTTGATATAATTCTACCTACCTACATTGTTACCTTTCATGATCAAAAAATAAGGCTGATATTTTGTTTATAAGACTTGCTGTTTATAAGACGAGGAAGTGAATGTTTCGATTAAAATTTCAAGTTTAAAATGCATTATTTTATTGAGAACTCCATGAATGACTCAAGGTACAATCACTGACCTAAGGTACAATCATAGCTGACCTAAGGTACATGCATGATTGTACCTTAGGTCATTTTTTGAATTTTCAAAAAAACAGCCACCCCCTTAAATCTTGAATGAATATTGTGCTTACTACAAGTTCCTTTGGTGCTCAGGTTATTTCCCCACATGTTTATCGCCAAAGCAAGATTATTGACAGCTTTCTGGCTAAGAAAATTGATATTGAACAAAAAATGACTCAAGGTACACGACCTTACCCTACCTTTATATCAAAATTTTTTGAGTTATGGCGTTTTCAAAATTGATTTTGGAACCCTTAGAAGTGACCTACATCAACCAAAATCTTCGGGGCACAACTAGACCCCAAATGGAGCCTAAATACCAAATTTCATCAAAATCGGCCAATGCTAAGTGGGGAAAGTGCCGCGTACGGCGGAGGGCGGACGGACGGCCAAATTTTTATTCGATTTTTGGATTCTACGTACCTTGAAACGTAAACCAACAAATTTTGAGGGTTTTTTGCCAAATTTTCTTTATTTGGTCGATTCCAAAGGTTCATTATTGAAAATAATAAACCAAAATTTGGCCGTCCGTCCGCCGTACGCAGCACTTTCCTTAGTTCCCATGGACCGATTTTGATTAAATCAAGTATATGGGCTCTATACTAATTGGGATCTATCCAAAGCTTTTGGTTAATGTCGGTCACGTTGAAAAATAAAAAGTTAAAATTTTGATAACTCCCTAGCTTAAGAAAATTCAATTTAAAGTATTGTTTTTCCATCAATTGAAGATAGTTTTGAATGTTTCGAGAATGAACGGACCCCTGTAGGACAAACCGTTCGCTCCCTACGAGAATTGGTTGGACGTACGATAAATCAGAAACACGAGCGTGAATCGCAAAAGAGGCCTAATCCCGGTTCAAATGTTAGCTGACTGAAATGCGATCGTTGTTTGTAAATTCGAGTTGAACTCACTTTGGCGTCCTTAGCAACCAGTAATCAAATTTCCTAATAATTAGGCCGAGTTCTTTGCAGACCAGCAATCTGTAGAGAAAAATAATAAACCTTTGTGTAATAATTTGCAGCGTTATGAATTTCTTCTTTTTTATTATTTAATAATGATTAACAGGACGATTCCATTCTGAACGTTATGAGTGTCACGTCACGATGGGGTTTGCAAGCGTCACATCATGATATAAATAAACAGGGTAGAATAATCGTTTTTTGGTGGAAAAACTCGGCGCTTTGCGTCTCGCCGGGTGGGGGAGGGGGCAAGCCCCCCCTGGATCCCCTAAATGCTATCTACGGCTGTCTTCGGCGTAAATTATAAAAACAAGGAACACGTTTTACCCAAATTTAGTTCAGAATCTTTAGTTGTAGGTAGATATAATTGGCCTGATGATGGTGAGGGCTACTCTTAGAGATAGTAAAACCCCACTCAGCAGCGAATTGCATGAACTCTGATGACTCCAAATGAGAAAATTGAGTGCCACTATCAGAAAATATGCACACAGGAATGCTATACCTAGCAAACATACTATTATTATCCCTAGCAAAATATCTAAAATTCAAAGAAGAACTCGGCGCTTCCCGCCTCGAAATGCCCGCACTCCCGCGTGACACTCCCCCATTATAGGGCTATAATATGTTCCATGTTAAAAATGGAGTAAAATTAATCATTATTGAGTAATCTGACTGTAGAACCGTAGGTCTACCGTCTGTATTTTTTCTTTCCTAATTTAATCCCCCCCCCCTCCCCCTTTATCCTGGCAATGACAACTCTCTTCTCTATTATCTATTGAAATCTACTCACCTTGAAATGAGGGAAAGTGCAACAGGGACTAGCTTCATCTGCTTGCCACCCAGCATGTATCCTTCGACGGTGTCCTGTCCAGCTTTCTTGATGAACCCGAACCACACGCCGATGAGCATGCAGAGGAGGAGGGAAGCTCCGAAAACGGTGTATTCCAACCAGTCGAAGAGCTCGACCACCTTCTCTATCCTCTCTTCCTTCGTCCCCAGTGGCTGAATTACACAGGTTTTGGTGTAATATTTATTCATTAAAATGTGAGAATATCTAAATAATACCGGCAAACGTAATTTTCACAAGGCTTTATCCGTTGAGGAGGTGCCAACTCCCTCTAGAGGCGCTGAGGTAATGGAAAAATGACCCCTTTTTGGTTTATTATTTTCAATAATGAACCTTTGGAATCGACCAAGAAACAATTTTGTTTAACACCCCCCCCCCCCAAAATTTGATGGTTTACGTTTCAAGGTACGTAGAATCCAAAAATCGAATAAAAATTTGGCCGTCCGTCCGACTTTCCCCACTTAGCATTGACCGATTTTGATGAAATTTGGTATGTAGGCTCCATTTGGGGTCTAGTTGTGCCCCGAAGATTTTGGTTGATGTAGGTCACTTCTAAGGGTTCAAAAATGAATTTTGAAAACGCCCTAACTCACACAATTTCGATTTGAAGGTATTGTTTTTCCTTCAATTTAAGATTCTATAGAATTTTTTGAGACCACGCGGAGCTCTGTAGGACAAACCGTTCGCTCCCTACGTGAATTTAAGGGTTGGACGTACGATAAATCAGAAACATGAGAGTGAAACGCAAAAGAGGCCTAATCTCCGTTCAAATTTTAGCTGACCGAAATGCAATCGATGTTTTTCTTCATGTTGGATGGTTGGTGGCTTTGCAGACGAGTGATCAATATAGAAAAATAATAAACCATTGTGTAATAATTTGCAGCGTTTTCATTATAAAAAGGACCTAAAAAAACCCAGAGTCGTTTCGCCCGCCAACTGAAGAAAATTTAAAATGTTGGCACTCGTAAAAAGTTGATGCAATCTCTCCAGGGTTAATTTTAATCACGGTATTGGGCACATGAGAAACTACTTTTTCCACCACGCAGGAGTTGGCGCATCCACGACGGATACCATCTTGTGTAATTTTCCCCTAAGTGGTTTTCCGCGTGTCTCGATGGCACATTGGGATCTTGGCTGTTGCCCAGTATGGGCAATAGTATTTACTCCGGGACCCACCATGGTGGGTGGGTCCGGGCCGGGTATCTTCTGGCCAGGCTTTGCTGCCCTGGAGTGTCCGTTTCTTCTTTTTTTACCCTTTTGTCGTGTATTCATTATTCTGTTTCCCCGAATTTGCATACTGTATGAAATTACAAATAAAAACAAACATCCTGGAATGGCAGTTGGACGAAAATTCAACCTGAGGTGGTGGATTGCTTCACTTTTTACTTACATTTAATGGTACACTCACAAATAAGTTCACCCTTATTTTTACAGAAACTTACCATGATCTTTGGAGAGTGATTCTTTGCTGTAGGTGAGATCCCTGAGCTGGTATCCAACTAACAGAAATTCACTAACACGCTTTGATTCAAAATGACAGTTTTTCATATCTCGACCTCAGTTCATCTCTAAACAATAGCGTTCAAACAGAGCTAGCTTTTGGCAAACTAAATAATCTAGTATAATAAAAGGTGTACTCAAATAGGTGTGTAGTAATTCCGAACGTCTCGTCATTACTTCTCGTTTTCGTCAAATATGCCGTAACCTGGACGGAAAGATTTCTCTCCTGTACCTAATTGAAAGTTAAATTGGATCACCTCTCGTTTTATAAATTCATTGTTTAAATAGTCCTTGTTTTGATGTATAAAAAAGTAATCTAAATTCATCACCAAGAATAAGGATGATATGGTTTTGACATAAATGTGTCTTTTAGCTCGGAGTCGGGTGTGGCACATAGCTTCCTCGTATCCATAACCCGATTGTATAGATGATCCGATGCGCAGTAGTTTATCTTAAAACATCAATTGCACTATCGTATTAGGGGACCGCCTACAGGTCAACCCATCTATGAACATTTCTTCGAAATCGGAGAAAATGTAGAAGTTATAGCTGTTACAAGGAAATTCACGTTTGCGCATGCGCAGTGGGTACCATCAGTCCGGGGGTGATGATTTTCATAGGAAATCATTTACATCCTAATCTACACCATTCCAGAAAATTTCATCAAAATCGGATGGAAAATGTAGACGTTATGGCTGTTATAAGGAAATTGACGGTAGACTTAATGGTTTATTACTTCCGAGTCTACCAAGGTAGCGGAAGGTTTGTTTTCACTCGTTTTCCAAAATCGAAATTTCCACTCGCGTTTTGCGTTTCAGACCTTCTTGAACGATTTTGGTTCCGTGTGTCATGAAATCCTTGTAACGGGCTTTACTATATGAAGTTATTGTCCGATTTCGTTAAAATTTTCTTGGGTTTTTCGGATTGGTGTGTAGACGGTCCGATATGAAAATCATCACCCCCAGACTGATAATAGACGCTGCGCATGCGCAAACGTAAAATCCTTGTAACAGCCATAACACATTTTTCATCCGAATTTGATGAAATTTTCAAGGATTTTTCGGATTGGCGTGTAGATGGTCCCCAATGAAAATCATCACTCCCAGACTGATAATAGACGCTGCGCATGCGCAAACGTGAATTCCTTGTAACAGCCATATTGTGCGGTTGAACATGAACTTCTGTAATGGGGTATTTCAGTCAATTTTTTTTTCTTTTTTCAAAAGAGTATGGCTCAGGAATAATGGTAATTGGGTCTGTTCGTCGAGAAAATGTTTTTAAAAAATCAGAGAAGCTAAGGAAAGTTGAAGATTTGAATGGTGTGACGTAGCTAGCCAATCGTGACGTAGCTAGCCAACTGTCTTCGAAAAAAGTATCCATGCACAGAAACCCTTGAACGACCTCTTGGATACTACAAAATACTACTCACACACGCGCGCGGCGTAGTCCTTGCCTAGTGTGTGTGCATTTATGGTGGCCCGCCTTTTTCAAACGTATGATCTCTTTAATTAATTTTTCTACCACATGTTATAGTATCATTGGGTTTAAAGTTGGAGTGTATAGGTTTTCAAGGGTGCTGAATCCAAATTTGAGGTCTAAAACCTGAATTTCCGACCCACCGAAATACACCATTGGCGTAAGCCATAAATAAATAACTTCAACATTTCTCATCCGATTTTGATGAAATTTTCCAGGGAATATGCGAATTTGGCTGTAGATGGTCCCCTATGAAAATCATTGTCCCCATGATGGTGGCCACTGTGAAGCGCAAACGTGAAGTCCTTGTAACAGCCATAATTTCTACATTTTCCATCCAATTTTGACGAAATTTCTCAGGACTGTTTAGATTGGCGTGTGGATGGTCCTCTGTGGGGGTAGTCGGATCATCTATACAATCGGGTTATGAATACGAGGAAGCTATGTGCTACACCCACTTGGCAGACGTTTTTAACTGTGTAGATCACCCCTCTGCTTAGAACGCGGCTTTTCCATTAATTCTACCTACCTACTAGCTGAGAGTTGTAGCCTTTATTACTAAATTTGGTGCTTGGTTGTAGTAACAAGTCTTTTGCAGTTCAAATTCGTATTTCTTCTCTATTCGAGTAATTAGGCTGGCCTGAGGTACACGACTTTCCCCGAAGTTTTTCTCGGTAGAAATTATTTGATTCTTCGATACGACCTACTCATCAGTTAATCCAAACGGCCACAATCCATGAATAGCAACGCAATGAGATGATTTTCATTACCCAGTAGGTATGTATGTCTAGAAGCAGTCAACAGAAGAGGGCTGTCAGAACTATTTGCGGGCTATCCCGGAGTCAGAGTTGCTGTGGAAGCTTTCGCACCCTGGGAATCCTCACTGTTCCAGCCCTTCATGTCCTGAGCTGTCTCCAATTCGTAAGAAGTAATCTGGGTCAAATGGGACGGCGGAGTGATCTGCATACCTATTATACCAGGAAGAGAGACGACTTATTTCTTCCAGTGTCACGTCTCAGTGTGACGAGGGATACGAGTCCTTTGCAGTCGGGTGCCAAGTTTTTTAATCACCTTCCCAACGAGTTGCGTTCTCTTCCTGAAAAGAAGTTCATCGCTACGGTCAGGGAGAAGCTGTTGAATGCAGAACTTTATGCAGTGACGGACTTTTTTCAGAAGGGCTTTGGTCCTCGATATTTTGTTTTTACCGGGCATGTTTTTTTTTGCCTAATTCTTTATTTTTTCCGAACTTTAGTTTTAGGTCGTTTAAATTTTATTTTAAATTTTATTAACATTGTTGACAATTGTATTGCCGAACCGGCCTTTACAAATAAAACACAAATCTTCACCCTTCTGTTATCTTCCCTGGCGATGTTTTAGGTGCTCTCATTTCTGATGCCGAGAGTGATTACGGAGAAAGAATCAATAATGCTTGGATTTCAAAACATTCAAAAATGTTTAATGTTCATAAGTTAGCAGTAGTTACAAAGCACCATTAGATGGTTTATTTACAACATTATAAAGGTACAGCGGTTCACAAATCAATCACTGAATGCGACATCCAGGCACAACTATTTACAACATCGAATATACAGAAATTCTACTAAATATAGAAAAATATTGGCCGGCACGACTTACATTTACATCTTCCTGCCACTATCCACAAACAAGTCCTTAAGAGTTGCTTAAGCTTCGTCTAAGCACAACACTCCTCAATGTGTAGGTAATCAATACTAAAATAACAACAATATTGATTTTAAAAACACACTTTGCTCATACCAGGTACTTACTTAGAATGGTATGGTCAGTAACGCACAGTTCAAGTTACACAAAATTTGTGAAAGAACATTAAATAAAATTCAAATTTTTAATGCTTAGGTACTTGAGTTTCACTCCATAATTTTAGTTTTTTTCAAAAAATGAGATCGGAGGTTGAGACACCTCATTATGTTTTGGAAAATTACAATAATGTCAGGGTATTTAACCCTAATTGGACCATGGTGTCACTAGTGTCACCGAAAACATCTAGGAACTCTAGATATCCCAAGGTGTCACCGGAGTAACCCAAATTAAATTGCAATTTTAAATTTAATGGACACCAGACTGTTTTATGGACTATTCGAAGTCTCAAAATGCAGTTGATAAACATTTCCAAGGAAATCGATGAAAAAATTTCAAAATTTTTGTCATAACATCATTTTTTGACTTTTAATAACCTACAACAAATGGTTCAAAAAATTCAGCTCTTCTATTAATTTTCTAATTGCCATTTAAATCTAGTAACACCTAGAAACAGCCGTGGAATTCTCGAGATGTTTTCGGTTGACACCATGGTCCAATTAGGGTTAAATATGGAATTAACTAAGACAGGTTTATGTTCAGCTTGTTGAACTTTGTTCCCCGTTGAATTTTGCGCCACGTTTTTACTGTCAATTTTTCAGTTTTTGGAGGATTGTAACCATATTTATGAAGGATATTCTGAGAGCTACTAGACTTCTTTGAGAATGTAAGCGTTTTTGCGGATAAAATCGCTCAAAATTATTTTTATAGACAAAATAAAAATACTATGAAACGATAGCACGATAGCTTCTTTAGCGACGTTGAGACTAATCCAAGATGTATTTTAAATTTAAAATCGGTTGATCGGTTGTGGAGATAATTGAGGATAAAGTTTGGCATTCTCCCTCTGTCTCGCATAACTGTCGACCCTGTAGCCTCATATTATGTCAATTCCGCGCTGTAACAGCAATGTTTTGCGATATTTTTTCAATGGTTTGTCCGATTTTGATGAAATTTTCAGGGACTAATTCTCAAAATATTCTGGTTGGATGGCAAACATCTGAACTCAGTCCGACCAACCAAAAAAAGTTACTTCTCCAAACGTGAGCTGTTCTAAACCAAATTTGTTATAAATGTTCCTTTTTCTCTCAGAATACTCAAACTATCGATCTAATCCACTTAGTGAGACCATCATGAAGTGCAAATTTCAGGACTATAAGAACTAATTGAAGTATCTTAGTTTTATTAACGTACACCAACTATGTATCAGAAGAATGTTGCTTATAAGTTGTATTTGGTGCAATAAAACAAGTCAAAAAAAAAATTTGGCGAACAATGTTTTGATGAAGTTCACAGAAAAAAAGTTATGAGGGTTTTAAATGTTAGCAATATTTTGAATTTTCACACACTCATATTCAAGCCCAATGGCGTTATTACTCAAAACCCTCTGCCATAATTGAAGGTACATACCAGAACATCCTAAAAATTTGTTTCCAATCGGATGAGTAGTTCCTGAGAAAAAAGAACAAAAAGCTCAAAAACTAAATTTCACAGGAGAGGTTTGAATCAGCCGAGTTAGGGCGGTCCAGGTTTATCGACATTTTGATGGTTGTTCTTTGCTGTTCCCAACCAATGGAATTGCGGTATCAACTCTTGATAGTTCAACATCGATATATATCGGATAGAAAACATCGTTTAGCATCGAAACCTCAAAGAATGATAGCCTGTGTGAAGGTTTACTTGGCTTTTTTGCTCGTCTTGTTTTTGCGTTCGTGTTGTGGTGAAGTTTTCAATCGAAAATGTCGAGATCTGCGCGGATTTTCAAGAAAAAAAGAGAGTTTGCTGCAAACGAATGGCCGCTAGGTTGTTGATGGGCCAAGGGCTTCGTAAGAAGAAACGTGCTACCTGCGCATGAACGCAGTTACCTCGGAAACGACCTAACTAGCCCGCGACGTAGGATCTTGCCAGCCCACATTTACGAGCTAAGACTAGCCAAGGCTAAATCTCACTGCATTCTTAGACTAGTCAAGGCCAAAACTGCGACCTAGTCCTTTCTCAGTAGCCTTTTTCAGTCCTGTATGCCTTTGTATTGTGATCCTCTACTATTAAATTTTTTCTATGAAATATTTTGTGCTATTTCGTTTTCTTCTCTCAAATCCTTCATTAACTAGTATAGATAAGTCAGACTGGTGTTTTGAAGGTTAAAAACTCTGAAAGAGGTCTCCAGAAGTTTTTGTATTCTCACAGTGCGACGTGCAGATTTGTTTTCCCAATGACAATGAAAGAAAACTCTTCTCACTTCTACAGAGTTTTCTTGGATGGATCCTTGGAGCAGCTCGACTTTGATTCTGAACCTGCACATTCAAACGGATTTCGTTCAAGGTGAGATTGGAATCCTCCACCTTTGTTAGTTCATTCCCTCGTTTTCTCCACTTCGTCGGCATACTGCGTGTTCGTGACGAGCTGGGGTGGTAGAACGAATCTTTATTCTTCTTGTCGAACTGAAAAGAATTTTCAGAGTCCAAATTCTGGTGGGTACTTATTGCAAGATGCAAGGTAATTGCGAAATCACCAAAAACTCTGGGTCAGCACCAATTCCCTTCAAGATGGTGACTGCTGCTGTGGTGATTTTTGGAATGGCCGTTCATTTTACCGTTGGTATGTCCAATAGTGAACGGAAACTGCGGTGCGTCGCCTTTGTGTGTTCGTTTCAGAGTTTTCTTCTCTTGGTCCACAGACTGCAAACTCGTAGCGCGTTGCAACGACAGTCTGATTGGCTTCTTGGGAGGCACCGGACGAACTTTGTCGTTCTTCTTGTAGTACCGGAGAGAACTCTCGGAATTACATTCCGTGTGGCTGTCCGTGTCCCGGGCGTAGGTCGCCTCAGAGTCCAAATCCGAGTACTTGGACGGGCTGTTCTTGTCCAGGAAAGTGAAGAGCGAGGACCTGGCTTCCCTCAGGTGTCTCTGCCTCAGCTCACCGTGGAGATGGTCTGTCGATCTGTCGTGGTGGTGCCTGTGCCTTTGGCGCATAGGCAGCCCAGAGTCGACGTCCAAACTGTTGGTGCTTCGGCCCAAAGACAACTCTTTCTTCCTTCGAGGCTTCTCTAAGAGGACGTCGACGGATTTTGCGCTCCTCACTTCGTCCTGTATTTTGGATCTCGACGAAGGGAGCTTCTTTTCTGACTTATCCAGCCCTGCAAAGTTGAAATATGGTCATAATAAATTCATATAAAGAAATTAACAGCTATTACATAATAGGTACTACTGTACTTGAGCATAACCATATTTGTGTAATTGGAAAAATCGTTTGGAATGATTTCATTGTGATAGAGATGACTGTTCAGATTCGTAGGTACATCTTAGTGTACACGTTAAGGGGGTCTCAGTCGGAGACCCCCTTAAGACCAGAGTCGTTGCAAACAAGACATTTAGAGTATTTTAGAGCTTGAAAAAAAAATTAACGTGAACTGTAATTACGAGGGTCATTCAGAAAGTCAATTCACAAGGGCTCTTGTGTTGAAAGGGATTTTTTCCCCCAAGTTAGTGCACATGGCGTGAAGGTGGCGTCAAAACGTAGTTTGCATTTCCCCACGTTCGTAGCCAGTTCCCGCCACCTCTCTCGTCCATGTGAGATCTGCCAGCATAATCGCGTCATCTCTACGCGCTATTTGTTGGATCATTTCGCTCAGGAAGGAAAAGCGTTTCAGGGTGTGAAAGGAGATGAGACATGGGTGTGTCACTACATCCCAGAATTCAAGAGACAATCCCTTCAATGGCGACATTCAGCCTCCCCAACTGTCATGAAATTCAAAACGGTGCTTTCAATAGGTAAAATCACGGCATCTGTCTTTAGGGTGTTCTTTTGGTCGAATTTATACCGAAAGGGACGATTAAATATGCTGACACACTGCAATACCCTTAAAAAAATCAGAAGACCAATTCAGAACTGTAGAAGGTGTAAGGTGCTGGTGGCAAGTTCCCGCAGGTTCAAATTTATTCCATTTAAAGCGATAATTTTGCTGGGTTTCTCCTCATAAGCACCTGTTGAAACTATTCACCCATGACTGGTGGCATCTCAGCTCAACTGCTATCTAGGGGCCAACTCAGAAACTAAAAAGAGGGTCTTATTACGAAAGGTGGGGGAGCTACCCTACACTAACCAAGAGGGTCAGCCTCCCCCACGACAACGCCAGGCCTCATACTGCAAGTAACCCTAGAACTTTTGACTTCGTTAGGATGGGACATTACCAACCACCCTCCCAATTCACTCAACTTCCATATGTGCACTAAATTGAAAGAGTTTGTTGAGGCAAAACGACTATCACACTGGCATAAAAAAAGCTGGTGCCCAGGCTACAGAAATGTCTCAAACTCAATGAAGACTACACAAAATAATGTTGAAGTATATTTGTGAAGTATTACGTAAATTTCATTGAACTAAAAGCACTTTTTGATTTTTTTAAATGTTGTAAACTTACTACTTTATGGGTTGCCCTTCAAGATTACTGAAAGATACTATCAAAAGGATTTGTGCTACTTGAACATATTTGAAATGTTGAATCCGAGAAAATTAGACCACCCAATTCAAAGAGAAGTTACAATCACCTGGTAAGCCAGCCACCAGAGCCACCTGGCTACCCTTCTGGAAGACCTGGGGCTTGGCCCTAGGCTGACTCTCCCTCGCCCTCTCCAAGAGCTCGGCGACCTGCTCTTCCAGGTAGGATATTCGATGGGTGAGTCGGAGATTGTCGCTCCTGAAGCTATCTCTGGTTCTCTCAGCCTCGCCTGCCTTCTCCTTGACGACGTTCAGCTCCGCCTGGAGGTGACACATGATCTGCTCGGGGATTTGACTCTCTTTCCTCAGAACGACAATCTGAGCAGGGCATGGAGAAACGCACAACAGCCGGTTCATGTCTTCTTTAGTTTTCCCGACAACTATTTTTCCATTCACTTCAAGTACCCTGAAACAAGCACCGGAGCTTTCGAAAATCGAACCAAAAATAGTAAAAAAATGAACTCAAGATTATTGAGCGAGAAGAAAATGTTTAGAAAATTTTATGATGTTAATGTAGTTGATGTTCCCTGGAGAATTTAAAAACAGAAAGATGCAACAAACAGCATCAAAATTGGCCAAAAATTCGGGTTTTGGAAGGAGGATAGAGGTGAGATGCGACATGTTCTGTCGGTTTCCTAGGGAAAACAGACTGGCGTGGTCTATTCCAAGTCCCTAATCTGACCGTTGATGGTTAACCCTTAACTACACACGCCCTCCACTGGAACAATTCTACACGCCGGCGGGACTCAGTCCAGCCCTGGTGATTTTTAACCTTGGTATAATTCTGGAAGCCTCTAGTGCAATTCTAGTGCAACCCAGAAAAAATCACTGGCTCTCAGATCACGAAGGACTACGGGAAAATTAATAATTGACATTGAATTGAAAAAACAGAAAAAAATAACTTTTAGTCTCTGACAAAAGGATAAAATAACAGGAGTGCACTGAGACTATAATGATTTTTTTTTAATTCACATGAAAGAGCATTTTATCATTCATAAATCCACCACCAGGTACTTGTTCCATGGAAGTCTGAAACACTATTACAAAATATCAGCCTCATCATTTCTTGTTATTTTTCCAAAAATTCTCCTTACTTATTTGCCATAACAGACAATGGGGTATTTCAGTCAATTTTTAAATTTTTTTTTTTTCAAGAGTATGGCTCAGGAATAACGGTAATCGGGTCTGTTTGTCGAGAAAATGTTTTTAAAAAAATCAGAGAAGCT
Source organism: Apolygus lucorum (assembly GCA_009739505.2). Lineage (NCBI taxonomy): Eukaryota > Metazoa > Arthropoda > Insecta > Hemiptera > Miridae > Apolygus > Apolygus lucorum. The sequence continues at coordinate 49,920,901 of CM019182.2, forward strand.
AAGGAAAGTTGAAGATTTGAATGGGGTGACGTAGCTAGCCAATCGTGACGTAGCTAGAAAAAAAGTATCCATGCACAGAGAAGAGATGAAACCCTTGGAGGATCTCTTGGATACTACAAAATACTACTCACACACGCGCGCGGCGTAGTGTGTGTGCATTTATGGCGGCCCGCCTTTTTTCAAAGGTGTGATCTCTTTAATTAATTTTTCTACCACATGTTATAGTATCATTGGGTTTAAAGTTGGAGTGTATAGGTTTTCAAGGGTGCTGAATCACAATGAAGTCAAAAACCTGAATTTCTGACCCACCGAAATACCCCATTCTTATTCATCCAAAATTCCCTCAAACCAGCACTATTACTTTATTTTATTTATTAAACTAAGGAATAACCCTTTTTTCATCTTTACACGAAAATGTTGGAATTGGAGTTTTCATAAATATTGACCACAAAATTGTTCTGTAGTATACCTGAGTAATCATTTGCCTCGGAAAGTTCTTGAACAACCCAAAAACATTCATGGGGTTGACATCGATGTGACCTAAAATTTTGGCTAAAACCTCAACAATGAAAAAAAAAAAAAAAAAAAAAAAAAAAAAAAAAAAAAAAACGCGTAATATGGACGGTTTTAACAAATCCTAGAGCAGTAGTAAAATACTACGTTTCTACACGCGGGGGGCGGTACAGAGTGCTCGAAGAGGGGACCTCCCAACTTTGACGGTTGATAACTTACTATTGACGCCCGCAAAAAGATATTTGGCGTGATTTCCGCGTAAAGGTTATTGTTAGAAGGAGAATACCCGGAACCCCATCTCCCTGAGGAGGGAGAACTGTGAGTTATTCCAAAAATTGGACTGCGTGTAGAAAAGGGTTAGAGGATTTAGAAAAGGTGATAGGGGTTTCTTTTTCTATAATATAGATAATATAGATATTATCTACTCTACGAGTTATGATAGACCTAAGTATAATTAAATTTTCTTTTCCTTTCTATAATGTTAGGCCTGATTGTCGCCGCCACCAACTCTCCTCAACCTCAACAAACAGTGAAACATAAAATGCACCAAGGTGGTTCTGGTGCTAATGTTCTCACCTGTCTCCTTTACAGAGACCGGATCCATCCGCTGCCCATTCGATGTACAATGCGTTCTCTTCTCTCGTTCCTGCGCCGAACTGGGGACTTTTCGGGTCGTAGTTCAGCTCGACTCCATGCACGCTTACGGCAGAATCACCAATGTAACTGGAGACGTCATGTAAAAAATGAAAATAAATTAGTTGTTAGTTGATAAATTTATTTATTGTTGTATCAACAATTTTCATTTTTATTTACTACTAACAATTTATTGATTATTCGATCAGATACCTACTAAGCAAATAAGTTTAAAGACGCATAGACATGAGTTTAACCAAGGTTTGGTGTCGAGTTCGATTTAACATAACACAATATTAGGGTAGTTGTACAGGTCGGAGTTTCGTATTGATGACGTCAGATTAAAATGTAGAGCACTTGAAAACGCTCCCACACCAATTTTCAGTTCGAAATTTCGTTTAGTTTATTCGTATTTCCATAAGGAAATGCCTTTCTCACTTGTGTTGACGGGAGAGCTGACGAAAACTCTGACGTCACCAGGCAAAAATTTTGTCTCAATAGAGCACGTGGCATCACTGCAATCGAGGACAGGTGTTCTCCCTAGCGTTGCGCTAATACCCACCACAACTCTGACGTAGCCACCTTCATGAGTCCTACCCATGTGAAGGTTTTCCTTCTTGAATCCGGAAATCTTTTTTTTTTTTTTTTTTTTTCAAGACGCGAACTTTTTAGGAATCATTTCTGGGAGATTTACTAACAGATCAAGTACTCTCATTAGAGATTAACTAGACAGAAAGTAATTTAACCCTTTCCTGCCCGCCAACGGCATATATCGGGCGGCTGAACTTTCCGTAGCTGCCCGCCAACGTCATATACCTATCGGGCGGCTGTACTTTCCGTAGCTACCCGCCGCCGATAATAGCCGTTCTGGCACTTGAGCTCTTTCGCCGTGTAACTACGATCTTCCAGGGTGTAATGTCCATTACAAACCTCATGATATTCCATTCACAGAACAGTGTATATGTACCTTGAACAGTTCAAGTGTTTTTTTTTCTCTAATAACATTGTTTGTCGGCGTTTTTTGGTCGTTAGTTTCTCCTTGATCCAGTACGTAAGTTCTGATGCAGCGGCACCTCAAGCAGTTGGTTCTCTTTGATCTTCGCCGATTTGGTCACTGTCTTGTTTTTCTTTTGTTTTTTTTTCAACCCTTCTAATTCTATTTTGGTATTTTTGGCGGTTGGCCTGTCAAAGATAATGCCGCTTTTTAGATATTTTACCGCCTATTTGAACTCTGCTCGGGAATATTCGCAAAAATGTTATGTCCCTCTTCCAACTTTGGGTTTTCCGCACTATGAAAAGTTATCAAATTATAGGAATTTTCCTAAACAGAATGTAAGTGGAAAACCATAAATAATACTGAAATTATGATAAATTATATTGAATGAATTTAATAGAAATTGGAGCGAGTCGTGAGGTATCATAATTATTCTACATATATTTCATTATTTCCATTATGTTTAACTGGCCAGTAAATGAATAAATAATGCATATAATCTCAATAATTCTCATGAACTCATAACAGAAAGTATCACGCGAAAAAAATACGATAAAATAATGGAAGGAAACAACTTCGGACGAACCATCGAGTCGCCAAAATAATGCGGTACTGAGGGGACAGAAGGGGCTGCCGGCGGGCGGGCTGTGAGGGACAGTAGGCTCTCGAGAATCCGGGCGCGAAAAGGTTAAAGAATATCATACAACCACCTCATTGTGAGTAATTTACGATAAGTACTGGAATATGTTGGGTAGTAAAGCCCATTGGAGAGTAAAGCAAGACCTTAGGGATAACCACCAGGATTGCATATCAGGAGCACTTGTAACCCTAACATGCAATACTGGTGATTAACCCGATGGTCTCGCTTTCCTCTCCAACGACCTGATAGAATCCAACATATTCCAGTACTTATCGTAAATTACTCTCAATGTTTATGAAAAATTAGTTAAGTACAGTGAATACCGCAAAATCAAGTAAATTGTCCATAATGTAAGTAGCTACAGCAAGCTGTGGAAATCTAGAAGACTAAGGGATTACTTACAAAAGAAGTATAGGAAATCAATCAGTGCTCTGGGAACTATTTTTTGTAAATTGAAAGAAAGAGGAACAAAAAATGTTGATAGTGAATCTGCGAATCTTGAGTCCCAGATAAACGATATTTCTTTAGAAGAAACGTTCAATAACTCTAGAATGCTAATTCAAGATAAAATTTGAACTTCACCAGAATATTGACTGCTGAGGTACGACGATGTCTTCTAGGTGGCTTTGCAGGTTCCGCGTTTCCTCGAGAATACTCAAGAGATTCAGTTCTTCACGGCCCAATTTGTACTCCAGCTCGGCTTGCTGTATCCGGACATCAATGTTGCTGGAAACCACGAAAAAATCATGAAATGACAGATTCAACCAAGTAAAGGACATAAAATTATGTTTATATTTAATGTGAATGACTTTGTTGGGAGCTGCGAATGATAATCAGACACAACGTGAGACAAACTGTAGATACCTACCTAGGTTATTTTAATTTCAAAACGTAGTACAAAGAGCCCAGGACGTAGACAGGAACCTTTCTGGGTGGGGGAGACATCAGATTATCTTGAAAATCTGATAATAAGAGATATATCTATAATAAGAGAGCTCCCCTTTGTATGCACCCATGACTCAGGAAGAGAAACAGGGGATAATGAAAATCTGTTTTCTTCATGATACCCTTGCCAGATACCTCGATACCTTGCCAGCAGCTCTCCTTAATACAAAAAAAGAAAAACAGACGATATTAGTGTATAGGAGTGGCGGCCAACAACATCCGCTACATCCTATAGGATAGCTGCTTTAACAGTGTTTGCCACGGAGTTACGTGAATTACGAATCTCTACCTGAGTAATCCGTGGCGTCATAATTTGGAGAGCTAAAACACTAATTCCCTGTTCACTTCTTTATCTAATCTTTTCATTTCGTAAAATTACAAAAAAGTTATCTGATGAGGTTAGATACTGGAAATTTGATATTCATGGTGCAAGCATATCCATTTAATTTAATTTAAAGGAAATTTAATGACTGGTTGCTAACGACGCAAAACTGAGTACAACTCAAAACCATTGTCACTTTTTTTTAGAAACCCCTGAAAGACGCAGGGGGCAAGCCATTAATACAAAATAAATAAATAAATCAAATATAATGGGGAGGACGCCCAGGACTCACCAGATACCGGCACTTGGGATAAGTGAAGATGAGGGAGGTGGGGGTGGGAGAGAGGGATGAAGGGAAGTGCCTCTATAAAACGACCACAAGTTCAAATATGAGCCGAGCAGGACGCGGGTGGTGATACCACGGAGTAGGTACGCCTACCGAGATGCCCAACTCACGCAACTCCGTGGCGCTTTTCCAGCACCACACTCCGCGCCATGACAATGTTGCAGCCATCACTCCTTTTAGCTCCGACACCTCTTGCCGTAAATCATTCGTGTCATATTTCCTCCAACCATAGGTACTACCTACCTACTTCACAATCAAGTACTTTTGGCAACTCATTTTGAACTTTCGGCAAATCCATTACGTTTCGACAACTACTGGAGTCCTTGTCCACCTTCATTCCTTCTACAATGTTCAATAAAGTGCTTTTTCTCTCTCTCACATTAATTTAAAAAAAACTATCAAGTTCATATTTGGAAGAAATAAACGCTTCACACACGATTCGAAGAAATAAAGAGTTGTGAGTGCCTTCAATAGGAAATTTTATTACTGATGGCTAAGGCCCAAAACTTAAAACAACTAGAAGAAACGAACAACAGTCGTATTTTGTCAGCTAAAATTTGAACGGAGATTAGGCCTCTTTTACGATTCACACTCGTGTTTCTGATTTATTGAAAGCCCAATTCTTAAGTTCTCGCATGGAGCGGACGGTTTGTCCTACAGAGCTCCGCGTGGTCTCTAAAAATTCAATTCTATTTTAAATTGATAAAAAAACAAGGGTGAAGGAACCAATTGCTAACACCACCCCAATTACTAACACATGCTCATTCTTCCTTGAAAAATAAGCGTTCCTGGTCAACTAGGGATTCAAATTTGGCACCAAATCAATGTCACAGTTATTTTCTACCGATTCTCGCCAAAATCTAGTCGGCATTGACGATAAGGGGTTCGGGAATGAAGTTTTATCATCAGTCTAACACCTGCTGTCCAATCGTTAGCGGTTTTGCCAAGGAGGTGAGTTGCAATTTCATCTATTATAACCGTTTCATCTTTGTTTCTACATTCAATTTACTTTTTACCGCTCCAGTATTGATGTTAGCTAATAAGAATACACAATTCCAGTGCAAATAACTGATAAAATAACATTTTTTCCTCAGTGTTAGGATTTGGGTACCCAGAAACCTGCCTTTACCCAATTACTGACACTTGTGTTAGTAATTGGGGTTTTCCGAAATCTTTAGTTCCAAAGCCTAATTAACTAGGGTTTTTACGTAGAATACGATGTTGCTACCCGCCTTTCGAAAAAAGCAAGGGGTCAGTATTTGGGATGTACGCAAACCAGATACTAACATTGAGCATATCCAGTCACTGACACCCCTCTCCCTGGTAGGAACCTACTCGTATCTTTCCTCCTATTCTTATTCTTTATCATTTAAAAAAAATTATCATTTCCGGATGTTAGGAAACTGATTTAAAATCGTAGGTAGAAGTTTGTTGTCACTTCTTGCTGCAGACAGAAATTGAAAACACAAACGGTGGATACAGCTTTCGTACAAGTACGCAACCACGAGAGACATTTTATGTCTTATGTTTAATAAATTGAGAGCTTTCCAATGAGTGGTGAACGATTTTTGTGGGGTGGAAAATGAGGAAGTTAGTTTTCCCTAGGAACGATTGGTTGTACGTGAAAATCATCAGAAATTTCCGCGTAACGCTCCCCGCGTGACGATTCCCGCGTGACGATCCCCGCGTGACGATTTTTCATTTATGTGCCATAGTAAAGACATAAAATGTCAAAAACAGTCTCGAATTTATGCATCTTCGAAAGCTTGATATCGCCTTCAATTTATCGAAAAATTCGAGAAAGAAGGTTGAAAACACGAAAACTTGTTGGTTTACTCGAGAGACAAGACATCTTCGAAGCTTGATTTCGCCTTCAATTTTTCGAAAAATTCGAGAAAGAAGGTTGAAAACACGAAAATTTGCTGGTTTACTCGCGAGACAAGACATATTTAAAGCTTGATTTCGCCTCCAATTTGTCAAAAAATTCGAGAAAGAAGGTTGAAAACACGAAAACTTGTGCTTTGTGATTTCAAAATATAGGTACTAAGTAAATTACTTTTTCTATTTTAAAGTTGGAAATAAAAATAATTTGAACCTGATACAGGGTGTCAGTAATTGGTTCCTCACACTGTCAGTAACTGGTGAATGCATGTCGGTAATAGGAGAAAAAAGATGCATCCAAATTTTAAGCAAATAAATGAATTGATTTGTCGTTTTGATAATTCTAATGAGCAAAATTCAAGAAACTGATGTTGGCCTTAGGGGAAAAATTTCAATTGTGAGGAAAGATTAATAAATACGAGAGAAATTGTTGAAAAACCACAAAATTTTTCTTAAAGTGTCAGTAATTGGTGCTTTTACCCAATACCTTTATATCAAAAGTTTTTGAGCTAGGGCGTTTTCAAATAAATTTTCAACCCTTATTCTTCAACCCTTATTTTTCAACCCTAAGTGACTGGCATCAACCAAAAGCTTCGGGGCACAACTAGATCCCAAATGGAGCCCTTATACGGAATTTCATCAAAATCGGTCTATTTTAACTTAAGAAACAGCCGTGTACGGCGGACGGACGGCAAAATTTGTATTCCATTTTCGGATTCTACGTACCCTGAAACGTAAACCGACAAATTTTGAGGGGGTTAAAATTTTTTTTATTGGTCGATTCCAAAGGTTCAGTATTGAAAATGATAAACCAAAACAAGAAGGATGAAACAGCAGCAACAATGGACATTCTGGTGTGTTCAAAAAATCTTTTCGTGTCTTCTTTGAGTTTATGAAAAAGTTTGTAGTATTCTCCTTCACAATTTCTAAGCACATTAATAGGATGAACTCTAAAACTTCTACAGACACGGTTTATCAGTAAAGAACTTTTTAAATAGCTGAATTGTCACTTAGTGCAAGGAGCAAAAGTTGCATATTCGCTGGCATGTTGGTGAACTGACTGGAGCTCCCCATCGAGTTAGTCACCTTTCGCTCCCCTTCCGCTCGTACTGTAGCCACCCCTTTTCGCTTGACGCTTCTATCGTAGCCGAGGCCTAAGTCAGTTTTATACCCCTCAATGGAAAGTATTTGACCAAAACTTTTGACTGTCTGTAACTGGTAACCTCACTCTAAGTAGTGGTTTAAGAACCATAATTATCTACCCAAATTGAGTAAATTCACGACTTCCCTAGTGCCCAAGTTAATTGTTGACGTGTAAAAATAATAACATTTATTATTTTACTACATTTAATGTAGAAATTTCGACTGAGATTCGTTGGACGCGAAAGTCCTCAGTGACTTTCCTGGAGATGTTCTCTTTGCAGGCCACCTAACAGGACTTACGTTTGAACAAAAAGTAAGTGATCACGCACTCTCCCACTCAAGATTCCCATAGTAAAGTTGATCGTAGGTTCCTCCTTCCTTTTTTCACACCTGTACGTCCAATTAGGCAAGTCTTCTTTTTCAAACGTCGTCTTCAGTGGTTTACTGCGCGTCTAGAAACATCGAGAACAACTGAAAGTCTCATTTAAACCAAGTGTCGAGTTTCTCTTTTTCCCACGTCGGGCGGATGTTTTCCCATCTCTGGGAAAATCTGGTGCGTCACGAAATTCAATGGAGGTTTAGGACCGCGTCTCTTTACTTGAGGAAATTGATACCTCCATGTAGGTAGTGGGGATTTGCCTTTTTACTCCAAGACGAGAGAACAGAAAGCCTACCTAGTTGGGTGGACAGGAATTCAGGATCTTGTCCATGATTTTCTATAAAGGCCAATAAGAAGAAGAAGATCTATGAATGTAAACACGATCGAGAATGTTCCCGAATATGTAAAGTAAAGTAAACAATTTCAGGTTGGATTTTCGTCCGAATGCCATTCCTGGCGTCGCGGACGTCATCAGCTGTCTTCCAGAGGGAAGATCAAAATTTGTTCTGATGATTTCGCTCATGGCTTCCCATTGGCGACCGACTTGTCCGAAAATATGCTCCCGAGGCGAGCCTCGAACTCACGGCCCCTGCAACCGGTCCGATTCTCGCCTCCAGAGACACATGCAATTGCTCGCTCTGCCACAACTGACCACCCGATCTATGAATGTAAACACGATCGAGAATGTTCCCGAATACGTTGATGTTTTATCCTGGTGCAGTGCTAATGGAGGATTTATAGTGGTGGTTTTGTTTCTAATGATCTACGAGTATTTAACCGTCAGAATTCGAGCAAAATCGATCCGTTGTGAATAAAGTGATAGTTGTTCAATTTCGACAGTCATAAGTGGTTTAATTTAATTGTACATCAGAAAGACTTTCAGCTTAATTTCGACATTTGGATGAACCATTTGGAGACCGCAGTGAACTTAGCGGACTTAAAGGGGTCTCAGTCGGTCGCCGTCCGTTCTTAGTATTTGGCCAAATCGAAGGAGCAAAAACGTAAAAAGTTGTACTTGAATAGGAAATTTCAAAGGATTTTAAAAATTCGTTAATGCACGGCCCTAGGGAATTGAATAACTGAAATATTGACGCTGGAATCATCAAAATCGAACAATAATTGCCAAAGAAAAATGGGAAAAACTACTGAATGAACAGTTTTTTCCATGTTTTTCCCATATTTCTTTGCCCATTTACCAATGAATTGCTAAAATCCTTGAAAATTTCAACATTAGCTACATTTTATGGTAAAAACATAACTGAATTAACGGTTTTTCCCATTTTTTCTCTGGCAATTATTGTTAGATTTTGATGATTAGAACGGCAATATTTCAGTTATTCAATTCCCTAGGGCCGTGCACTAATGAATTTTTAAAATCCTTTAAAATAACTTTTCAAGTTTTTGCCCCTTCGATTTGGCCAAATACTGACCCGGATCGAGGACCGAACGTCGACCGACTGAGACCCCCTTAAAGCCTCACTTTTCCCGAGGAATCGATACTCACTTTATATATCGAATTAGGAACAACAACAATTCCCGCCTAAACTAATGAAAATCAACTCACTCAGAAACATCGATGTTGTCCAGCGCCATTTTAATACTCTTGATGGCCAATCGCTTGGCGTCGACTTCGACCTTCAGCCGTTTGAGCCTCTCCTGCACGATTTTCTTCTCCTTTTCGTTGAGCCCGTTTTGCAGCCTCCCGAGAGAATTCCAACCTCCGTTCGACTTCATCGTGCTGTAAAACGAAAATTGCATTAGAAATAATCACCGTTGAATTTTGTTCCTCCAAAGCAATCCCCTTCAGAATTCATCATCAAAAATATCCTCTGGGTTGTACTTAATCTTTGTAATAAAAGCTTGTAAACACACAACAATAATTTCACGTACAAACCCAATTTGTATACAAATACCTGTTGATACGAGATTCAGGAGCATCTAGAGGGAGCAACGGCATGGGGGTGGAACGGCATGAGCGCTGCCTAGCGAAGATAAGATGAACCTTCCAGAGCTCAAAACCTGGGTTATCTCTCTTATCAGTGGGTTTATGTGATGTAGCTATCGTGTGTTGTGTTTCTAATTCTTTCGTAAATAATAGAATGCGTTAAAAATTAATGTTGTTTACCTACGAGTACATAGATTTTCATTTCAGACTGAATGACTTTTTTATTGATCCCTCAAACAGATTTGATTGCCTTTTTCATTGAGGAATTTCAATGGTGACCAATGTGGGACCTTGTTTGGTTCATATCCTTAGTAAAGTCCTTTAGCATAGGTGGATGGTATCCAAAATTTGGTTTGCAGAGAGCACGTTCATTTTCAAGTACAGAAAAGAGATGGAGATCTATTTCTCAACCTCTAAGAAGAAAGGATTCTCAGTATTGATTCCTACTAGTGCAATTATTAATTACCACCCCAATTTTTTCACCGAGGTCAACAATAAGTAACTAACTACCAATCTACAAGCAAGATATATATAAGACTGAGGATCTGCCTATTGTATATAAAATAAGCCAGAAGTTCTGGCAATGCTAACATAGCGAAAGTGCACTTAACATGTAATAAAATGAGTCATAAGGATATTACCGAAATCTATCCCTCCTCAACATAACCACTTCGAACGAAAAAAGCCATTCAAACCACTATGAGTTCTTGTAATGAGATGTGTTTCTTTAGTGTTGAACTGATGATCAATGAAACGCAATGCACGCTTAATGACCGTGTTGAACTATTTATTCGCAAAAAAATGCCAAAAATATCTGCACAGGCTCACTCCCGAGCTCTCACGATATTATAGTATAGAAAATTCCTAATTTAATTTTGGAAACCTGTTTCTAACAACCTCATCAGTACTCACTTAATGATATTTTCCTTATCCTTATAGTTGTTTCTAATAGTTTCCATTTCTGACGCAATGTCTTTCGTCGGAGTCTGCGAGGAAAGTCCGTTCACGTTGTTGGTGGAGCCATTAACCACGAGATTCGTGGTAGAACTGTGGTTGCTGTTGTTGCTTGAGTTGTTGTTCGTGCTCTGGATGTAGACGCTCGTCGTGATTCCGTTGGCGATGGAGTGAGGTGGTTGAGGAATCGGCGTGCTCGCGGCGCTGCTGGACTTTTTCCGTCTGGGTGTCGTGGAGAGGGACACTTCAATACTGGCCATCTGAAACCATCGTCTCAAATCATAACTGTACGGATTTGAAGGAGCAAAATGAAAATTTAATCAAAATACCTGTCTTAGTTTTGATCTATAGCAAAATTGAGAACAATAATTTCATACTGGGAAGTTATTGTGTCAACACACTGAATGAAATTTCAATTCAACTAGTTCTGACTCCAACATTTTACTAACGGTGAGTTGAGGTAGGAGGAGGTAGTGATGGGAAATTTAGTTCTGGTCTACACAAAACCAGCTTGCTAAATTTGAAGGTACCAGTTTACCAGGTACGGCAATTGAAGGTACCAGAGTTTCAAAATTAGAATGGGGGCGGGTAGGGAAATAATATTCAGAAAATATCCGATTTCCAATATTTTGGTTCCTTTGTAGCTCACTAATTTTACCCAAGCTTTGAAAGTGAGGAAAATTCGCAATACATCTCTGGATTTTCATGATTTATCCTTTGTACCACCATGGATATGATTAGTAGTGCCATCAAGGTGTCAGGACATCATAAACCGCAAATTTCGTGGGTTTTTGTGTTTCACCGATGTCTCCCGCCCCGTCCCGGCGGTGCTGTCCTCAGCTTAGCAGGAGAAGAGAAGGAAATATGCCGACACATGCGAAGAACGCCACGCTACATTTACACCATTGGTGTGCTCTGTAGATGGGATGTGGGCTCCACAAGCAATAGCCTTCATCAAGATTCTGGCGGAGAGGTTCTCGGAAATTTGGGGAAGGCAGCAGAGCAAAGTGCGCGAATGGCTCCGGGCTCGTCTGGCATTTGCTGTACTAAGAGCAAGCAGCTTATGCTTCAGAGGCGCTCGGAAAAGATGGAGATGTGCCGACAACCTGCTAGGCTTCGATGGGGGTGCAGCCGTCCAGCTGGGCTTGGACCCATCATGAGAAATGTCTTGGACTTTTTGGCAATATTGTTTTCACCATCATCACCATTTTATAGGTTTCATCATCTTTTCATCGAAAATATTATCCATCAGCTCTCTCTTTCTTAATCCTCATTCAAGCGGCTTCTGTTTTATTTTTCCTTCTAAGTTGTTGAAAATAAATTGTGTTTAAAATGTAAAAAAATATATACGGATGTAAACTTCTACCTACCAAAACTAACGGAGGTAAGTTCAATGTTACGACGTATGACCACTTTGGTGCCATGTTGGCACCATTGGCCTTTGTGGGAGGGGGGTGGTGGGTGAACTCGAATTCGTATGCTGGGTATCGTAGATCATGGATTTTAAAATACTATTAAAATTCGAGGCTCGCATGCCGCTAGAGACTTAATTACGTTGAGTGAAACAGTTTAGTGCAGGAGGAAGGGAAGGTAAATAATAATCCAAATTTTATCGCTTACCTACTGGTTGAAATTGACCTAATGGTTATCCAATGGGACGTCCCCTGGAATGCATGCATTACTAAACAATATGTTTTCAACACCGAATGTGGCCAGAGGCAGATGGATGACCCTAATACGTAGGTAGGTACAGTTTAGAGTACGTCCAGTTAATAAGTTAAGTTAAGGTAAGTCCAGGTATAGGTATCTTACATACATGATGGCTCACCTTCGCTTCCAGAGTTTCAAGTTGAGCCATCCTCGGCTCTAGGGTGCCGTTTCCCTGGTGCAAGGCACCCTGTGAACAAACAAAAAATGACAACCATTATTGATTACACTATCATGGTATCAATGTTTTTCTCTTTCCATAATCAATTTGCTATAAATTGCAAATAATAATTTGAAATATAGTTTGGGATAATAAAAATTGCTATTCCAAATTAGGAACGGCCTACTTCTGATGAGACCCCATCAACACTAAATTGAATAAAAATAACATTCAATAATATGAAATCATCAAAGTAGGAACTTCTAACGACAAACAAATCAAGGGTTAACATGAAAACATAAGAGAGTTTACGAAGTTTTCGTCAAAAGAATATTAACAGATTTTTGAAACTTTGTGTCTTTATGAAATACTGTTAGAATAATATGCTGTTTTTTAATGTGACTATGTGGCAATCCCAGGATATGGGAAGATCGCCTATTTTATTGCTAATAAAGTGGTTGTTCTTTCCCAAAGCCCTCTGAGTTACACGCGGCAAATAAATAACTGTCTATCTGTCATAGTCATCCAGCAACACCAGGTTCCACGCTTAATCCATTCCATTGCTTAATCTTCCTTCAATCTTGGAGAATTGAGTATTTATACAATGATTTCCGTGATCTGTACCTACAATCACGTGAAAATACGGCTTGTTACCTCGTTTCAGTTGAATCGTAAAACTCCTATCGGACCAGTATGAATTGGAAGGTAATTGCGATGGTTCTTCGAATAACCTGGAATCAAACCACCGATCTCGGCCCGCTATCGAGTCTTTTTGATCGGAGGGTCAAAACCTGGGGTCAAACCTTAGCTAATAACGCCAATCGCCTAGTATAACATCTTGTGCAAGACTTCGCAACCGGATCGAAAGTCAAGGGTACGTCCTGAACCCGCGGACTCGCTCGACGACTTGATTTTATAGAGCCAAGTTCAAGATTTCATTTCCAGTTTTTCTCCGTCTCAAACTTCAGCGACTGGATTAGAGATGCAAAATTATATGAAGTTACGACTTAATCAATTCCGGTTGGATAAATTTCAATTAAACCGATTATGCTTCCAACTGCTTCGATCTCACTTGTTATTTCGTGGTCAGGATTCGATTACCAACTTTCTCTACCACCTTCCGACCATTTTAGACTAGGCATCATTTTTATACATTTTTTTCAGGTATAAACTTTTTTATAAATTGATGTTTTTTTTATCCTTTTTTCAAGTTGAAATAAATTATTAGTCCAGTCAATTTATACAAATAAAGCCAAGCATCAGAAACGTGCAGGTACCCACGGGGTTTTTCAAATACTCATATTCCCAAATTTGCAACTCCAAAAACCTAGTGCGCTAAAAACCGTTAAATAATTGGCTGGCGGGGGAGAGGGGGAACCAGGTAAGTACAACAAATGGAATTTTACAGGAGAGCATTTTAAAGTTTCAAATTTTATTCCTATTGCCGAATAATCTTCCTAATCGAATAATCACTAACGCCCCAGCCAATAGGAAGCATGGTACCCTTACGCCGATTCTCGCGAACGAAAGCTGACACAAAATTACAGTGAAGATATTTCGATTTTCACCAAAAACGACTTACCTGGTCCCCCCCCTCCCCTGCCAGCCAATTGCACTTCCTTAAGAGGTTTGTTTGCTGATTTCAAATATGGTGGTTGTGAGGTGAAATCGAAATGTTTCATCTCTGTTCGCATTCTAATATTGTGACTGCAGCGATGCTGCGAATACCTAATCAGTGCAGACACATAATTATTATTCATATCATTTTTGTATCAGCGAAAAGCGTTGATAGTATGAGAGTCTAGCCCCCCAGCAATCCTTGTCGGCTAGACTCTCATGTTGTTCCCAAATTTTCCCAGTTTCCCAAATTTTATCATTTAAAAATGATAAACAGGAGGTTTCTTCGCGACCGATCATCACGTCCCCACTCAAGAAATCGTTACCATGTTCACTTAAACAAATGTAATGTGAAAATTTTTTGTCGCGAAATGAACATTAAAAAATTTCTGGTGGAAAAAATGGCGTAAAAATAATCATTATTAAATGATTTTCAATAATGAACCTTTGGAATCGACCAAGAAAAAAAAAAAAAGTTAACACCCCCTCAAACTTTGTTGGTTTACGTTTCAAGGTAGGTACGTAGAATCCGAAAATGGAATAAAAATTTTGCCGTCCGTCCACCGTACGCGGCACTTTCCTCAGTTACCATGGACCGATTTTGATGAAATTTGGTTTGGGGGCTCCATTTGGGGTCTAGTTGTGCTCCGAAGCTTTTGGTAGATGTAGGTCACTTCTAAGGGGTGGAAATTAAGGGTTACATTTTCAATAGTGCCCTAGCTCGAAAACTCACGAAAAAAAGGTATAATTTTCACCAATTTCAAATAGTATTGAATTTTTAGAATTTTTTGAGACCACTCGGTGCTCTGTAGGACAAACCGTTCGCTGCCTACGAGAACTTAAGGGTCGGACTTAGATAAATCAGAAACACGAGTGTGAATCGTAAAAGAGGCCGAATCTCCGTATTTTAGCTGACCAAACTACAATCGTTTTAACCTTGAAAACGTCTGCCAAGTGGGTGTGGCACATAGCTTCCTCGTATCCATAACCCAATTATACAGATGATCCGATGCATAGTAGTTAGTCTCAAAACACCGATCTCTAAGTAACTACCACTACCCTCATAGGGGACCATCTACACGCTAATCTGGACAATCCTAGAAAATTTCTTCAAATTCGGATGAAAAATTAAGTGAGTAGATGTATGTGATTGGATCAAAAAAAATACTTAGCCTCGGCTGGGATTCGAACCCGCGACCCCTGGGGGACAGTTGAAGTTACGGCCGTTACAAGGAATTCACGTTTGCGCATGCGCAGTCGCTTCTATCAGTCCGGGGAAGATGGTTTTCATAGGGGACCATCTACAACCTAATCCACATAATCCCTGAAAATTTCATCGAGATCGGGTGGAAAATGTAAAAGTTATGGCCGTTACAAGGAAATTCACGTTTGCGCATGCGCAGTCGCTTTTATCAGTCCGAAGGTGTTGATTTTCATAGGGGACTATTTAAATACTAATCTGTAACATCCCTGAAAATTTCATTGAAATCGGATAGAAAATGTAGAAGTTATGGCCGTTACAAGGAATTCACGTTTGCGCATGCGCAGTCGCTTCTATCAGTCCGGGGATGATGATTTTCATACGGGACCGTCTGCACACCAACCCGCACAATCCCTGAAAATTTCATTGAAATCGGACAATAACTTCGTATAGTTATGCGCGTTACAAGGAATTCATGACAGACAGACAGACAGACAGACACGGAACCAAAATTGTTCAGGAAGGTCTAAAACGCAAAACGCGAGTGGAAATTTTGATTTTGGAGAACTTTTTTTTTTCGTCCTTGAAAAGTGAAAACAAAGCTTCCGCTACCTTGGTAGACTCGGAAGCAAAAGGTTTTAGCGATGGGACCCCCCGCCGAAAAACGACAGGAAAAATCGACAGTAAAAAGCGACAGGAAAGTAGCGCTATGATTTATCGTATGCTTGACGACAAATATGCTTGACAACCTGATGTTATTATGAATAAGGAGGTATCTTAAATATTACAGTGGAAGAAAGATAAAGAGGGAGAGGGAGCAAAAACCTTTTCAAGGTATGTCACATTTTAGCCATTAGGCTCTAAGCGGAAATCATCCGGGGGTGCAGGGGGCGAAGCCCCCGCCGAGGCGCGCAGCGCCGAGTTTTCTTTCAAGTTTCTTCAAGTTGTCTTCAGTTTTGCGTCCTTAGTAACCAGTAACCAAATTTCCTAACGAAGGCACCTACAACTCTGTTTCTTCTAACTGAGTGTGGAGCGTTTATTTCTTCCAAATAAACTTTATTAGGAAGTAGGTAGATAGTACCTATTGTGCCTTGTGACAATGGAAAAGCCGAGTTCTTTGCAGACGAGTGATCTATATTGAAATAATGAACCCTTGAGTAATAATTTGCAACGTGTTTTTTTTTTGTTTTGCTTCCAAGTCTACCAAGGTAGCGGAAGCTTTGTTTTCACTTTTCAAGGTTGAAAAAAAGGTATCCAAAATCAAAATTTCCACTCGCATTTTAAGTTTCAGACCTTCCTGAACAATTTTGGTTCCGTGTCTGTCTGTCTGTGAGTCAGTCATGAAATCCTCGCCACTTCTGCATTTCTCATCCGATTTTGATGACATTTTCAGGGGATGTGCGAGTTAGCGTGTAGATGGTCCCCTATGAAAATCATCACCCCTGGACTGATAGTAGCCACTGCGAAGGCGCAAACGTGTATTTGCCGATGATGTTATCCTACTCGCAGAAACCCGTGAGGGCTTGCAGATCGCCCTCAATGCATTTGCTAAGCAGCTAGCCAGGTGTGGACTTGTGGTTAACCCCGATAAGTGTGGGTCGGTCTCCTTGGTCCCGTCAGGTCGCCAGCATAAGGTGAAAGTTGTGGATGGGGGTTTTGTCGTAGGACAATCCCCCATTCCATCTCGATCCGTGCTGGAGGTTTGGCGGTACCTTGGAGTCGACTTCATGGGGGTGGCCACCATTACTACCAGCCGTGTGGACCTTGGTAGAGCGCTAGCTCGCGTTACCAGGGCTCCATTGAAGCCACAGCAGAAGCTGCGCCTCCTCCGCACGTACTTACTGCCAAAGCTAACCTATGGGTTAGTCTTTGGCAGGCTTACGGCGGGGAGGCTGCAACAATTAGATCGAGAAGTTCGCTCTGCTGTGCGCTCTTGGCTGAAGTTCCCTCCTGGTGTCCCAAGTGCCTATTTTCACGCACCGGTCAAATCCGGTGGGCTTGGCATTGTGTCTCTCTCAGCATGTATCCCTTCACTGCGCCGCCGGCGCCTGCTAGCCCTTCAGGGGTCGAGCTGGGAGGTCGCCCGTGCGGCTGCTGATCTTGATTTTGTCAGGCAGCAGTTAGCATGGTGCGACCGAGCAACACCATCTGCTCCAAAACCCAGTTCGTCTGCTGAGTTCGCTGCTGCGCTGCATGAATCGGTGGATGGTAAAGAACTCCGACAGTGCTCCGAAAGCCTTGTCTCATCCCAATGGGTAGATTGGGCTTCGGAGGGCATTGGGGCCCGCGACTACCGACACTTTCACGCCATCCGCGTGGCATCTTTGCCAACTGCGGTGCGGTGTTCGAGAGGTAGTCGCGGGACAACGCTACCCCTTTGCCGTGCCTGTCGGAGTGGAAATGAACACCTGTATCATGTGGTGCAGCAGTGTCCACGAACTCATGGGGGCCGCATCCTACGTCATGATGCGGTCGCCAAGCAGATAGCAGGTGCATTGTCATCTAGCGGCTGGGATGTTGAGAGAGAGAGATTGTATCACATGCCAAGTGACCAGGGTAAGAAACCCGACATTGTTGCTGTCAAGCCCGACCAGTCTTGCATTATCCTGGATGTCCAAGTTGTCAATGGCAGCTTGGACATGGAGCAGACTTGGCGGGCCAAGATAAGGAAATATGACAGAAATGATTTACGGCAAGCAGTGTCGGAGCTAAAAGGAGTGGCACCCAACAACATCAGGGTGATGGCTGCAACCTTGTCGTGGCGCGGTGTGTGGTGCGGGAAAAGTGCCACGGAGTTGCGTGAGTTGGGCATCTCAGTAGGCGTACTCCGTGGTATCACCACCCGTGTCCTGCTCGGCTCATATTTGAACTGGTGGTCGTTTTATAGAGGCACTTCCCTTCATCCTTCTCTCCCACCCCCACCTTCCTCATCTTCCCTCATCCCTAGGGCCGGCGTCGGGTGAGTCCTGGGCGTCCTCCCCATTATTTTATTTATTTATTTATTTCATGTTTATGGCGTGCCCCCTCCGTCAAAAAAGACATTTTGTCTTTGAGGGGAGTTTATTAAAAAAAAAAAAAAAAAAAAAAAAAAAAAAACGGCCATAACTTCTACATTTCCCATCTGATTTCGATGAAATTTTCAGGAATTATGCGAGTTAGGGTGGATACGGCTCCCAAATTGGAAGTATTTTGTGCGCATGCGCAAACGTTAAATCCTTGTAACCCTCATAACATCTAAATTTTCCAACAATATTCAGAGATTGTGCCGGTTGATGTGTAGAGCCCCCTATGAGATTAATGTTTTGAGATCAACGACTAAGCACACGATCATCTATACAATCGGGTTATGGATACTGGAAAGCTATTTGCCATACCCACTTGGCAGACTTTTTGTTACTATAGCGATGTAGACATTTAGTAGCACAAGCTACATTGCGAGGGTCCATTATTGCATTTAGCTTTGCACTGAAGAAAAGAAGAAAATGAAGAAAATAATGATATTTTAAAAATATTTATAATGCGACTTCTAAACTATGATATATATATAGATATATCTTAATCATTTATGCCCAATTTGATACAGTTTGAGACCTAGCCTTGTTAAATTTGTGAAGCCTGATTACGAATGAATCCTGAATTGCTCCTAAACACGAACTCATTATAGATAAGCCCATAAAGTTCTGGAGATGCTGTTGACCGAAAGTGCACTAAATTACTAATAATAAAAGGAAATGGCACTTCTATGGTTCTTTTGAACATACCTCTTCAGGAGTTGGTATCCGAAATTTGCACCGTTAAATTTCGATTCCACTACGAAGTTGTAATTAGAATATACATTTTTTTCGTGGAATGAATCGAGGTTATTCTTACATGTTTCAAACACGAAAAAAACTATTGCTACTGCGTTGGCGATCACGAGTTGGGACGCAATGTCTGCAATTTTCTATTATTTGATTCGAAGACAAACATCTACAACCCTCTTACTTTGAACTTCAGATTTATAATTTTGGAGGGGGCAAGAAAACGAAAACTGGCGACCCCGGTTATGAGCGGCGATTGTATGATTTCACCATTGCGCAAGAGTAGGAGCAATCTTCATTAGGTTGTGGTCAAGTTATTTTCCCGCAAAAATCGTGCGAAATCGGATCATTATGATCGTGAGAAACGGGGTTTGCATGGATTCCACGTTCCGCGCGTGCACAGTGGCCATCCAGTAGGTACCTGGTCAGGAAGGCCACAAGCAATCACTTCTAGATTTCACTGACACTTCGTAGAGTTTTCGACAAATTTACTTGAAAGTTAGTAAAAATTATAAATCCCTCCACGTGCCAACAGTAGCGCAGGTGTGATGAGGAACGAGAAGGTAAGCAATTTCATTAGCCTATTCTAATCGACATGCCTATCTAATCCCTATTTTCATCCCATCCAATTATATCTACGCGTAAACCTTGAAAACGCTATCTTGATAATAGAGGTTGTTACTTAGATTACTTCACTCAAGGGCCGATGCTATTTCATGCAGTCACGTATCGAAAATTCACTCGAAACTCAGAATTAATAGTGGGATTAGGTAGCAACTATCATGAGAATTACGAATAATTCAGCTGGACCACAAATTGGAACATGGAATCCGCGGCATAGTTGAAACTGAGGCATTCCAGGAGAAGACATGGCATTATGAAAGAATAAACAGGTAATCTCTACTCAGTGGGCTCAACAACCTCGACTCGAAGATAATCTACTATTACCCCGTCTTGATCTGCTGATTGAACCCAAACTAATATCAAGTGTTAGAGATGAGTCGTCCCAGAAATTCTTCGGTCCCATAAGACTCATGTGTAACGGTCATAATTAAAAGTTCCATTTTTAGTCCATCGTGATCCTTATCAACTGCATTGCCAACGGTACCAAATTCCAGCGAAGAAACTGATGTTATCAGGACGGCGGAAGGCTTCTGCAGTATTTTGAACTCCTAATTCATATAGGGGAGTGGGGGGCACATTTGACATAGGGGCACATTCGACAATGGCTGTTTGTCACACAAGATTTGAATTTTACCGCGATTTCGTGTTTTTGTATTGTGAAGAAGAAGAAGAAGAACCATTCCAGGTGAAAACCGTGCATTTTACAAATCATCTAGTCGGCTCATGGCGGTTTGAGTGTTTGGACCCCTCAAAAGTAGGTTTTTTTCCATTTTGTTTTTCGTTGATTACCGAGTGGATTCAGTTTTTTTTCAAATGTAGCTCATCCAGTTTGTCAGTCGTATATGTCTCCATGCAAGTGTGTGTTTTCGACCTTACACCATTCAAACGAACGTAACTCCCTTAAATTCGACTCAAAAATTAAAAAAAGGATATCGTTAGAAAGAGCGTAAAATTTCTCAATACATGAGCCGTTGACCAGTCGAGAAAAACAAAACGCTAGAGTAGTATTTTTACCTCAAACTTTAAAAATAGTCAATTTCTGTTTTTGGCGAAAACGTTGATGATTTTTCCTCATTGAAACAAGGTATTTGCCAGAGGGGCTCAAAGGCTTAAAAACTGCTCCATTTCATCAGCTTTCCAACGGTCACCCAATTTTTAGTTTTACTGTGGAATTTGAGGGAGAAAATGGTGTTTCAATGCGATAAAACGTGTATTTTTTCAACGAAATCGACGGTTTGACGTGGTGCTTGGGAGGAGGGGCGGCGGAGCAGACCCCGGATTCCTCCTGTCCAACCGTCAATTTCGTTGAAAAAAAATGCACGTTTTTTCGCATTGAAGCACCATTTGCTCCCTCTAATTCCACAGCTGATGGAAAAGCTGATGAACTGAAGAAGTTTTTAAGCTTTTGAGCCTCTCTGGCAAATACCTTGTTTTCATAAGGAAAAATCATCAAAATTTTTGAAAAAAAAAAAAAAAAAAAAAAACAGAAATAGACAAATTTTAAAGTTTGAGGTAAAAAAAACTACTCTAGCGTTCGGTTTTTCTCAATGTGTCAACGGCTCATCTATTGAGAAATTTCACGCTCTTTCCAACGGTATCCTTATTTTTAATTTTTGAGTGCAATTTAAGGGAGTTACGACCGTTTGAATGGTGTAAGGTCGAAAACACGAAAAAAATCTAAAAAGTCAAAAAATTCGGATTTTAAGGGGGTTAAAAAAACTGCTAAGAGACATTTTTTGTTGCTAATTAGTTGTAGAATCGACTCCCAAAGTTTGGTGGATAACATAATATGTTATGGGACACCCTGTATAGCAGATACGTCTTAGCCGTTAACTGGTGCTTTTTCATTTCTGTGTTTCAATCTGAGGTACTTAGATTGTGAGAAATAGAGGGGGGGTGGGGGGGGGGGTCGGAGGATTTTTTCCTTGTACGCATCAACTTTTATCATGAAAATCTTTATCTAAAATACAAAAGTTAGGTATTGTAGGAAAACATTACACACGGTACTTATAAACCAACTGTTTTATCAAATAAAATAATAAAAATAAATATAAATAAATTAAAATGAAATCATTGTTTTAATGTGTTCGAATGAAGACCTTGGAGGAAGACCCACCTTTCGGGCATACTAGAAAATACACTCGGCGGAAAATCTAAAAAAATTGCTAAGAGACATTTTTTGTTGCTAATTAGTTGTAGAATCGACTCCCAAAGTTTGGTGGATAACATAATATATTATGGTACACCCTGTATAGCAGATACGTCTTAGCCGTTAACTGGTGCTTTTTCATTTCTGTGTTTCAATCTGAGGTACTTAGATTGTGAGAAATAGAGGGGGGGGGGGGGTCGGAGGATTTTTTCCTTGTACGCATCAACTTTTACCAAGAAAATCTTTATCTAAAAGAGAAAAGTTAGGTATTGTATGAAAACATTACACACGGTACTTATACACCAACTGTTTTATCAAATAAAATAATACAAATAAATATAAATAAATTAAAATGAAATCATTGTTTTAATGTGTTCGAATGAAGACCTTGGAGGATGCCCACCTTTCGGGCATTCTAGAAAATACACTCGGCGGAAAATCTGAGTTTTTGGCTGTAGGTACCCATAATTATGCAAAATAGTCTTAGGTGACAAACTTATGCATATACTTTACTTTATTTATTAGGGGATATAAACTTTTGCCCACTCTCACAGGAACAGTTGAAAAAATGGAAACTTCAAATAAGCATATTCACACATGTTGCACGAATGTTTTTTTTTTTTTTTTTTTGGTATTAGTTATGTACTGGGAGAAGTTAGATATTTGAGATACCTACTTGGCATTTAAATTGCCTGCCTTTCTAACCTAGAATAAGCAGGAATAAAGCTAGCTTCACCTATAAAGTTGGATGAAGCAAATTTGGCTGATCGCTACGGTGGATTGGATGATGGAGGAGGAGCGGTTCAGAAAGAGCTTTCAGGAACATGAGGGAGAGAAGATGTGGTATCACAGTCAAGGAGATGGCATCCCTAGAGCTCAAATAGTAAGTTTTATTTAATACCGAAGCTACTTTATCGGAAAAATGTTCTTCTTCTGTTAGTTCAAGCTACCAACCAACAAATCTTTTAATTTACCAGGAAATTTCAGATAGACAAGTTTTAAAAATGGTGTCCGCATTCTCACATTTCGTTAGAGGTAAATTCTCGTAAATTACCTGATTACGTGATATCATGTAATTTTTTGTCTTCGATTTTAACCAAAAACATAAGTACAATTGAAAACATTGTACCTATGAATCACAAGATGCCACCCACCACTAAAATACACTAAAATTCCTCATTTATAAGCAAACTTCCAGTTTCAACCTCACAATGGGAGTTTTTATGGAATTTTCCAAAACCAACGGTGACAATACCCAAGTAAATACCTACTCCTAAGCACACAAACGTAAATTCAAATGACGAAAAGCCAACGAGTACGAGTAGTAAAAAAAAGAAGGGTTTTAGGAGTTTGGAGGGTAAGTAATTCATGTAGGCGCAGATGTTCAAATATGTTTTAGAAAGGCAAATAACGCAATGTCAATCAAATCGTGTCTCAAAATCAATCACAAAGTTTGTTTGGGTTCCTTGTTTTTGCCAGATGTGATCACTGAAAACATAAAAGGTCGATAATATTCGAAACGCCATCCAAAGTGAATCAAGATCTCAGAGAGAGCGGATACATTTTGCTATACAGTCGTGTAAGTACAGCATAATCAGATGTGATACGAATCTTACAGTGAGAAGATTGTTTTCCAACTAATTTGTGTGTTTACTGGTATGTTCGGCGGAAGCAAGCTGATTTTCATTTTCAGCATAAATATATTTATACAATTGTTAACCCTGATTGGACCATGGTGCCACTAGTGTCACCAGATTAACTACATTTAGATTACGATTTAAAACGTCTGCCAAGTGGGTGTGGCACATAGCTTCCTCGTATCCATAACCTGATTGTATAGATGATCCGATACACAGTAGTTAATCTCTAAACATCAAAACAAGTTAATCTGTAACATCCCTGAAAATTTCATTGAAATTGGATGGAAAACGTAGAAGTTATGGCCGTTACAAGGAAATTCACGTTTGCGCATGCGCAGTGGCTACTATCGGTCCGAAGGTGGTGATTTTCATAGGGGGCCATCTAAATACTAATCTGTAACATCCCTGGAAATTTCATTGAACCAACCCGCACAATCCCTGAAAATTTCATCGAAATCGGACAATAACTTCGTATAGTTATGCGCGTTACAAGGAATTCATGACAGACACACAGACACGGAACCAAAATTGTTCAGAAAGGTCTAAAACGCAAAACGCGAGTGAAAATTTTGATTTTGGAGAACTTTTTTTTCGTCCTTGAAAAGTGAAAACAAAGCTTCCGCTACCTTGGTAGACTCGGAAGCAAAACTAATGGACAGCTGAATTTTTTAAACAATTTTTTGTAATTTTAAAAGTCAGAAATGATGTTATGACAAATAATTGAAAACATTTTTTAAAAATCGATTTTTTGAATTTTTTGTCGAAACTTTATTTTGAGACTTCCAATAGCCCATAAAAAAATTATGCTGCCCATCAAATTTTAATTGCAATCTAATTTTGGTTACTTAGGTGACACTTTGGGACAGCTGTGGAGTTCTGAGATGTTTTCGGTGACACTGGTGACACCAAGGTCCAATTAGGGTTAAGTCTAATCTCGATAAGATATGTTGTTATCAAACCAACTGCCTATTAACGTGGGCAGCATAGTTTCATTTAGTGGAATACTAATGTGGACTTCATGATTAATTCTCGATCATTTTGATGGTTTATGGTAGCACAATAATTGTTGTATTGACTATAATTTTCAACCGTATTGACAAAAATACGATCGAGAACTTGTTCCCGGTTGTATTTTGATTTCGTTTTCGCTTGTTGATCGCAATGAAATCAAATAATAATCTTCTTGAACCGGTACCACAAGCCATTAACCGAATTCAACCAACATTGAGTCCTTATATCGTAAGATGAGGAGAGGGGGTGGATTGAGGTAAATTTTTGTTGAATTTATGAAATGAGAGGTCGGCGAGGTCTTGATCTTCTCTCAAAATCGAATCGAAATGGGGCCATTATTTCGTATAGTTTTACTAGGAAACCAGGAATTGACCATATCGATACCTTAAAGCACAATGGCGCTATGTCCATCCCCCATCCACATTTTTTATTTTTTTTTTATTTCAGAAAAATTCATATTCAACAAAACTATTATTGAGTTTTTTTGACTATGATAGCTTGAAAATTTATTGAGGAAATTGAAGAGTTTAGTGTAATAAGCCATTATTTTAGGAATTGCATGCAGGAAAGTGATAAGAGTGAGTGAGTGTGAGTGTGTTTTGGTGATAAGTTCTTTTGCGTTTTTCACAAAACTACGTTTTTGGACATAGCACATTTGTGCTTTAAGGTATCGATATATGACCGACAGTTGGCTATTCAGTTCCATGGGTGGTTTCATAAACGTTGCATCTAGCCAGACAAAATTGGAAGTGTCGCCCTCTTGTAAACGGTAAAAAACGCAAGAAGTCTGCAAAATTGAGAGGACAAAATAGTTTCCCGGAAGCAATTTTTATGTTCCAAAATGATACGTAACTTTTTAATTTAATTAATTTTTTTAATGATAAGTACTGATAGTTTGATGTGGAACATGCACATTACGATCTAGTTGCTAATTTCCTACGTTTAGAAACCACAACAGAAGTGAGGACTTCCTTGGGATTAAGCCGCACGTTTTCTGAAAATATCATTCAAATCGTACAATATTTTCAGACACAGGGAAATAAAGCAGTTCAAAAAGCTCAGAAAAGCCAAATGTGAGTAAAATTTCTGATTTTGGAGAACCCAAATTTGATTGGATTCTCCTTGATCTTTGATAGTTGCTGAGAAGCGAAAATCTTGATTTGTAACCTACTCAACATACTTCTGAATTCAATGAGATTTTTAAAGAATCCTAAGAATTTATAGTTGGAAGTTGGTTGAATAATATTATTATTCCAATTTTTAAAACGGTTCTAAATTTCCATCTACCTATTTCCTAATTCGAAAAATAATTCTGTTGCAGCGTTCGACGAGCCAAAATGAATTATTGCGTTTTTGCTTTACTGATATCTGTGTCTTCAGCGGCTGAAATTTGGAATCTTCAGCAGCTGGATGACGCCAAAAAGGCGAAGGACAAAAATATCATCTTGAGAGACATCCAAGTTCCTGCAGGAAAAGCGCTGGAACTCCAAGGTCTGCCGAATGGGACCAGCATCACGTTTGCTGGACGCATCACGTTTGGATACAAAGAGTGGAAAGGACCTTTGGTGATCATAAAAGGGCACAACTTCCACGTGGAGGGCAAACCGGGTCATGTCATCGACGGTGAGGGTCATCGTTGGTGGGACGGACTCGGAGGCAATGGAGGAAAGATCAAACCGTGTATGATTTATGTCCAATTGACGCATTCCAAAGTCAAAAACATCAAAGTTAAGAATTCACCAGCACATTGTTGGGCCATCAACGCCTGCCGTCATGTGATCTTTGAAGGAATCGTTGTCGACGATACAGACGGTCATGCGAAAGGTGGACACAACACGGATGGATTTGACATCGCCAAGTCTCACCACGTGAAGATCAAGAACAGTTGGGTCAACAATCAGGACGACTGTTTGGCTTTGAATTCCGGGACGTTCATAACTTTTGAGAACAACACATGCGAAGGTGGTCACGGTATCGCTGTGGCTGTGGGTGGATACTCCGAAAACGTAGCAAAACACGTTAACATTAGGAACTGCAAGGTGATCAAGAACAATATCGGGATCAGAGTGAAGACTTTGCTCAACGGCAAAGGTATCGTTAAAGATATCAATTTCGACAATGTGGAACTCAAAGACATCAGCCAGACCGGAATCGTGATCATCGGCAACTACCTGAACTCGGGGCCGAGAGGCGAGCCGACGGGAGATCTCCCCATCCAGGATCTGACCATCAATAACGTTCGAGGTAACGTGCTCAGAAACGGAACCAACATTCAAGTTTGGGTGAAGAACGGATCCAACTGGAAATGGAACTCTCAAGTCGTTGGTGGCACCAAGAAGCTACCATGCCAAGGAGTTCCCAAAGGAGTCAACATTCAATGTGGTTAGGTAACGCAGAATGCTCTCCCATAATACAGCGGTGAGAAAAGTCTCTTCGTGATGTAGTAACGATTGTACGATTCTTGACTATTCACAAGAAACATATATCCGAATAAACTCGTGTTTCGAAGTGTCATTCATTGTTATTAATTCTTCATTTCCAACAACGAATCGGGACTTCTTCAAGGATATCACGAATTATCAATAATTGGATACCATTTTCATAGGCGACCTTTCTACTCAACTATCATAATTATATAAATTTTTGGTATTTAGAGCAATAATATTTATCTTATTTTGTACAAAAATAGAATTTCAATTGATTTAATTTTTAATCATTTCAATAACTTGTTGAGAGGCAGTGGTCGAACTATCCAAATTTCAGAAAACTAGAAGATTTTATTCTGAACAGAGCCGAACCTTCTTTCACACGTTCAGTGAACACACTTGACGAGTAACTACTGGCTAGCGTCATGACGTCATATGTATCGTCAATATAACTAAAACACCTGAAACGCTGCAAATTATTACACAATGGTTTATTATTTTTCTATAGATCACTCGTCAACAAAGCCACCAACCATCCAACATGAAGAAAAACATCGATCGTATTTTGTTCAGCTAAAATTTGAACGAAGATTAGGCCTCTTTTGCGATTCACACTCGTGTTTCTGATTTATCGTACATAAAACCTTTAAATTCTCGTAGGGAGCGAACGGTTTTTCCTACAGAGCTCCGCGTAGTCTCAAAAAATTTATAAATTCTATAGAATCTTAAATTGAAGGAAAAACAATACCTTTATATCAAAATTTTTTGAGTTAGGGCGTTTTCAAAATTTCAAAATTCATTTTTGAACCCTTAGAAGTGACCTACACCAACCAAAATCTTCGGAGCACAACTAGACCCCAAATGGAGCCTACATACCAAATTTCATCAAAATCGGTCAATGCTAAGTGGCAAAAGTGCCGCGTACGGCGGACGGACGACCAAATTTTTATTCGATTTTTCGATTCTACGTATACCTTGAAGCGTAAACCATCAAATTTTGAGGGGGTGTTAAAATTTTTTTTTCTTGGTCGTTTCCAAAGGTTCATTATTGAAAATAATAAACCAAAATTAACATAAGCGAGTCTCATCCAGGCGGAAATCGCATTATAAGTATTTAAGAGGAGCAGAATGAAACTCGTTGACCTGATATAATTATTACAGTTACAAGAAGTTCCTAATTGTGCAATTTAATTATAATTAAAAACAATTATCGGGGAAAGATCACAATAAAACAAATAATTATTCTTGGTGTAATCTTAATTAAAAGAAATTTTTAAAATACTACCAATTTTTAAGAAAGTGCCGGTTTTTCCTTTAAAAAATTGTATATTGTAGGTAAGTATTCATTCGTTATTTTTATTTATATATCAAGATTTATTTAACATTATTGAGAAAAATGAAATGAAAATAGAAAATTGAATTTAATTTTAATTTTTCCTATTTTTTAATTAGGAAAATAAATTTTTACCTACGTGGGCGGTCTTCCGTACCTTGCGATTATTAGTTCTGTTATCGATTAATAATGCGTTTATCTATCAATCTATTTCCCTAATATACTTGTTTTTTTTCTTTGAAAATTCACTCCTTAGTCCAAGCTGCATTTCAGGAACTTTTTATGACCTTGAAGCAATTTAGTACGCAAATTGCGTATTGCAAAAGCGTATTTAGGTACGCAAATATATGGAGAAGCGCTATGTTTACATCATTCCGAAATTAAACATTATCATCATTCAATATTTGAAAAACAAAATGCAAATCGGAGATTCGACTATTGTACGTACGTCGAGCACCATTCAACTTTAGGGAGAGGATTACTCCTAGTGGTCCACCCCGCTGATGATAACAGATTATGGAATACGGAAACGGAATACAATAGGAAGGAAGGTTCTGATGGGTACAATTCTCCAGATGTTCCAGCTACTGCTCCAGTACGGCCTCCTTTGTTCTCGAACTTCCGAGATGGAACCCTCTGTGCAGCAGGACGCCCTGAACCAGAAAACGGGCTTTTCAGACGCTTCAGTGGCCACTCGTGGCAGGTTCCATTGTGTGTCGTGGTTAAATCGTGAGTCGAACGAGACATCTTTTACTTACGTTAACTATCAATTGTATTTCCCAGTCTCTGTCTCTCGATCATGCTCGAACCATCAAAACGATTTCAATGGACTTTTCCATAATGAATAATATAAATAAATAATGTAATTATTTTCGATTTCGAGCAACATTTTTACCCCTCCCTCCACAATTTGATGAATTACGTTTCAAGGTACGTAAAATCAAAAAATTCGTCCGCCGTACGCGTCACTTTCCTTAGTTACCATGGACCAATTTTGATATTTTGATGAAATTTGGCATATTATGGGGTCCATCGTTTGGGGTCTAGTGTCAATATTCTCTAAGGGGTGAGAAGTCGAAAATGTTCAAAATGCCCTAGTTATTGATAGGAGTTGAGTATTATTGGGAAAACCGCGTTCATAGTAGTCGGTTGATCTAGGCACAAAAATAATATATCATCGTATAATAAAATCCATCGTTTGTTTTCCAAACGGAGGCCTAGTTTCTGGTCAGGTTTCATGCTACGGTGGACGACCTAAACTTTGAAAGGTGTTAACTGGATGCAGTGAATAACTCGTTACAAAATTCATTACATAAATTATCCTTCTTTTTTGAGCCGAAGTCTCTTAAGACAGATCATCTTTGAGAGCGAAAACAACTAAATTCACGGAAGTTTTTTCAAAAACACCACTGCTTCATGCTGCGGTGGATTACCTAAACCGTTGGAAGGTGTTAACTAAATGCTTACTGTGAAGCAATGGATAGATCGTTAAAAATTCCTTACATAAGTGAAGAGTGGGAGTTGTGAGAGAAAAAAAACCAAATTCTTTCAAGTTTGAACCTCTAAGGATTGATGTGAAAGATATACCTATCGGATCAGCTGTGGGAGAAATGAAGCTCCCATCTCCTTTTGTTTCATTAATAATAGATCCTTTAATAAAAAACTCGGCGCTTTGCGCCTCGGCGGGGGGCTCCGCCCCCCTGCACCCCCCGGTTTGTTTCTTTTTCCATACTCTGTATGAAATCATAGGAACACAGAATGTGTTTTTGCGATGCTAGTCATCCGTTAAATAAATCATTGCTCAATGGTTTATTATTTTCTGTATAGATCACCCTTCTGTATAGATCACTGGTTCTCCATCAATAGCACCTACCACCATCTGTATTCTCCCTTGACCTTCCCTCTCAAATTTCAGCTCCTGCGTTCAATTGGATTGAAAATGGCTTCGGAGCTCACTCAGCAGATCAGTGCTCTGAGGAGTGAAGAAGATCTCCTCGAATACTGGAGACGCCTGGAAGAGCACTTCCATTCAATAGGATTGAAAATGAGTTCGGAGCTCACTCAGCTGATCAGTGATCTGAGGAGTGAGGAAGATCTCCTCGAATGCTGGAGACGCCTGGAAGAGCACTTCCATTCAATAGGATTGAAAATGGCTTTGGAGCTCACTCAGCTGATCAGTGATCTGAGGAGTGAGGAAGAACTCCTCGAATGCTGGAGACGCCTGGAAGAGCACTTCCATTCAATAGGATTGAAAATGGCTTTGGAGCTCACTCAGCTGATCAGTGATGTGAGGAGTGAAGAAGATCTTCTCGAATGCTGGAGACGCCTGGAAGAGCACTTCCATTCAATAGGATTGAAAATGGGTTTGGAGCTCACTCAGCTGATCAGTGATGTGAGGAGTGAAGAAGATCTCCTCGAATGCTGGTGACGCCTGGAAGAGCACTTCCATTCAATAGCATTGAAAATTGCTTCGGAGCTCACTCAGCTGATCAGTGATCTGATCAGTGAGCAATGATTTGCAGCTTTTTTTACCTACCAACATTTTTTTACCTACCAACTTTTTTTTACCTACCAACTATTGGTAGGTACTACCTACCACACCATACTGGCTTCACACCTTCACAATCAATTTTATCAGAAAGAACTAAACGCTTCACACTCGATTCGAAAAATAGAAAGCTTGATATGGAAATTTGATTACTGGTTACGCAGAAGGCAAAATTGTATACAAATCGAAGAAATGAACAGCGATCGCATTTTAGTCCGATAAAATTTGAATGGAGATTAGACCTCTTTTGCGATTCACACTCATGATTCTGTTTTATCGAAGGAAAACCTTCAAGTACTCGTAGGGACCGAACGGTTTGTCCTACAGAGCTCCGGGTGGTCTCAAAAATTTTAAAAAATTCAATACTATTTAAAATTGGTGAAAAAACGATACCTTTATTTCGAGAGTTTTCGAGCTAGGGCACTCTTGAAAATTTCAACCCTTAATTTTCACCCCTTAGAAGTGACCTACATCAACCAAAAGCTTCGCGGCACAACTAGACCCCAAATGGAGCCCATATACCAAATTTGAACCAAATCGGTCCAGTGTTGCTAAGAAAAGTGCCGCGTACGGCGTACGGCGTACGGCGGACGGACGGAAATTTTTTTATTCGATTTTCGTATTCTACGTACCTTGAAACGTAAAACATCAAATTTTGAGGGGGGGTTAAAATTTTTTTTTCTTGCTCGATTCCAAAGGCTTATTATTGAAAATAATAAACCAAAAAACAACAATAATAAATGTGGAGTCTTCGGCAATAATAAAATAAATAATTGTTAGATATTTAATTTGGTCTAAAACCCTATAAATGTTATATAAATAAATATCTAACTACAAGAAAAATACTATATAAATTGAGAGCTTTCCAACGAATGGTGAACAATTTCTGTGCACTGAACACTGCGGGAGTTCTATTTCCTTCCCAACGGCTTGGTTGCACGTGTAAATCATTATAAAAGGCGCGTAACGGTTTTTTCTGTCGCTTTTTCGTGACGATTTTTTTTCGGTAGGTCATCGCAAAAACACATTCTGTGTTAAAACTTTTGGAATCGAGCAAGAAAATATTTTTCTAACCCCTTCAAAATTTAATGGATTTCTTCTAACTCAAGGTACGTAGAAAAATATTTAAAAAAATTATATTCGTTCTGTGCAGTGGTTTCGAGTATCCACGAGCTATGCAATTAGCAGAATAAATTTGAAGTATTTACAACAAACTTCCTGTTTATCCGACAAGAATCATCCTTTATGTAGGCAGGCTAGTTTCGATATCACCCGACGAACATGGAGAAAAAAGGCGTACTTTGGAGGTTTCAGTTGATCAGACGATGTGAATTTTAGGGAACTATTTCCCATCATGGAGGAGTTATACAGTTGTGCTTGTTGAAGGAATTCTACGTGCGCGCAAGCAAAAAATTGACTCGAAATTGACTCTAGAACATCATCCGAAGTCCCTACACACATTTCTGTAAATTTCGACGGATGAAAGTTCCAACGAAGGAAACTGTTGCATGTTTGCTTGGTAGACGGTTTCCGCTGTAGCGTCATTTATTTAATATTTGAATCATATTTCGGTTACTCACAATTGCAAATTATTATTCACATGTTCCAAATTCCCTCATCTGTTGATTTTTTTGATCAAAATATATTTACTTGCTATTTTTCCGTTCGTGACTCCCCATTACACCATGCAGTGCCTCTCAATGAATCTAACACAATCAAATTTATAGAAGACCATTCAATATTCATATAATATCATATAATGTGATATCCATAATATGGATATGATAACTGTAGACTTCATCGAAACCAGACCGAAATTAGTTTACGAAAGAAAACGTGAAATGAGAGTGGACCTTTTGATATTGGAGGAATTTTTTGTCTATCCCCGAATGATGGAAACACTGCTCTTACTATCCAGACACCGCTCTTCGTGGATCCAGATGCAAAACTACAATGAGTGGAAACAGCAAATAATATTAATCCTAATTGGACCATGGTGTCACTGGTGTCACCGAAAACATCTTAGGACCTACACAGGTGACACTGTGGGTCCTAGCTGACCCACAGTGTCACCTGAGTAAACAGAACTAAATTGCAATTTAAAAATTAATGGACAGAGCTGAATTTTTTTAATCATTTTTTGTGAGTTATTAAAAGTCAAAAAATGATGTTGAGACAAGTTTTGAAAATTTTTTCGTCGATTTATTTGGAAATTATTGTCATAAGTCCATTTAGAGACTTCAAATGGCCCACAAACAATTCTGCTGTCCATTAAATTAAAATTGCAATTTAATTTTGGTGGGACAGCTGTGGAGTTCCTGAGATGTTTTCGGTGACACTAGTGACACCGTGGTCCAATTAGGGTTAAGTAAGGATTGTGAAGTAGTGGATAGACCGGAACCGGAAATGTACATACAAAGGCATGCTACAGTAAGTTGGAATACACAAGAGATTTGGAGAGAGGGTAGGAAAAGGCAGTCTCCGGATTCGTAATCAGGTAGTTGTTGTTTGACGTTTATCACAAAGAACCATTTCAAGATTGATATCAAATAGGTACAACTGGTTTCAGGGTTGCATATAAAAACGAATAAAAATCGCTGTAAAACCAGTTCTTTATAAGAAAAGAGTCTCCATTTATTTTGTTCGAACCTTCGTATGGAGAATATGCAACGTTTAGAATATAAACCGAGCGTGAAACCATAAAATTGGCTTTCAAATGAGGTGCAATGCTGGTGTCTCGGAAAAACAACAGATTTGCCGGTTCGCCTTGATGGAGATGGGGGACTTCATGTCGTACAATAAGGCGTTTAAAAGTACCCTACATCAATTTCCGAAGTACGTGCCAGCTTGTCGTGGTATCTCGCCGAATTAGAATACAATATTCCGCGTGGGATGGCTCTGGCGTCTGGGGTCGGCCTTGACTCTTCTGCGTGCCACATTCCTCAAGTATCCTCGCTTCGGGGCAACCATACTCCCCCACATACTGGTGAGTTATGGCAGATTTCCCAATAATAGTTAGAACTATCTCCAAGAGCAGAAAGGGAATCGAGCAAAACAGCAAGTAGGATTTGCAAGGAGAAAATTGGCAATATTTTGAGGATGTTTACATTCCTCAACCAACTTAATAGGGGAAAAGGGAGGTATATGTTCTATTAGACAAAAAACAATGTCAGTACAGCATCAATTCCAGGTTGTAGCCCAATCGGAAGAACACCCCCGAAAGAGCTTCAACTTACCTACTGCACACAGAACATAGCTTCCTCGTATTTTAGACGAAAGGTGAGAGCAAAATTCAAGTCAGATTTTGTGGAAAGAGTGGCATGTGACTGAATAAGGAAGTTTGACGAGCTGGTATTTACACATCAGCATCAGAGTGGAGAGGGGTGGAGGCCCAGGTGTCTCCAGTCCGGTCATTGCCCAGGCGCTACTACCTTCTGTTT
Organism: Apolygus lucorum; assembly: GCA_009739505.2. Lineage (NCBI taxonomy): Eukaryota > Metazoa > Arthropoda > Insecta > Hemiptera > Miridae > Apolygus > Apolygus lucorum. The sequence goes on from CM019182.2 coordinate 49,955,252, forward strand.
TATTTTATCAAGTGTACCTAATATTAGAACATCTATCTAGGGGGATAGATACAGGGACTTCACGTTTGCACTTGCGCAGAGCCAAACTGTTATCCATCTAGGCACCATGAAATTCTTAGGGGAATATCCGCACCTCAACCCGCACAATCCTAGATTTCACCGAAATGGAACAGTAACTTAGTAAGTACCGTTTTCAATCCGTTACAAGGAGCACACATATAGGAGACCAGGGATGTGGTTCAGGAATACTCTCTTAACATCCTCTGTTGACGTCCACACATGGTGGAAGCCACCATTCGATAAAGGATCTTCTCTTCGTTTAACCGTAAACCAGTGAGATCCCAAGTTCAAGAACCCGTAGGCGGCGGAAACCCTTCCTTGCCTTTCTTATTACCAGTTACAGTGCATCGGATGTGGATTTCAAGACTTCAACCCACCTTCAGTCGGGTATATGAGTTGGTTCTATCTTTGAGACCATCAAAATGGTCAAAAACTAAAATTTTGGTTATTCTTACGTAGGTATACCATTAGTACTTACCAACCTTTCGACGATTTGAAACAAAATCTGTTATTGAAGGAGTTCAGTGGGGAGCTGTAGTCATGGCTTCAGCATTGAGAATGTTAAAGGATATTATTCTTTCATTCCCGAAAAATGAAAACAATGCTTCTACGCCTGTTACAACAACTAAAAGACTGAAGCTTCCAAAATACATCGCTTATATCTTCAAGGGAAAAGAACTTCCCTACCCTTATTGCCTCACTCGGGAATTCACAAGCAACTACTCCTAGAGCATCCATCCATTTCTAGTGCTGTAGGTACCCTCAAATGGTCAGGAGACGCATGCAGATCCCTTGAGGAAGAGAGGAGAAGATGTAGTGGAGTCAATAGGCGGCCACTCCGTTGACAGATTGGAGTTTATGGTTAGAATATATTATTTTATGCCTTGATCTTGCCACGTTCAAAGGCTAACCAGTTTATATCACAGGAGTTGATGGCATTTCCTTCCGTCGCACCGCAGCCATTTAAAATCGACAACTCGAACCAACCAAACAGGCATGGAAAATGTTTATTATCTGTTAACCACGACACAAGCTACGACAATCACTATGAAATATCAAGAGCTGGCTCGGTATCGTTTCAATCAGACTTCAAGAGCGTCTCCGAGACATTATGAGTGAGCGAAGCATACAAGCTAGCGAATTATTCATACTCCATTTGCACCAATTTCTAAAGACGACGCGTCAAATATGTTCACAAAGAAGAAATGACTGACCTTCAAAAAGAATAACTCCCTCATGAGCCGTCTTCCAGGCTTCTTAACGGGAAAATGCAGTGTGGCCGACACTTTGCGTTGAAACCGTAACAGCTGCATCGAAACTGACGGTTCGTGCGGACTAAGGAAAAAAGTATGAAACGGAAATCACGATATGGAGAGAAGGGGGTTCGTGGGGAGGGCTGGAAGGTGAGCATAGCAGAGTCCCTAATGATTAATACGAAACTATACTTAATTTGTGGGAGAAAATTCTGGAAAACCTCGGTTATACCAGGACAATGGAAGACCCGAGCGGTTCACTGGGAACCAGGACTGGGTTACGTGGCATTGCTTGGGATCTCGGTTGTAATATGGAAGCATAACCGCGAAGGCCATTCAGAAGTAATTATTTGTCGGGTTTTTTTATATTGTATGGATGGAATATGCGATGAATGGGTGGGGTATGTGAATCCGTTGAGTGGGTCGACAAAAGGAGGCGACGGACAGATGTTACGACATCGTATACTAAGAGCCCGTGTTTCCTGCATCCGAATTATGTATGTATGAATGCAACAAGGGAGTAACATTGATGATGGGTTTTATTTTACGATGATTAATGTACACTGCTGTGAATTGTGTCGTAATGAGCACAACATTGAATAACGAAACAACTATATTATTATTTGACTCTTGTTGAAAAAATCCAGGTTTTGAATCATAAGAATGGTGAAATAGAATTATATTAATTAATGAACACAATAACTTGACTCCAAACCATCATTGGTCGAAAATATTTGAGAGAAAAATTATATTATATTGGGAAAAGCTCGAAATTGACAACTTGAAAGACATCGAACTTGTTGACTGTTCGAAGTCAAAGTAGTACATTCAAGAGACAGAATCCACGCGTAAACCAAGGCACAATGAATCCCATCTCTACCACCATGTAATGACAAGTCAAGTCAAAGTATGTCATAAACGTTTCAAAGGCATTAGTTTTCATAATTTCATAATAAAATATCATGAAGTCAAAATTATTTAAAATCAAATCTTCTTGGATAAAAAGCTCAAATCCTGAAATCATATTATTCTTAAATCATAAAATTAATCATTTTTCCTACAAATTCCTATTCCTAATTGTCATAAATTCAAATCTACATATCCAAGGAGTACAGTGGCCTCTCAATCACTAAAAAACTAGCCATGAATTCTAAGATATCAACCCAAACTAATCACAAACCCTCCACACCTTTCGCGGGGGGAGGGCCAAAGGTTAAAGTGGTTGATGGTCAAATTCATATAGTTAGGGAACAACTGAATCAGTAAATGAAATATACTTACAAGTGAGGTAGAACGTTGATTCGCTAGATTACTTGTCTCCTTTTTGGGGTCTTCTTCATAATAGTCGGAGTAGAGAATGCTCTTTTTGGACGATCTGAAAGAGTGAATCAATATGATAAAGAAGATACAATGAATCTCACTATAAAGAGTGCCCTGAAACCAATCAGCAATACTTCAGGAATCGATTCTACGGTTAATTTGCAAAATGTTTCCCTCTTGACACTTTTTTTTCTCTACTTTTGATGCCACCTTTTTACGATGTCCCACAGTAAAACTCCTAATCGGTCCTTAAGCAATTACTCTGGGGTTAAAGAGGACAACACTCAATACGAAAAAATGTCCATCTTTAAATACAAATTTTTCCATTTTATTTAATTATAAAAAAAAAATAATAAAACCATTGGAAAGGTGGGATCGCTGCACAGTTGTTGGTGTTGAGGTACGTGAAAAAGCATGCGGCAGTTAAACCATACCAAACAAAAGAAAAACGCTGCAAATTATTACACAAAGGTTTATAATTTTTCTATATAGATCACTCGTCTGCAAAGAACACGGCTTTATCATTGTCACCATATACCAACCGTAGATGCTACCTACCTACCACGTACCTACTTCACAATCAAGTTTATTTTGGAGAAATAAAAAGTAATAGGAGAAAAAATAGGATAATAGGGAGTGGAAATAATAAAGTTCGGCGAAACAGGGAGTTGATGTTGCCCTAATTATTAGGAAATATGATTACTGGTTGCTAAGGTCGCAAAACTCAGAACAACTCGAAGAGACGAACTACGATTGTAGTTTGGCCAGCTAAAATACGGAGATTAGGCCTCTTTTACGATTCACACTCGTGTTTCTGATTTATCGTAAGTCCGACCCTTAAGTTCTCGTAGATAGATAACGGTTTGTCCTACAGACCTCACCGAGGTCTCAAAAATTTCTAAAAATCCAATACTATCTTAAACTGGTGAAAAAAACGATACCTTAATTTTGAGAGTTTTCGAGCTAGGGCACTTTTGAAAATTTAAACCCTTAATTTTCACCCCTTAGAAGTGACTGACATCCACCAAAAGCTTCGCGGCACAACTAGACCCCAAATGGAGCCCATATACCAAATTTCATCAAAATCGGCCCATGGGAACTGAGGAAAGTGCCGCGTATGGCGGACAGGCAGAAAATTTTTCAATCGATTTTCGGATTCTTTGTACCCTGAAACAACCAACAAACCAACAAATTTTGAGGGGGGTTAAACAAATTTCTTGGTCGATTATTGAAAATAATAAACCAAAATAATAAATTCTGCCACTTTGACAAAAACTACTTTGCGAGTTGATTTTTCATCCATCAGGACCCAACAATAGTTTTGCGTAGACACTAGAAAGATGGTGAATTTGACCCCCTCTCCAGCGGTGCCCTAATTGCTTCCAAGTCTACTAAGGTAACGGAAGCTTTGCTTTCACTTTTCTTCCAAGTTATCCAAAATCAAAATTTCCACCCGCGTTTTACGTTTCAGACCTTTCTGAACAATTTTGGTTCCGTGTCCGTCTGACTGCCATGAAATCCTTCTCACAGCCATAACTTCCATAGTTCTCATCCGATTTCGATGAAATTTTCAGATATTGTGCAGGTTGGCGCGCAGATGGTCCCCTATGAAAATCATGGCCTCCAAATTGTATTTCGTGCGTATGCGCATACGAGAAATCCTTGTAACAACTACAACTTCTACATTTTGCTTCAATATTACATCGTTATCTATACAATCGGGTTATTGATACGAGGAAGCTATGGTCAAAGGCTAAGGTCAAAAACGAAAAAATCTTAAAACTGAAAAAAAACTTAGAAAAACAACAATCATTGCTGAGATACATTTTTTGTTGGAAATTAGAAGTAGAATCGACTCCCGAAGTTTTGCTGTCCATATGGAACACCCTTTATATTGATGTAAGAGTATATTCAAATGTCCTTACATTTTGTAAGTGACATCTCAGAGCTTCCTTCGATTAATTTTCAAAAGAAAACCAGAATAATTTTTTTAATAATAAGTTATTAACTAAGTTATTTTGAATAATAAGTTATGCATTTACCTGAGGCCTTTATTAAACCTTCGTATCTCTCCAATGTGAGAAGCAGACCCCATCCTCGTCATGACTCGCCTGAAACAACAAAAATAGGGAATTGATATTTTGGTAAAACTATTTTCATAAGAATTGCGTTGGTTATGATTCATAATCATGAGCTTCTTCATAATATGAAAAATATAATGAATAATATAATATAATATAATATATATGAATATATATGAATAATATATATAATATGAATAATATATGAATAATATAATATAATATAATATAAAGAATAATATTATGAATATTATGAATAATAATATGAATAATATTATTATTATGGTATATGATGTTTAGATTAGAGGTGCATCTGTTATTGAAATACTTGTCGCATGGGAACTGAATCACCCGCGACGGAGTTGCAGAAACCCATTTCAATAAAAAACGGAGCGTGAAAAGATTTCGAGGATAACAAAGGCGATTCTGCTTTAGCAAGTCATCTGAATGAATCCAATCTTGACTTTAGTTTTGATTTGACAGACAGTACATATAATTGCTTCATTTTTGCCAATAGGGGTGGTATGTTGGATGTGCTTGAAAAATTCGAAATGATTAAAAGTGATAATAATTTCTCGGCCAATGGAAGTTACCATTTGCAACAAATTATTTTAGTGGAAATAAACAAAGATCTCCCACTACGCTTTTGCTGCTATATCAACCAAGGTAGCGGAAGCATTGTTTTTACTTATCAATTTTCATTTTAGAGACTTTTTTTTTATATACCTAACAAGAAAAAAATTCCTACAAAATCAAAATTTTTTGGACAATATTTTAGACCTTCTAGAACAATTTGGGTTTGGAGTCTGTCTGTGTGTCCGTCGGTCTATGAGCCCTCAATAGCTTGTAACAGGCAAAATTATACGAAGTAACTGGCCGATTTTGATGGAATTTCCAGGGATTTTGCGTGTTGGTATGTACCTAGTCTCCTATGAAAATCGTCGCTCATTGATAGCGCATGCGCAAACGTAAAACTCTTGTAACACCCATAACATCTACATTTGCCATCCGAATTCGATGAAATGTCCAGGAAATGCGTGATTGGGACACTAGATGGTCACTTGTCAGTTTCGTCGAGATCGGATCATTGGTAACCTCTGCGCATGCACCAATGTGAAATCCTCAATAACCGCAATTTTTCGTTCGATTTTGGGGGATTTTCAAGGATTGAATGGTGGGGACTGATCTGATCATCCACTTAGTGGGGGAGTGGCAGGTACTTGGTGATAAAAGTTTTGAAATTATCTACTTTGCATCGGATAATCTATACAATCCGGTTATGGATACGAGAAATCTATGTGCCACACCCGCTAGTTTTAGGCATAGACCAACCATTAACTGCTGCACCGGTTATCGTGAGATGACCGAAGTTAAGGCCAGTCGGCTCGAGAGATTATCTGGATTGGTGACCGCTCGTGGGTGGGATCGTCCTGATAATTTTTCGAGTTGGGCCATTGGTGAACCCCCTCTACTTTCATTCAAAGAATTCATCAGAGCCAATTCAGAGTTTCCTTTTGGAAGACGAGGAGATGACCACGAAGCCAGAAATGGCCGTTGGATGAAAATTCGACCTGAAATGGTTGTTTACTTTTACTTATCTTACATGTTTGGGGCACATGTTTATAAAATGTACAAGTATTTCATGTTTCAGGAGACGATTTCTTAGGGTAGATATCAAATAACCCTTTTGAACCAACCAATACATACACATGAAAGGCATTTTCATTCGACCACAATATGGGAACAAATTCGATCGTTATTTCAAACACTTCCCAAAGAGGTGTAACTATCCTCAAGTAAGGAGGTCGGGAGTGAGGGGGGTGGAGTAACAATACCTACTAGCACCAACTATTCTTCAATTTGACTTTCTAAAAAGCTGCATACATTTCTGTAATTGTTATAAATGAAAATGATTTAATTAGGGCAAATTGTGGGAAATTTGATTTTTCACAAAAAAAGGTAGGAGTAGTCAGTTGTGTCGAAAGCCATAGAAGAGTGTAGAGAGATGGTCGGATTTCAGCCAAAAAAGAAACTTTGTTGATTATTTCATTCTTTAATAATTAGTTTCAACGTTTTGGGCTATCTTTGGGGCTTATCATCAGGAAAAAACATCTCAATAAATGCATTCCAGTGGAATGGAATCAAAGAGATTTTAAACGTGGTAAACTGAAGAGAGGCGTCCACTCCATCAGAAAACGGATCGTAGAAAGAACTTGATGATAATCAGAAGATTTTAAAACACAAATCACAAACTAACACCAAAAAACAACAGGAACCAAATTAATTAATCAATGGGGTGTGCGCATGGGTCGGAAAAACTGTTTATTGTTATTTTAATCTAAACTAGACCTCATTCTGAAAATTCTCACACCAACCTCGACCTTCTAGCGTGAGAAGACATTTTTTATTATTTTTCAAAGTTTCGAATGTTTATGACGTCACAGTGGGCTGGGGGGTCCCGCCCAGGCGGGAGGGGCGCGTGACGTCATAAACATTTGAAACTTTGACAAATCATAGAAAAAGATCTACTCATCCAAAAAGAGAACGGCTGGTGTCAAAATTCTCAGAATGAGGTCTACTTTCGATTAAAAATTAAAAAAAAAAACGCTGCAAATTATTACACAATGGTTTATTATTTTTGACATTTTATGTCTTTACTATGGCACATAAATGAAAAATTTTCCTGGCTTTTTGAGAAACACAAACGGTGGATACAGCTTTCGTACAAGTACGCAACCACGAGAGACATTTTATGTCTTATGTTTAATAAATTGAGAGCTTTCCAATGAGTGGTGAACGATTTTTGTGGGGTGGAAAATGAGGAAGTTAGTTTTCCCTAGGAACGATTGGTTGTACGTGAAAATCATCAGAAATTTCCGCGTAACCCTCCCCTCATAACGCTCCCCGCGTGACGATTTTTCATTTATGTGCCATAGTAAAGACATAAAATGACAAAAATCGCCACGCGGGGAGCGTTATGAGGGGAGGGTTACGCGGAAATTTCTGATGATTTTCACGTACAACCAATCGTTCCTAGGGAAAACTAACTTCCTCATTTTCCACCCCACAAAAATCGTTCACCACTCATTGGAAAGCTCTCAATTTATTAAACATAAGACATAAAATGTCTCTCGTGGTTGCGTACTTGTACGAAAGCTGTATCCACCGTTCTATATTGATCACTCGTCTCAAAAGCCCCCAACCATCCAACACGAAGAAAAACATCGATCGTATTTCGTTCAGCTTTAATTTGAACGGAGATTAGGCCTCTTTTGCGATTCACACTCGTGTTTCTGATTTATCATACGTCCAAACCTTAAATTCTCGTAGTGAGCGAACGGTTTGTCCTACAGAGCTCCGGGTGGTCTCAAAAAATTCTGAAAATTCTATAGAATCTTAAACTGAAGGAAAAACAATACCTTTATATCAACATTTTTTTGAGTTAGGGCGTTTTAAAAATTTCAAAATTCATTTTTGAACTCTTAGAAGTGACCTACATCAACCAAAATCTTCGACGCACAACTAGACCCCAAATGGAGCCTACGTACCAAATTTCATCAAAATCGGTAAATGCTAAGCGGGGAAAGTGCCGCGTACGGCGGACAGATGGCCAAATTTTTATTAGATTTTTGGATTCTACGTACCTTGAAACGTACACCATCAAATTTTGAGGGGTGTTAAAAAAAATTGTTTCTTGGTCGGTTCCTAAGGTTCATTATTGAAAATAATAAACCAAAATCAGACGCACTCCCCATTACCTATCTCTAGAAGACACAGGAGAAGTTATTACGAAACACAGAAGGTCGAAAAATTCGCTTCGTTTCAAATAATGGTCTCGAGGTCGAAAACTTGGATTGATGGTACTAAGCATGTTCAAACACCATACTCGTACTGAGATTTCAGTGTTTCTTCTCAATAACAACGACCTCTCTTCTCTTTTTAACGACCTGCCGACTGGACTATGAATGGATGTTCCAAGTTTATGTCAACCATCTGGTGGTGTCTCCGTCTATTCTCTTTCGGGGTTTCGTCATTATTGTTTGGGAAAGTCGCCCATTATAATTCCCTATTGTGACTGCGAAGCGACACAGTCGGCCCTGGCACGGCGGGACTCACAATTCGTTTTGTCACATTATTTGTCTTCCCTTTCGTTCTCAGGTTTTTTGTGAGGCGAGTTGTTTTCTTGGACACTACTGCCGAATCTAGACGGTAATCTGTTACATCTCGTCCTTGCATAATCGCGTAATCCATTCTGCTATTTGTCGTATGTTGTAACTTCAGGACGCTGTGATGATTTGTTGACAGGCACAGTTGACACATCGACGACGGATTTTGTTGTTACAACTTCTTCAGGCATAGGTAGAGATCCGTAAATTACGTAATGAGACTAAGTGTTAAAAATTATTTAATTGAAATAGAATTACAACTTTACATTGTCACCCTCAAAATAACTTTTTTTATCAACACTTATACAATGTAAAATTGAAATTCTATTTTTTAATAAATATTTTTTTAAAAATTAGTCTCATTGCTTAATTTACAGGGTCAATTAGAAATCGAGTCAACAACTAATTTGCAACAACTTTTCCTCGTAGCGCTTTTGGTTTACCTAATGAACCTTCGGAATCAACCAAGAACATTTTTTTTAACCCACCCCCACCTCAAAATTAGTTGGTTTACGTTCCAAGGTACGTAAAATCCGAAAATCGAATAAAACAATTTCTGTCCGTGGCACTTTTCTCAGTTACTATGGACCGATTTCGATGAAATTTGGCATACCGGCTCCATACGGGGTCTAGTTGTGACCCGAAGCATTTGGTTGATGTCAGACACTTCTGAGGGTAGAAAAAATGAGGGCTGACATTTTCAAAACGCCCTAGCTCAAAAACTCTCCAAATAAAGGTATTGTTTTCCATCAATTTAACATAGTGATGAATTTTTTGAATCGAATGAGACCACCAAGAGCTCTGTAGGACCAACCATTCGGTACCTATATTAACTTAAGGGGTAGACTTACGATAAATCAGAAACACGAGCGTGAATCGCAAACGAGGCCTAATTTCCGTTCAAATGCGATCGCTGTTCTTTTCTTCGAGTTCAACTCAGTTTTGCTCCCTTAGCAACCAGTAAGTTAGTTCCTTAGTTACGCATGATACAACTCCCTGTTTCTTCGAACTGAGTGTGAAGCGATTATTTCTTCCAAATATTCTTGATTGTGAAGTAGGTACATGGGAGGTACCTAGGTAGTATCTATGGTTAGTAGGTGGTGACAATGGCAAAGCCGTGTTCTTTGCAGACGAGTGATCTAAGTAGAAAAATAATAAACCGTTGAGTAATAATTTGCAGCGTTTTTGCTTCCCAGTCAACCAAGGTAGAGGAAGCATTATTTTCACTTTCCAAGGTTGAAAAATAAATGTTCCCTAAAATCAAAATTTCCACTCGCGTTTTACGTTTTAGGCCTTCCTGAACAATTTTGGTTCAGTGTCTGTCTGTGTGTCCTAGACAGAGGTGGGTTCGGTTGGAGTGTTCTTAGTGGGGCTTCCTGGAAAAAGTGTGTGCGCGGTTTTGAAGCAATCCTACAACTCACCAGGTTTATTTTCATATGAGAGAAGGTTAATCACTACGTAGACACCCGTAAAATATATAATGGGGTGAGATATCAATAGATATTATTTAGTTGATATAATGACATTTAGAGCCCATCTAGGAACAACACAAATTGAATAATAGGCGCCGACTATTACCTTTGTTTACCAGTAATGAGTGGAGACCAAATTAGCTCGTGTGGGTGGCTATTCAAATGGGAGGAACGCCCATTTCCTCTCGAGTGATTGATTATAATTAATTCATTGGGAGAAACAAACCTACTCGAAACACCTCGGAATCCCCATCCAAGGACAAACTGGGCGCTAATTGAGACGTCAGAAGAAAAATGTTATTAGTTGATCCCTTGGGCGCTCTTTATCCCCATCTGACAACAGATTTTGCCGAATAACATGAAAAAAACTTTGACAGGTTCTATTATTGAGAAGAAATGACAGAAGTGTCTGGTCAGAGAGGGCACCACCTAACCTGTAAGTTTAAGGCAAAAAATAAGAATTTATTCCAACGAATGGTTTAAATAGAACGTTTGAATGACATAATCACCTTACTGTTTGTTCATGATAATATTGATAATCAATAGAACTTGATATTACACATTCTTGAAAATACTGGAACGAAAAATTAATCAAGATACAGAATGTAAGAACTGTAACCAAAGTAGCAAGTAAATGTTGCTAGAGCAGCAGAATTGTCTAGTTCTTTGTTTGATTTGTTCAAAGGTGGATGATTTCCTTACCCTAGTAGGACCCACAGACAGCAGATAAGAAACCATCCCATCGGATCACAGGCTCTCCCTTCCATACTCAAGCAGAAGTTTGACCAAGAATATTTTCTATTCAATTCAACCAATCAGTTTTCATGACTAGCTAGAGCAAATTTTCTCAAAATTTCCATGTTATTCCATTGTTTCACATTTGAATAGCAACCTTGGATAGTCAGTTAGATAAAAGTGAAATTTTAAAGAGAAAACGATGTTGGCACCTACCTAGGTGCCTTTGGGTGGCTGGCAACTCGAGGTGCATTGTGACAACTGTGTATGATGCAAAGAAGAAAGATCGGTACTGTGCTCAACGTGTTAATTCATCAAAACTCTATAAAACGAAGAATAAATTCTAAAAAAAAAAGAAAAACAGAATCATTTCTCAGAGTGGAACTTGAGCAAACAATGAATTTGGAGTCTTGAAGTTTGTTTCTGTGAGATTCAAAACACACAGGTTTAATGAGCAGCAGATACGTAAGTTTTTTCCACTGCAATGGTACCTCAGGGCTCGTAAAAATGGGCTTCTACATGCATACGAGAGCGCGTTTTTTGGATGGCCGAAGAAACATGAGACGCCCATTAAAGCCGCGGCCACAGATGCGGTGTTCGGCGAACACCGAACATTCGGCATATGCCGATTGCCGAACAATTGCGTTGAAAAAGCACACTGGCCATACATTCGGTATTCGCCAAACCCCAAACATTTACCGAGCACTCACAAATATTTGCCGAACATTGTTGTCACCTCAGTTTTAAGCGTCATAGTGATCAGGAAGTTGTTGTGGCGGCGGCCGCATTTGTGGTATTGGGAGGGAGTCTCCTCCAAAAAAGGAAGAAGGAAAAGAAAAGGAAAGAAAGGAGAGGACGATGGTGGATGTTGTATAAACATGCAGCATTTAGTTCAAAGTCAACATTGGTTTTCCAGTGGTGAAAATGTGGTAATGAAAGTGGGATCAAAAACAAATAGGTAAACAATTAATGATGAAGTGAAAAATATTGTTCGAAATTTCAATATCAAAGTATTGAAATATCGAACAATATTTTTGGTAGGTTGTGACAGAGCAACAGTTGCTCTGACACCTGGTTGGTGATTTGATGGAACAGTTCCTTTGTCCCCCCAAATCACAACTCAGGAATTGCTCCCAGTCTCATTCCAAACATCGATCTGTAAGTTTAATGCAAGATTACTTCCCTTATCCTCGTGTTTCAAATCCAAAGATCTGATAGGTAAACTCTATTGATACTTCTTCCCCCTCATATGATATATGATCTCTATTTTATCATATATCTCTATAATCATATATCTATATTATAGATACAAGCCTCATTGATTATAGGATAAAATATCTATTTATCCTTACTAATTCAATTTGTATCTTTCATTCATCATCCCTAGTCCTAGGTTGATCTCCACCAAGGAATTCAAACGAAACGTAAAGGAATTCAAACGAAATGTAAAGTTCTCTAGGGGTAGAATAGGTACAGCAACGATTAAATTATTCTCATTAAATAATCAAATTCTCCAGATCCCCTAGAACAATAGTGTTTCAAGGTATCGAATACTTTTGTTCGATATTCTATCGATATCAGTATCTAGCTTCCGATATTCGTCCACGTTCTCATTCAACACTGGCAATAGGACGGAAATACAACCCCGCAATACTTCCCAGATTCGGTAAACATTAGCGCTGCATGTATGGCCGGGGAAATGCTCGGTTTTTGGCAAACATTCATCTTCTTTGATGTGTGAAAGAAACCGCCTCCAAGGCGAGCACCCGTTTGGCGAATACCGAATCGCCGGGCCACACATTCGGGGTTTGGCGAACTTTTGCTTGGCGTTCGCCGAACACCGCATGTGTGGCCGCGGCTTTAGCCTAGAATCGAAGTTCACCCTGGGATTTCGGCAGCTGAGTCACAAGTAGCAATCAACACAGATAAGTCAAAAAGGAGCAGATAATTCAGAATCGGATCTTGCGCCTTACAACTCTTTTGCTGACCTGCTAAAGCCTCCTCTGAGAAATGATCTCCAGCCCAATGATTCGTCAATAACCAGGCATCCGTCCGAAAGAACTCGATCTTCAAAATTTGCCAGCGTCGAAGGCAGGTGTCAAGAGCGGTTCGTGACAAACGTCGGAATGCTGAAGTCAGCGGAAAAAAAGCGTTCAACGTCGCCCGTGTTATTTGCGTTACGCCCGCGTCTCGGTAAAAGGAGATTCGTTCCGGGATGAACCGCTGACAGGATAATGAGAGTCGAGGTGTTTGGAGGATAACGTCAACGAGTCCTACGGTCGAGGGTGTCTTCTGCGTTAAAGTAGATTTACGAAGGGACGTCATGAAAAGAACAGTTGAAGATGCATCCGAGAAGTAATTTGTACTTGAAGGACCACTTCCGACAGGACAGCTTCCTTCAGTGGACACAAGTTGCTAAGCATTGACATCTCCATTCCTACAAAACCAAGACACCGGACCTACAAAACCAAGAGACAGGACTCAACTGATTCCAAAAGTCGGTTCACTCTTGTTCAGTTAATAGCGAAAATAGGAAAGCAAGATAAAAAAATTTGGTTCCTCCAAAATCGAAATTTCTACTCATATTTTGAGTTTCAGTTTCTGGAAAATTTTGGTTCCAGGTCTGTCTGTCTGTCCAAAGAAAAACCACATATCAGGTTTTTCTTTGGAACCGAGGTCCTTCAACATCATTTTTTGTCTGTCTATTCAGGCCACTTTTTGCCAAACTATACGAAAATATGAGTCGATTTCGATGAAAGTTTCAGGGTTTATGCAGGGGAGTCATTCGACAGAAGTTGCCTGTATATTTCGTCGCATTGGGAACAGTTAGAGTGAAAACTAAGAAAACGTGCGATTAACCAAGTCGAAACTGTAGCAAACATTTTCGATTTGGAAATTTTCAGGAATGTTTCGAGTCATGCCGCTCTCCGCAGGCGAAAACAAAAGAAACTTGATTTATCAAAATGAACTTACCTAAAAACGAGTTCTGACGATTAACCACCTGGGATTTCGCTCAAATTTAGAGAGTAATTCGAAGTTGGTTCTGAAATGTGTTTATGAAATTCATGGCGATCCGTTCAGAAGAGACCACAGAATAATAATTGAGGAGCTTGATTCCAAAAGGTACTAGGTATATCCATTTTGGTCAAACGTGAGAAAAACGTGCTATGAACCAATGATGTTATTTTTTATAAATTTCTAAATTATGCGTAATAAATATTTTTGAAAAAAAAGGTAAATTAGTTCAAAGCTTAAAATAATTTTATAGTAGGTACTTTTCGAAACAAAACGTGGCGTTTAGTGCTTTTTGGAATCAAACGAAGTGGATAAAGTACTTTTAGAAACAAAACGGATAAGAGACCACCATTGTGCTGCATATAGTACCTTTTCAAATTAAACGGAATACTTACCCTCGTTTTTCAAGGCAATAGATTATCTTTTGCTCCAAAACGATCACATTTTTGTGAAAAACTACCCCACTAAACCCCGGGAAAGTGTTAACTCAATTTCGATGAAAATGGTCTTTAGTACCTTTTGGACTCAAACTCCTCAATTATATTCTGAAAAATTGAAACAATCGGAGAGAATTCTCAATGATAGGTACTGATGATCCTAAATGTAGAAACTCTCTGCCGAACCACAGGTCCAATAGAGACTGAAAATGGAATTAAAAACGGTTAATATTGTTATCATGATCAATACCAACTTACTTCAAATTTGAGCAAATGTGTGATGAGGCTTGTACATGTTAATCCCCCCCCTCTCCATATCGCCTTTTTTGCTTTAGTTGACTGTTGACGCTCTTCTCTCATGTAGCACTTGAAGTCTTCAATACGAATACAGTATGAGTTATTCGTCTAACAACTCAGGCTGAAGTTACCAGAGAAGTTTGGCGAAAACTTACCATCTTCTTTCGAAGGTTTAAATTTTTTTCTACAGTTTGCTCTGAGAGATAGACGTGGAGAGTGAAAACACGAGTGTGAATCGCACATGAACATTCGGTGTCGGAAGTGAGCCAAATTTCATCTGATCAAAAATCGTTTCTTATATCTTCAAATAGAATTTTATGTCAACCAGATGTGCTTCCATCAACCAAGAATCATATTTCGTATAAACATAAGTCAACTTTGGGATAAGGATGCTTTGCTGATGTGTTTTTCGTGTAATAATTTGCAGTATTTTTTTTTTTTTTTTTTTTTTTTGGAAGTTTAAGTGAGTTTTTAGTTTTTTGGCGTTTTTTTCAGAAAAAAATTCTAAACGGAAAAATTAATCAAAATAAACGTTTTTCTGTTGTTTCAATTTCGTAATTAAATACACTTTAAAAAAAATCCAAACCCAAATTTTTCCCGCTCAAGTTTCTGAATGAATCAGGGTGATTAAACTTTATTGATGCGTTTATTTAGATATTCGACGACACTGATTTTTTCATGTCAAGTCATGTGGTTAAAAAAATTCGTCCTCTGACATGAAACTGAGAGATCTTGTTTTTGGATGAATGAAGTCGTCCAAAAAAGGGCTTGGGTGAAGGCTAGGTATCTGATGATTTTAAAAAAAGAATTGTAAAATTACCGAAGAAGATCGAGCGAAGAAATCACTTTCGCCTCCGCTCGGTCAGTGACATGAATCTGCATAAACAAGGCAAAAACTCACGTTCCAATAATCAAGAAACCGGGAGCGCGGCTTTCGTGAGAAAGCCGTTCGGCTCGTGCAGAACTTTTTCCGATTTGTCTCCGAATGAAGAACTCGTTTTTGAAGAAACAAGAAAATTTCCCGGTATTACGGATGATTATGAGACTCCGAGGAACTTGTTACACGAGTTGAACCGAGGAGTTCAGCGGTCAGACTCAAGAATCGGAATCCACTTTCGTTTTTCATACAAACGAGCGTCGCTGCTCGCCCACGGAGGTTCCGCTCGCCGTCCAGCCTTGGATTTATTCGAATATTTAAATTCTGAATCAATCAACCGATCGTTTTAGAAGAATAATGGTGATTCGGGACCACGCAGAATATTCCTTCGCCAATTAGCGAACGAAACGTTGCATTATGCGACGAACGTGATCACTAGAAATAAATATAATTTGACCTTGGGATTTGGTGGAAAAAATTAGAAAAAAATTGGCAGCGGGTGTGGCACATAGCTTCCTCGAGCGCAACTCTCAGCCACCAGTTTGTTATTCAAAGGTAAATCTTCGTCACTCGGCCGCCTCCCTCAGTAGGAAGTGGTGTTGGTATATCCCGAGAAAAGTTAAGCCATGATCCTTGGGAAAAACGAACTTACAGTCGGGCTAAATGACATGCCGTTGACTAAACGCTGCAAATTATAACTCTCTCTAAAAATTTGATAAATCGACGGAATGCTGATAAAACGTACATGTTTTTACCGTGGAGCTCATCCACTTTTCAGTAGGTGACACGGTAGCAAAACAACTTTGAACGAAGTTGAGAACAACTCAACTTCACGCTTTAAAATATTTGACTTGACTAAGGTGAAAATTTTGTGAAACAAAAATGAAAGGCAATCTAACGCTCTTTCCAATATTACGTTGCTCTATCATATTTCATTATTGTTCACCCATAATGTAAACTGAGGGAGTCATGACCATTTAAGTGATTTAAGGTCAAAACACGAAAAAAATGTCAAAAGTAAACGTCGGATTCGTAATGGAGTAAAAAAGTGGGTGTAGCACATAGCTTCCTCGTATCCATAACCCGATTGTATAGATGATCCGATGCATAGTAGTTAATCTCAAAACATCAATTTCTAAGTACCTTCCACAACCCTCATAGGGATTTGCGCATGCGCAGCAACTACTATTAGTCTAGGGGAGATGATTTTCATAGGGGACCATCTACTTACGCATACATCTAGCTACTGTCACTACTGTCAATTTTAAGGCCTTGATTTTCATAGGGGACTGTCTAAACTCTAATCCGCGTAATCCCGGAAAATTTCATCGAAATCGGGTGAGAAATGTAGAAGTTATGGCTGTGGCAAGGACTTCATGGCAGACACACAGACACGGAACCAAAATTGTTCAGGAAGGTCTGAAACGTAAAACGCGAGTGGAAATTTTGATTTTGGAGAACTTTTTTTTCAACCTTGAAAAGTCAAAACAAAATTGTTACAGGACAAAAGTAGTTGCAAATTAATTTCATAATGTTTCGTCCTTCAAATATTATTTATTTATTTATTATTATTTTAGCCAAGTTGGCCACTTTAATTTAGAGCAATAATTGCCTATGAGGTCGTCAAGTCTATATCTTCCAGTTATTGGAAGATATAGACTTGACGACCTCATTGGGATATTAGAGAGAACTATAAATGGAAAGATTTGTCACTCTGTGAGAGACTTGCATTCACTCAATTCAACTTGCATTGAATAAGAGGGAGTAACAGAGTTAACAGAACCCATAATCGTGTCAATTCGGTACCACCTTCGCGACCAATTGGTTTTTGGCATTAACAAAGTTGGCTCGCAGCAGAAAGTACTTCTTCAGTTGAGGCAACTTTCGGGGATTTAGATACATTTGCTCAGATTTCGGAAAATGCAAGTTTTGGATAGGAGAGCATCCAAAGAGTGAAGTAGCAAGGTAATGAAAGCGAAAGGGAGACCCCGCCCAACAAAACAGCAAATCCAAAGTTGGGAAAAAATTTTTGATATCACCTTGATTGGGAGAAGGCACAAATGCTAACCATAGCATGTTCCCAGTAGAAGGTTTACGATGTAACTTTTGCAATAAATCTGCCCACTTCGTGAAGATGAGGATAATCAAGAACGGAACAGTCAAATCTGTAGATTTTTAGTTGCTGCGCCACAATTTGTATCTCTGTGGTTAACAACAAACTACCTGTGAACTCATGACACCACAACTTAGAAATAAGCTGTGCACTTCTTATCTTCAGCGACGTCCCCAGAATGAATGCTTCACTAAACACAACGTTCCTACGTGGCCCTTCGAATGACGTCCAGGAGAGCACCGACATTCGCTTCCTCTGCATGAGGGAATCATTTCGCACTACTTACACACTCAAGAGATGACTAAGCAGGTAGGTAGAGGGTACAAGGTAGGTACTCGAGTACCGTCAGATTGTACGCTAGGAAACATGAATCATGGTGATAATGAACTCATTTCGGGTGCACGAAGTTGTTACCCTCCCACGACAAGAGGCAGGTTCCTTCGCTTCGCCCGTTAGCGCAGTCCACCTGTCTGTTCTCGGACCGTGAAGAGGCTTCCTGTTCTAATTCACCCGCCTTCCCCTTCAGCGAACTCTCTTTTGTTTCCGTTCCTCCTCTTTCATTCTCTTCATCCTGAATAACAAAAAACAAAACTTTTCCAATCTCGTTTCATCATCTCCATCCCATCTATTCTTCCTCCCAGAGGCCAACAAACTACCACTGACTGGCTGTAAGAGATTTTTCCCAGGCGAAAACCTTCTGCGTTGATTCAAATGGAGGCACAGAAATCATGGCGTTCCGTCCATGAGAAAAACCATTGTTTGCGGTACAGCACTGGAAAAAAATCATGAGTTCTCTCAGTTTGAATGATAACATCGCCTCTTCTAAACGCAATTTCAATTGTGCACTATTATGGGATTGTGTGAGTGTACCAGGACTCCAGCGTAGCTGCGGGATGCCCGAATGAATCTTCATTTCGAAAATACTCAATCCAAATCACAAAACCGAAATCTGAATCACAAAATCTATCCCCAGATACCTAGAGGAACAGTGTTAGCTTTTAGTTTATTATTTTCAACAATGAACCTTTGGACTTGAGCGAGAAAAACAAAAATTTACACCCCCCCCCCCCAAGATACCAAGATACGTAGAATTCGAAAATCCGTCCGCGGCAATTTCCTGAGTAACCATGAAACTTGGTATATATTGAGAAATTTGGTATATCGGGCCCATTTGAGGTCTAGTTGTACCTCGAAAGTTATAGTTCAGCGTCAGACACTTCTGAAATGAAATAAAAGAAAAAAGTGGGTGTGGCACATAGCTTCCTCGTATCCATAACCCGATTATATAGATGATCCGTTGCAGAGTAGTTAATCTCAAAACACCAATCTCTAAGTACCTTTCACTACCCTCATAGGACACCATCTACACGCTAATCTGGACAATCCTAGAAAATTTCATCAAATTCGGATGAAAAATGTAAATGTTATGGCTGTTACAAAGATTTTACGTATGCGCATGCGCAGAGGCTTTTGTAAATTTTAAGGCCTTCATTTTCATTGGGGACCACCTACAACCTAATCCGCATAATCTCTGAAAATTTCATCGAAATCGAGTAGAAAATGTGGAAGTTATGGCCGTTACAAGGAAATTCACGTTTGCGCATGCTCAGTGGCTACTATCAGTCCGAAGGTGATGATTTTCATAGGGGACCATTTAAATATTAATCTGTAACATCCCTGAAATTTTCATTGAAATCGGATGGAAAATGTAGAAGTTATGGCCGTTACAAGGAATTCACGTTTGCGCATGCGCAGTCGCTTCTATCAGTCCGGGGATGATGACTTTCATAGGGGACCGTCTACACACCAACCCGCACAATCCCTGAAAATTTCATTGAAATCGGACAATAACTTCGTTTAGTTATGCGCGTTACAAGGAATTCATGACAGACAGACAGACAGACAGACACACAGAACCAAAATTGTTCAGAAAGGTCTAAAACGCAAAACGCGAGTGAAAATTTTGATTTTGAAGAACCTTTTTTTTTCGTCCTTGAAAAGTGAAAACAAAGCTTCCGCTACCATGGTAGACTCGGAAGCAAAATGAAAGAAAAATAGGGGCAAGTAATTTTCAAAAAGCCCTAGCTCTTAAACTCTCGAAATAAAGGTATTGTTTTTTCACCAGTTTAAAATAGAATTGAATTTTTAGAACCGAATGAGATCACCCAGTGCACATTAGGCAACCCGTTCGCTCCCTACGAGTACTTAAGGGTTGGACTTACAATAAATCAAAAACACGAGTGTGAATCGCAAAAAAGACCTAAACTCCGTTTAAATTTCAACTGATCAAATTCTTCCAATAGCCGGTTAGACCCGGTTTCTCTCTTTGAAAGTAGTTAGGCTTCTTAAGAAACCAAGAATTCTTTCTCCGAATAGATTTTCATGTCAGAAAAATTGTTGTGCTTACCCGTCAACCAAGAACCACATTTCGTTATGAATTTGAGGGCACACACAACTCTCAGATAACAATGTTTACTGGTTATACTTTTAGTCAAAATAAACTTGATAGTGAACCTCGAGCAAAAATATGGCGATAATTATACTGATAATGGAGAAGCAGTTTCTTTCATTTTACGTTTTTACTTTCATTGAAACATATTTTACTTTGCATTGAAATTTTCTATTCCCGCGTCGGAAAGTAAATTTTTGATGACAATCAACATACATGAAAACTTCATATTCACACAAGAAATATTCACACATTTATAGTGGACCATCTACTAATTCACAGGGGACTCCAATTCACAGTGGGGATCCTTCAAGTCTTGAGGGACAATCGTCAAATTCATATTATATTGGTTCAACCATGGACACCTATGAATTGGAGGATGGCTTCCTAAGGAGGATGGTCCTTTGTGTTCAAATGAATTCTTCCTATTTACTTTCCTACATGGGAATAAACAATTTTTAAATCAAAGTAAAAAATGTATGTCAAATAAGATTCAATATTCAAATAAGATTCAATTCAAAATTAAAAAGGTTCAACTAAGTAAAAGATAAAGCACTTTAGTATCAAAGAATGAGAATCTAAAAACTAGATTTAAACGCTGGGCATAAGAGATAGTTTGTTGCTCGCATATCAGCGCTTATCACTACCTACATCTAGCAGGCTTGGTTCCTGCAAGAAAATTTCTTTAATACACTCACGTCAATTGTTTTCGTTTCGGCCTCGAATCTCTTCTCAATGTAAACAAAAACTGATTTTCCTCGAAAAATTCTCTCGTAAGTCGCGTCAAGATCATACGTTGTAATTAGAAGTTGAGTAATTAACTTTTCAACTCTGTAAATTTTACTTAAATAGATATAAGTGCCAGTTTTCTGTGGTTGTTTTTCACAGGTTTTAAATGTGATTGTATTCATCTGTGCTCTTGAGGGTTTTATCGATAGATTTCAGGGTTGGTACTGTCCGAATGAAGTGCCATACGTACCATCCCTATTTCGGGCCTAAAATGATCGCAGGAAGTGCGGTTCGTGGTCATTTCGCCTTCAATACGCGAGTTTTGTGAGTGAACAGTGGATCGGAAACAGGCGGATACCGTCAGTTTCGAGCGCTTTACATACGGCGGAGGTTGATCAACACAATCACAGCTGAATCATGGAAAATGCACCAATATCATGAGGTTGAATATCGTCCCCGTTCAGCCAGAACGGCGTATACAGCACAACCCAAATTTTTGGGAAATCGCGATTTTCTCTAGCGACTCTCAATTTTAAACCAACTAGTGTGTTTTTGGTAAGAATAAAACCTGTATTCTATGCAGATTCTATTGATTCTATTGATATGCTTGCATTTATTCTAACACCAATTCATAATAAGTTATGCCTCAAAAACAAATTTGTATGCCATATTCGCCCTTTTGCTGTAAACTGGCTCAATACCTCTAGTCATATTCGCCCTTTCGCTGTAACATCGCTCCATTTTATAGTCGTATTCGCCCTTCTGCCTGTGAAGTTTTTTATTGTTCTGAACCCCTATTCCTCTGTCCCCATTTATTTCCATTACCTACTCAAAGCTGTAAAGTAAACACAATCATGGACATCCTCAAATTTTAAATTTTACTACCGAACTGTAAGTCAGCAATTCAAAGTTAGGCAGGGCTTAAAAATACCTGCATGGAACATTTTTGAAAAAACGGAACTTTCATAAATATATAAAATAGGTACACTGTCATTCGTTAAAAATGCAGCCCACACAGGATTGAAATGTACCCAAAGGGAGGTTTAAAAACAAAAATTTAACTTTTCTTTAATTTTTTTAAGAATTAATCGCAATAGAAGAAGTATCTAAGTAATCACAATGGAACTGGTAACTCACATGATTAAAATTATTTGCACTTGCCCAATTGAGCACTATGTACTTGAAAACCCCCTACCTAATAAAATCCGTCAATTCAGTTCAATTCTCTTCAATGGTATGTGTTATCAATCATCGTCTTCTTGGTCCGTTTCTGGGAGAGCATCTGGCGTTTTATTGGAAAAAGGAAGAGAGAGATATACCCATGCTGTAATCTTCACTTTACTATAGATCTAAGATTGAAGCAAATAAACAATTAGTCACAAACCTTGAGTATTAGGGTCTAGCTGTTCTACAGAGAAAAGCTGTTCTGTAAAACACTGCCCAAGACACCCGTCGACAATGTAGTAGACCTCAAATGCTTCCTCTTCTTCCATTTTAAGCAAAGAAAGAGGAATAAAACACGAAATTCGGAAAAAATTAAAGTTTTACATTCGGCAACTGGCTGCTAGAAGTGAAGGCAACTACCGGTAAAAAGGTGCCACGATAACACTGACAGCGTTAATAACCTTCTCACATTATTCCGCTTGTCTTTTCCGATAGTGTTTAGGATGTGAACCACTTTTTCAGTGGTCTGGGCTACAAATAAGAGTGGACAGCAATGTTTTTAAGGCTACTTTAGATTTTAAGGTTTTATCCTAGATTTCAGTCATATTCGCCCTTCTGGCTGTCAACTTGTCATTCGCCCCAAACGTTTTCTCTTTGACTTCAAATATCTTCTTCCTGATTGGTTGGATCTTCGCGCGCTTTTCAAATTTGAATAGAGGAGAAAAAAACGAAAAAACCCACATCTAAAACTCGAGAAGTGCGTTTTTGCAATATTCGCCCTTCTGGCTGGAAGGGGACTTAATCGCATATTAATTTCTATGAAGAAATATATAGAAATTAATATTTTGAGGAGGAGAATTCATGCCACGACTTCCTGCATTAAATTACATTTAAATAGCATAATTTTGGTTTTTGGAAGTTCAGTCCATCATTATGAAGATCAATCAATTGGTCATTTCAATGTGACATCATAGACTATCGATATGCTCCAAAATAATCGATTTCAGTGGTAACCTTCAAATGCCAGTCATTTTGGAAGTTTCCCTAGTGGGTTTTAGTATTTTCTCCGAAATTTTGATTAAATCCGCAACAGTAGGTAGGTAGGCATAATACTTCGGATCCTCCAATTCAAAGGGATTTCATACTTTATAATATTTTACCTTTTAGATAAACCTTTATCACTTTAATTAAATCTTTTTTGACTTTCATTTATACATTTTTACATTGAATTAAAATTTTTTTTATACCCACGTAGAAAAGTGAATTTTTGAAGGAAATTAAACAACCCTTCATTTCCATTTGGTTGGTGGTTGGGGTTGAAATTTTCAAAAATGCCCTAGTAGGTACCTGTAGTTAGTAGGTAAAAAATAAATAAATATTGACAATGGCAAAGCAGTGATCTTTGCAGAAGAGTGATCTATACAGGAAAATAATAAACCTCTGTGAAATTATTTGCAGCGTTTTTGTGCTTCCTTAGCAACAAAGAATCAAATTTAATTTCGTTTTGAATATGAGAGCAGTTCGAAAGCGATCATTATTTTTTCTTTGAATATAGTAGATTTCGTATTATCCTCGGTTGTGCATCCTTAGAAACCAAATTTCTCGTTAAAGGCCCCCACATTCTCGGATAGCGATGTAATTGCTAGTAGGTAGTATCAACAAAGAAGCAGCGTTCTACGCCGGAGAGTGATCTACATAGAAAACTTATAACCCATTGCGTAAAAATTTGCAGCGATTTTAGCATTGGCGCTAAATCGAAGGCCTTAGACAGGTTATAAGCACCAAAGGGTCGACACCTTATGAAACAAATAATCAAATTTGAGCATGGAATTGATTTAACTTGGCACAAAAGAAGCCCAAGCAACCTGCAATGTTAATTTTGCTTCCGAGTCTACTAAGATAGCGGAAGCTTTGTTTTCACGTTTCAAGGTTGAAAAAACAATAAAAAAATCTGCAAAATCGAAATTTCCACTACAATTTTGGTTCCGTGTCTGTCATGAAATCCTTGCCACATCCATAACTTCTACAATTCTCATCCGATTTCGATGAAACTAACAGGGAATGTGCGGGTTGGCGTGTAGATGGTCCCTTATGAAAATCATCACCCCCGGAGTGATAGTAGCCGCTGCGCATGCGCGAACGTGAATTCCTTGTAACAGCCATAACTTTCACATTTCCTATCCTTTTTCGATGAACTTTCCAGGGATTTTGCAGATTAGGTTGTAGATGGACCCAATGAAAATCAAGGCCTTGAAATTTACAGTAGCCTCTGCGCATGCGCAAACGTAAAATCCTTGTAACAGCCATAACTTCCACATTTTCTATCCTATTTCGACGAAATTTCTCAGGATTGTCCAGATTAGCGTGTAGATGGTCCCCTATGAGGGTAGTGGAGGGTACTTAGAGATTGATGTTTTGAGATCAACTACTATGCATCGGATACGAGGAAGCTATGAGCCACACCCACTTGGCAGACGTTTTTCTTTGGACCCTCTCCTCATAATCAAGTGAAAATGTCATGTTGAATATTGCAATTTTTAATGTTATTTGTTTCTATTCGATTAAATTCAGTCTGCTCATTCATTCAGTCATTTTAAATTAATCTATCCGTGGTAACAATAATATTTAACCATCTGGCAGACAGGCCAGATCTGGCCATCACATCTGGAGTGAGGCAGACCCTAAACGGAATAGCATCCAAAAATCCTATAAGACTTACGAAACACTTTGCGGTCCAAAGAAGTTGGCGAATTGACCAAGAAAATATTTTATATTTTCGTTAGAAAATAATTAGTAGAGCCCCACGTGAGTTTTCTTGTACAACAAGACTCCACAACTAGAAGACTTCGACCAGGAAAGCAGTATCATTTTTCAAGGTTCTCAACACAAGAAGTAGCTGATCCGCAATCTTCATCGGTGATCCAGCTTTTGGTTTTAGTTCCATTACACATTCCAGGCGGGTACCCACGCTTAATATTCTCCATTGAAACTCGTTTGATTAGATCACGTCCTATCATTAGGAACTGTCGATCGTGTGGCCGCATCGCTGTCTTCATCACGAGGTATCCCAGGCAGATGCCACCACTATAGGAGGGATTAGCGGTCCCCGGAGTCCCGTCCTCTCAGCGGAGGCCACGCTCCGTTACATTTAAATGAAGTTTTAAACATTATGTCACAGGAGGGGAGCCATCCTCGGGCCGGAATGGGGGGCGGTCCGACAGACCGGTTTCTTCCAGGTCTGAAGTTGGACCTTCGGGCCGGACATCCCTTCGAGGCATTTTTCTCGCCTTTCTGAGGACAGATGATTATCCCGTACTCTCTCGACTTTTTTTTCCTTTCAAATTTCTCGAACTTGACCAGAGCCTCGAAGGAACAAACCAGTCCCGAGCAGCTGCGTGAAAAACGGTTCTTTTAACTTCATTTATCGTCATTAACCTCATGCTCTATTTTAGCTTCAACTTCTTCACCCGGTAGTCCACTCATCTTCTTGTTCACTTGAAAACACACGAGTGGAGCTCAATCACAAATTTTACTTTCAAGGGAGATAGAAATCTCGTGATTCCAAGCAATGCTGTCGACTTCGACCGTGTATGGCACGAAACAATATTGACAATCTCAATGGGGTGAGCGCATGGGTCGGAAAAACTGTTTATTGTTGTTTTGGTTTATTATCTTCAATAATGAACCTTTGGAATCCGACCAAGAAAAAAGATTGTTTAACGCCCCCTCAAAATTTGTTGGTTTAAGTTTCTAGGTACGGAGAATCCAAAAATCGAACAAAAATTTGGTCGTCCGTCCGCCGTACTTTCCCCACTTAGCATTGACCGATTTTGATGAAATTTGGTATGTAGGCTCCATTTGGGGTCTAGTTGTGCCCCGAAGATTTTGGTTGATGTAGGTCACTTCTAAGGGTCAAAAAACGAATTTTGAAATTATGTAACTCAAAAAATTTCGATATAAAGATATTGTTTTTCCATCAATTTAAGATTCTATAAATTTTTAGAATTTTTTGAGACCACGCGGAGCCCTGTAGGACAAACTGTTCGCTCCCTATGAGAATTTAAGGGTTTACGTAAGATAAATCAGAAACACGAGTGTGAATCGCAAAAGAGGCCCAATCTTCGTTCAAATTTTAGCTGACCGGAATGCGATCAATGTTTTTCTTCATGTTGGATGGTTGGAGGCTTTGCAGACGAGTGATCTATATAGAAAAATAATAAACCATTGTGTAATAATTTGCAGCGTTTTAATCTAAACTGGACCTCATTCTGAGAATTTTGAGACCAACCGCAACCTTCTAGCGTGATAAGTTTCTATGATTTTTCAAAGCTTCGAATGTTCATGACGTCACAGTGGGCTGGGGGGTCCCGCCCGGGAGGGAGGGGCGCGTGACGTCATAAACATTTGAAACTTCCAAAAATCATAGAAAAAGATTTACTCATCCAAAAAGAGAACGGTTGGTGTCAAAATTCTCAGGATGAGGTTGGATGCAACTGTTGAATTCAAAAATGATGAAGGAAGGGTGAAGAAGGGTGGTCAATTTTGTCTACTTATTGATTCTAATCAGTGATGAGGTTATAGTAAGAGTTTCTTCATCATTTTCAATAACTGAGTTACATTCACGAATATAATCTGAGCTGGGTCTGGTTCTACCTAGAAATTCGTTTTCCACTTACTTCAACACTCCATCGAATGGTGACGCACTGCTTAGTTTTGGATGAAGAAAACATTGATTATCCGATTGAATATGATAGTGTGCATAACGGGGCTTTTACGGTGCATTCAAAATACTCTCTATCGCCGTGAAAGAGTACCTGTAGTGAACCCAACATTCAATCCTCAATAGTTTTGATAGCTCGTCATAGGTGGAATATTATAGTGTGGAAAAAGGGGTTTTAGTGTACAATTTGAATGGTTTTTGAAGGATTCAACACCTTCATGGTGATAGTAAATCGATAGAACGATTCCTTTCAGTCTAATTAGTGATAGATAGCGTTGATAGTTGATAGAGGATTCAACACCTTCATGGTGATAGTAAATCGATAGAACGATTCCTTTCAGTCAAATTAGTGGTAGAATGCAATTCTGAAAGTGATAGTGTGTCAATTTTTGATAGCGTTTCAATAGAATCCCAACCCCATGCCAATTTTTGACACCATCGATGGGTCGGTGGCCAATTTTTGATAGCGTTTCTATGGCTTTTTGACACACTATCACGGCGATAGCGTAAACTGAAGGTGTGTTTATTAGAGTTGTGTAAGACAAGGTCATTTGGCAGATTCGAATCCCAAACGGTCACTCATTACAGAGACGAGGTCTTTTGAATCCGTTCACCCGTTCATTACGTTCACACACAAGACAAACAACCAATCGGTCAGCAGTCACAAAAACGAGCGAGTCGGTAAACCGAACGATCCGGTAATTGGAACCAAACAAACAAGATCCATAAGGATCCATAATTAAGATCCAGGTCGTGACTTGAAAAATCGCTGAATCGAAAAACCGAACGAGTCGGAATAGGTTACAATGAGTAGGTGAGGAGGCAATTTGAATGAATCGAATGAGCTAAAAGACAAAAACAAATGAAAGATCATATTCGAATCACAGAGTACAGGAGACAAGTTAATCGAATCGTATGAATCAGTCTTTGAGTGTTTTAGGTCTTTAATTTTGTCTTTTTAGTCCTTATACGAACGTAATTCTTCACTTGGATGATGGAAGGTTTTGCTTAGAAAACCACTCCCATCTACCTACTTCTTTTTGTTGATTCTTCCTTGTCATTTTCACACATTCATGATCTGTGAAAAACATGGATGTATAGAAATACATTATAATATAATGATATATTATATCCATGCTGCGGGCAATTAATTTTTTTTTTTTTTTTGGCGTTCTTCCGTTGTTTTCGGGATTTTTCTGGAAAACTCAATTGGTGAACTCGATGAACGAATGACCGTGTTCATTTTGACAACCCGTTCAGTTCAGACAAGGTCGTTTTGAAGATAAGGTCTTTTCAATACGTTCACTCCTGAACGGCACACCTCTAGTGTTTATCTCTGTGTAGAAAATCTTTAAAGAATCAATGTGGTGCGCATCAATTGCCCTTAGGATGACCCGGGAGAGTAGATAACACGCAACGGCTGACTTCCTTGGGAGGTGGTGCGACGCGAGAAGTCTCTGAAACTAATCCGTTTCCGTGAAGATTCGACCTCATCGAGGACTGCACGGACCCGACTGGTCACACTTTCCCGCCAAAGAAACAACCAACTTTCCCAGAAATAATGGAAAATTGGTTCCAAGGACGATACCGGAGGTTTGGGAATTGAGAGTTTTCAAGCGGGTGAAATGGACGAAATCGAAAGAAATAAAAGTTTCGGGGGAGGTGATGAGGAATTCTTTTCGCGAAGACGACGTTTTTCATAGGATGCTGCCATTTCAACCCACACAACGAATCTCCTTCCCAAATACCTAGTCAAAAGCTGCCTTTTTCCTGTGGTTGGTGAGACCACAACTCGGTGGTCTTGCGTGGTTAAGAGGACCGTTTGTCAGGCGTTGAGTTCCTTTCATGGGAGGTCGCTTTCCTGCTTCTACGAGCTCTTCGTCAATTTTAACGGATCGCCTACTAAATGGATTAGAAGACCTTTTGGTGGTTAGAAAATGCCATCAATGCAGATGAAGTTCTTTCTCTGCTTGTTGAGGAGGGACCGAACGCAGCTCAGATTAAAATTTAACATATTGAATAGTAATGCATGCATTCCAGGGGACGTCCTATAAGCATTAGTTCAATTTCAACCAGTAAGAGATAAAACGTACATTCTTATTCACCTTTCCACTGCACTAAAAAGCTCTATTCAATGTAATTTAGAGAGTAAATTGAGTACCCCCTCAGAAAAAGCTACGATAACATTTTTACCGACACGCTAGGCTCGAATTTGAATAGCATTTTAAAATCTATGATCTACGATACCCAACTTTCATCCGTTGGTTTTGGTAGTAGTCCGCAAATCACATCCAAACACCTATAAATATGCAAACCCCAAGAAACACGCGGATTCAGGTGTCCTGGCACCACTGATTCGTTCCTAGGTGGCACAAAGAATATTTCATGAAAATCCAGAAGTATATTGATATGTTTCCTGAATTTCGAAGCCAGGATTTCATTAGTAAGCCTTATAAAAGGAACAGAAATATCCACCCCCCCCCCCCCCCCAATTCGCTACCTCACCATGCGAACTTTGATACACTGGTGAAGTACCTAACGTTCATAAAACTGGGAATTGCCGTCTGAGTCGAACAAAACAAGCAAATTGGTTGAAAATTGAGGAGCAGGTACTCGTAACTAGCGTAGTCAATGTATTGTCAAAATGAGCCGTATTTTGGGCAAATAACCCCCCATTTCTCCACCTAAAACACGAATTTCGTAATAAATAGAATCACTCAAATCAATGGGAAATTGAAGCCTCGGAAGAGTACATAATTATGATTATTCTAGAAAATGCACGTTCATCATCTTTACTTCCACTCCCTTCTAATTTGAAACTAATATTTATCTCTTCTATTGAAAATAACGAAGAAACTCCTACTATCTCACCACTATTTAACATCAATAACTTGAAGAACAAAAAACCATCCTCTCCACTACGCTCTTCAATATTTTTGCATTCCACAGTTTTTCGTATCTTTTTCTCTCTCAATTTTCCCTGGTTTTCTATGCAGTGTGCGGAATTATCCTTCGTTAAATTCTATAGAGTTATCAGCAAATGAAATTAAAATTATAAAACTATGAACAGCAATAAAATGTTTAATTTCCGACATTTAAGGTGTATCTAGAGAATCGATAAACAAGAAAATCAACACAAACAGCATCAAAATTGGCCGATAATTGATCGAGAATGGAGCCGATATATAAGTGAATTTGATAATAATTATTTTTATAAAATAAAATAATACTTTCTGGAAAAACCCTTGGTATTTTACCCATTCAAAAACTGGCAAGAGCATTCAAAATATCGAAAAAATTTGCGCTCTATTACAGTATTAGTATTTTTACTTTTACAGTTGCATGGCAATTCGAGGGAGTTTGAGACAATCTTAAAAAATCACAGTTTTCTGCGGCCATTCATTACAGAATATTGTGTTACTTTTTATGTATTCTCAATATCCTAGGCTGTTAAGAGTGTAAGGAGCTGTAACTCAAAACTATAACATTATGACAAGTTGGAACCAATAAGTTGAAGAAACATAAAAGTAAACGAAGAAATTTCCCCCTTAAGAGGGGAAAACAATAAATAATGGGCAGAGATCGGCGAATTCTTATTCATAAATACGATTATGAATACAAATCATATCTGCGATTTTATGATTATGAATACGAATACAGGTATGAATATGAATATGAATACAAATACAATCGTATTCACACTCCGAATACGATTTTCCCCCGTATCCGTATTTTGAATACAATTTTATGATTTTTTCTACAATTTCCCTAAAAATCGAATTTTTTTAAACGATTTTCCCTGAAAATCATACTTTTTTAAAGATTTTCTCCCGAACTTTCGACATATTAAATATGTCATAAATAGGTCATAAATTTTATGACCTAACATTTCAAAATAATCAATCGAAATTCGAAACGCTCAAAAATTCTTATCGGATTTTTCACGCAGAATCGAATGAGACCAACCCCAGGTCGCTACGACCAACCGAATAGAAAATACGACGAAATTTCCGGTAAAAATCATAACTTTTTAATGATTTAATGATTTTCAGTGCAAATTGATGAAAAAAAATACGAATTTCAGCGGAAATGTCGTACTTTCTATTTGGTTGGTCGTAGCGACCTGGGGTTGGTCTCATCCGATTCTACGTGAAAAATCCTATAAGAATTTGTGAGCGTTTCGAATTTTGATTGATTATTTTGACAATGTTAGGTCATAAATATGTCGAGAGTTCGGGAGAAAATCATTAAGAAAAGTATGATTTTCAGGGGAAATTGTTTAAAAAATTCGATTTTTAGGGAAATTGTAGAAAAAAATCATAAAATCGTATTCAAAATACGATACGGAGGAAAATCGTATTCAAAGTGTGAATACGATTGTATTCGTATTCATAATCATAAAATCGCAGATATGATTTGTATTCATAATCGTATTTATGAATAAGAATTCGCCCATCTCTGATAAAGGGTATGTCCATTGGTGTAGGTGTAATTTGAAAATTAAAATGATGAAATAAAATACACACAAGATATTTTATGAACAGTTTTTCAATGAATAAAGAAAATTATTTTTCTTAAAAAAAAAAAAAAAAAACTCCGATCGCACGTATACATTGCAGTAAATTAGTGAATCTTGGTTCATAGCTACCGATATGACTATGATTTTGTTTACTGGTTATCGCGTTGCACTTTTGTCGCGAAGAATCCCTTGACCCCCAGCCAAAAGACATCTATGTCAAATCAAAAGAAAAAGTGGCCAAATAATACAACCTAAAGGGGTTTGTTGGTGTTAATAACATAATATTCATCAATATATTAACAATGTATTGTTTCAAGTGAAGAAGCTCTACTGCCAACCTAACTAGTCTGAAGTTATTTAAAGTCAGAAAGAGGTCCTTTTAGGAACAATTAATTGGATGAATGATACGAAATCCCAGTAGTTCCAGAAGTGTCCAAAATTTTAATGAGACTTTTAGAGATGAGAGATCTGTCTCTCCCTCCTCGTGGGGGGTATAAGTATAACCTCCCCGATAAGAGAAAAACGAAGGTTCAAATTGCTATGACATCGCTGAGATACCTACCGGCGTGTGAAAAAATGCAAGCCTGCCCGCCATGTCACGTTCTTCACGCTGATACGTTTTGTTTTCCGACACCCTTGTGTAATTGGTAACCTTATAGTGATAACTGAAGCCTTGCGAGGACGGAGCTCGATTCCCGAACGGCGAAACTTGATCGGGTGGGTAAAGTTATACAAATCACAACTAGCCTTCCAGCAAGCAAACCGTGACATTCGTGTCAAGGCCTCGTCGAGTTAGAGTTGACCATTGTACAAGCCACGCGAGCTACGAAATGTTTACGGGTGTCGATTATTTTTCTGTGAAACGACACAGGGCAGAAATTCACAAAATATAATATGGAGTCAACAAATCCATAAGTAGACAGCTTCATCGCTTACTCAGCAGATCTGTATTCTCTGAATTGCTCCAAATCACTAGCAGTAGGCTGTAATTCTTCATATCAACTCTATAAGATGGATAGGAGGGCTATGTAAGCAGCTCTTCAGCTCACAAAACTAATGTTCTTGAAGTAACTTTCTTCAAAAGGAAGATATCTTCGAAGAAAGACACAGGAGAATCCCACGAGCAGTTAATTTTAACGCTCACTCAGCTGATCCATCATTCCTCAATTATTTTTAATCACTTCCAGTGATTGAATCCATCATGAGACTGTGGAGAAAATATCAACCCACAAAGATGAACAAAAAAGGAGATGTTATTTATCTCACAAACCTGGAGTGTCTACAAACACAGAAATACAGATGGCCGAATGCTCATGAATCCAATGAGAACTTCTCAATGAGAAGCTGATGAGTCTTTCCAGAATCACTTACAGTGATCATCAAGAACAACGTGATGAACAGAGAGAAGATTTCGATACGTTAAGAGCGCTTCAGCTCACACAGCTGCTCTGCCTTCAAAGGAATTTGGGAATACAAGAAGTATGATGAACATAATATATACTGCAGAGTTTCCAGAGTGTTTTCAACCATCTTTAACGCCTTTTTCGAGAATTGAAGGTAGAAATGAGCCACAGAAGACAGACTTCAAACCAAGAGACTTTAAACGAACAAGTTTCGGTGCTTTCAACCTTCTATCTCGGCTTATTCAAAGAATTGGAGGTAGAAATGA
The DNA here is from genome assembly GCA_009739505.2 of Apolygus lucorum. NCBI lineage: Eukaryota > Metazoa > Arthropoda > Insecta > Hemiptera > Miridae > Apolygus > Apolygus lucorum. The sequence goes on from CM019182.2 coordinate 49,988,328, forward strand.
GCCTTTCAAGTGGTAGTTTCTCTCGAGTAAACCATCAAATTTCGGTGTTTTTTATCTTCCATCTCGACTTTTTCCAAGAATTGGAGGTAGAAATGAGCCTTTGAGGTGGTTGTTTCTCTCGAGTAAACCATCAAGTTTCGGTGTTTTCAACCTTCTATCTCGATTTTTCCAACATTTGGAGGTAGAAATGAGCCTTTTAAGTGGTCGTTTTTCTCGAGTAAACCAACAAGTTTTGGTTTTTTCAACATTCTTTCTAGAATTTCTCCCGAATTGAAGGGGAAATCAAGTCCAAATCAACGCTCTAAGATAAACAGGAGAATTTATTGATGTTTGCTTTTGTCACACAAGCAAATGATGAAATGTCTTCTAACGAGTCTCGATGTTAGAAGACTCACACATTAACGTGGGTTTTTTCTGTCAGAAGTTCCGCATTGAATCGTTCGAATTTCAAGTACTTATCCACAGATTTCACGATGAATAATTAATTTAACTACAATGAGACCAGTTTGCACCTTTATGTAAGGGTTTAATAAACGGAAAAATTGATAATACTAATTGTGGCACACAGCGACAACAGACAATCTGAAAGCAAGAGCACTAACGAGAGAATTGAGTAAAGTACTTGGATTCTTATCATGACAGGTTTATTATAATTGCAGGGACTTTCATAATCACCACAGTGCCAATGATATTTTACGATAGATTATTAGGAACTCTCGGCCTTAGGACGCTGCAAATCATCACTCAGAGAACTTAAGAATCTGACTTGGAAATAAATGTAAGTGATAGAAGGCTCGGTGGTAAATAACAACGTTTTGTTCTGCATAAAATGTTGGATGGTAATATAAAAGCCTTGAGAGGTGTCCAGCCGTGCGGATATCTGCCCGTACAACCTCTTTGCTAACGGGTCCTTGGTGGGTCTACAAGGCGCTCAGGTCACGAAACCAATCAAACCGCGTGGGCGTATATGGAGCTTTCAACTTGCCTCTCCTCTTAACCTTTAGCCGACCCCCCGGCGAAAACGCAACCGCTGACTTCCTCATGGGACTGAATGGTAGCATTGTGGACGATACCTGGAGTGAGTGATAGAACCGCCTCAGAACACAACAGAGTTCAGGTGATGGTAAAAGTTCAGGATGGTACATAGAATACTTCATCAATTTCTTCCGCTTTGCCTCCCCTATGCATTCCTGAAGGATCTAGCTAGTTACGGGCTCTTCACACTTCCAATCAGTGGCGAATCCAGAAAATAGTACATTAAGGTCCGAATTGGAAAACGCGACTCACCACTCTCTTGAAGAGTGAGTGAAGAAATAACTTTTTTCAATTATTGAAATTAAGAGTTTATCAACTAAAATTGAACATCAAAGTGCAAGACATTCAACATCTATTGTCATAGGGCTGGAAGATAATGATTTAAAGTTCTTTCTATCGGGCACTGACGATGTTTACTGATTCTCAAACGTGATTTTACACCAACTCGATCCAATAGCTCGAATTCATTAGGATTTGCAGACAAGTAGCGCTAGAAGAACGACCTGATGAGTAGACAAAATCAACATAATCGGGTAACTTCGCAGTAGTATTAATTCTTGAAAATTAAGAGAAGTAACAACATGATAGTGAAAATCATGTTTCATTTGTCACTCAACTGGGCAAACGTTTTTTCTCAGCTGAACAAACAAACAAATCTCCAAGTGGGTGTGGCACATAGCTTCCTCGTATCCGTAACCCGATAGTATGGATGATCCTATCCATAGCAGATAATAATATCAAAACATCGATCACTAAGTACAGTAAACCGTATTTAGGTAGTAGGTTTTGCTTCCAAGGTAGCGGAAGCTCTGTTTTCACTTTTCAAGGTTCTCCAAAATCGAAATTTCACATTTTCATTTTCAATTTCAAATTCGCGTTTTACGTTTCACACGTTTCTGAATAATTTTGGTTCCGTGTCTGTCTGTCTGTCATGAAATCCTTGTAACCGGCATAACTATACGAAGTTATTGTCCGATTGCGATGAAATTTTCAGGGATTCTGCGGGTTGGCGTGTAGACGGTCCCCTATGAAAATCATCGCCCCCGGACTAATAGTAGCCACTGCGCATGCGCAAACGTGATTTCCTTGTAACAGCCATAACTTCCACATTTTCTATCCGATTTCGATGAAATTTTCAAGGATTATGCGGATTAGTTTTTAGATGGTGCCCGATGAAGATCAATGCCTTAAAATTAACAGTAGACTCTGCGCATGAGCAAACGTAAAATCCTTGTAACAGCCATAACACTTACATTTCTCATCCGATTTTGATGAAATTTTCTAGGATTGTTCAAATTAGCGTGTAGATGGTCCCCTATGAAAATCATTTCCCCCAGACTGACAGCAGTTGCTGCACATGCGCGAACGTGAATTCCTTATAACACCATAACTTCTACGTTTTCCATCCGATTTCGACGAAATTTCTCAGGATTGGTCAGATTAGCATGTAGATGGTCCCCTATGAGGGTAGTGGAAGGTCCCTAGAGATAGATGTTTTGAGATTAACCACTATGTATCGGATCATCTATACAATCGGGTTATGGGTACGAGGAAGCTATGTGCAACACCCACTTGGCAGACTTTTTACGTTTGCGCATGAGCAGTGACTGCTGTCGATCCGGGGACGATGATTTTCATAGAGGCGCAATCCGCACAATCCCCGAACATTTCAGCGAAATCGAACAATAACTTCGTATAGTTTTTCCCATTACTAGAATTTAATGACAGACACAGAACCAAAATTGTTAAGGAAGGCATAATACGTAAAACGCGAGTTAAAACGTTGAAGAACTTTTTTTCAACCTTGAAAGGCGAAAAAAATTAATTCCGCTATTTGGGTAGAATCGGAACCAAATATCTTCAAATACATATAAAACGTCAGATTCGTAGTGGAGTGAAAAAAAAAAAAATTATACGACACGTGATTTACAAATCGGTAGTAAAATGTTGATTGGTTTTGGAACACCTTTACACGTCAAATTGGAGGTTTTATACACCAAATTGGAGGTTTTCACATCAATTAGGAGGTTTTACATATCGATTTGGAGGTTTTCCATTTCAAATTTCATTAATTTCATTTCCATTTCAAGATGATGGAAATGGCTGGTTTCAAATCAATTGGCGAATTTTCAAGGAAAATTAAGCTTTTGCAATGGACTTGAAATTTGTAGCATGGATGTCCACGTATACAATATGTATATACATATTTTAAGTCCATTATCCATTGCACAGAGTATGTACTCTGTGCACACAGTATGTCGGTATTGTGGATATACATAAAATCGAGAAAAAACAACGAAATATGATCGTTCATTAATATCGTACTTGTGGGTTCTGTTGGTTTATTATTTTCAATAATGAACCTTTGCAATCGACCAAGAAAAAAAAATTTTTAACACCCCCTCAAAATTTGATGGTTTACGTTTCAAGGTACGTAGAATCCAAAAATCGAATAAAAATTTGGCCGTCCGTCCGCCGTCCGCCGTATGCGGCACTTTTGCCACTTAGCATTGACCGATTTTGATGAAATTTGGTATGTAGGCTCCATTGGGGGTCTAGTTGTGCCCCGAAGCTTTTGGTTGATGTAGGTCACTTCTAAGGGTTCCAAAATCAATTTTGAAATTTTGAAAACGCCCTAACTCAAAAAATTTTGATATAAAGGTATTGTTTTTCCTTCAATTTAAGATTCTATAGAATATTTAGAATTTTTTGAGACCACGCGGAGCTCTGTAGGACAAACCGTTCGCTCCCTACGAAAATTTAAGGGTTTATATTGAAATATATATATATATAAATCAAAACACGAGTGTGAATCGCAAAAGAGGCCTAATCTCCGTTCAAATTAGAGCTGACCAAAATGCGATCAATGGTTGGTGATTTTGATTTTGATTTTTTTTTTCTTTTTCCTTCATATTGGATGGTTGGTGATTTTGTAGGCGAGTGATCTATTTAGAAAAATAATAAACCATTGTGTAATAATTTGCAGCGTTTTTTTTTTCTTCTTGTTTTCAATGATATTTTTATTTATTAAATATCAATAACATAACAACTGAGCACATAAGGAGCCCATCTAGTAAATTTACTTTTAAAATTTAATTAAACAGTTTGTAGAGTCAACAGCCCAATGGTTATACTCCAATAAAAAGTTCGGGGTAATGAGAAAAGTAATTTTTGAGATTTAAAAAAAAATTTTTTAACCAAGAGGTTGATTGTATAATTTCCACGATTCGTGCAATGTGCCACACCTACAAGGTTGAATACTCTGCAATGTAGCAAATATTTCGATATTCTAAACCACAGTTTTACATATTTGATAATTCGCTCATTAACTACTGCTGCATGAATGGACTGTTATACATTTATTTTGTAGTTACTGCTTTCCCAGAATTGAATCATGTATTTCTGTCGTCTTCCAATTTGACGTGAAAACCTCCAATTTGAAATGGAAAACCTCGAATTTGGTGAGTAAAACCTCCAATTTGACGCGAAATGCTATAGCAGGATGGTTTGGTTGCCACAAGATGGATAACACTACTTTTTCCCACACGGATTGCTTATTGGGAGATTCTTACGTACATTTAAGAATTTTGGCAAGTAAATTTGAACTTTGGCATGGTTCAAATTATTTAACGTCCAACGTTCAATTATTGCTCGTTAAATAAGATACTTGTGTGAAGTTTACATATCTTTGATGGTTGTGTTTCTTCTTTCTTCAGCCGGTATCGAAACGACTGAAGACCCAAGATTTTAAGAATAATAACTTCGTTGACATTTTACATATTAAGAAACATTATTGGCCTTCTGAGACTGCGAAGAAATCGCTTGAAACAGAAAAATAAACTAGACAGGTTCTACCAGAATCATTGGACCAGTGTGCAAGTACCTTCATAAGTACTTCCTCACCAATCTACCAGCTTCAACTTTCTGTTCCAATAAATGGCACGATCGAAAACTCATCAGACTTCGCTTTCCTGGCGTTCAACCAGAGAAATAACATCTAGAGTCATTAGGTGGAAGGAACCTCTGGTTAGAAAGGGGCCGGTAGATTATTATTAATGATCTGCGGTAGAGCTAGGTAGGCCGGGCTGGAGGATGAAACCGTTGTGTAATTCCGCAGCATTCTCCCGATATCTCGAAAACATTCGAACTTTCGGGCCTTAGCCATAACTTTCAACTTTTTTGATTCTTAATAATCGTTAACAAATAAGTTTATACGGGAAAAATATACTCCAATCATTAAATTAAATGAGTATAAAAAATACCTTGATCACATCGTCCGGTAGGAAAAAACATTCGTTCGCGTAGCACAGTTGCCGGAAACACTTTAATAACGATCACCCAGGTATCGCGGTTAGTCCACAACTGAACTCTGAGGAACTTGATGAAGAGCCGAGGAAGGGAGCTTAGCTTCCAAGTCCACAGATGTACTTGAGAATGGATGCGACGGAGACCTGGAAACACCACTCGAGTCAAGCAAAGAGAAGGGGAAGAAGTGGAGTAAGCCACGCCCATCCACTACGCCTGGATGTCAATGCTTGCATCAAAAAGGAACCAACTTTTCTGCGAACCACTTTGGGCGGTTTTAACGTGACGTCACAGGATACCGATATGACTTGAATAAACGAATCTCCCAGTCTCCCCATCAATGACCACTCCTCTCAGCAGTTGTAGGCCTGGTTACTCTCACTCCAGTGTATTACGGAAGTACTTTTCAATAATACCCTGTGTATAAAGGGTGTCTACACTCAAGATGGGCATAACTTCAGAGTTCGATTCTACAAGGTATTTCCAACAAAAAATGTCTCATAGCAATTTTCTTTTAACCCACTCAAAATTCCTTTTTTTCACTTCAAAGTTTGTTTTCGCGTTTTCGACCTTACGGCACTAATATGGTCATAATTCCCTTATTTCTCATGCAAATTCAAATCTGACTACGCCGTTAGAAAGAGCGTTAAATTCCTAATCTACCAAGTGCAAAATCAAAATCTTTCAGCAATAAAATGGTTTTAAAAAATCAAGTCAAAAAGCAACCTTTAAAAATTTTTTGAAACTTGATTTTCTTCGACCAAAGTTTTCACTCTAAATTCCTGCCCATTTCGATGGGCGCTCTTCGGAGAAAACATGCTCAAATAGTCAGCTTTTCAACGGTCTATCAATTTTTCTTTTTAACATTCAAATTGGAAGAGTAAATGAAGTTTGACTGCCAAAAAACGTGTGGTTTACAGGAAAATCCAGTGTTTTAAGCGGTTTGTGGTCCCCCTCGATCTCAAGATGGCTTGACGATTTTGGTATCATTCCCTATGTAATTTTTTACGCTGAATCTAATAGTGATACTTTCAAATGATTCCGACTGCTAGAAAGTGAATTTTTCGAAGAAAACCTTCGATTTCCGTAGATATGGAAGTGTTCATAAAGTAACACCTTTCTACACAACAAAAACTTCAATCGGCTAGAAATTCTGTGTTTTTATTGAGTAGAAAGGTGTTACTTTATGCTCACTACCATATCTACGAATAATGCGTATTTTATGTACGAAAAACGAAGGTTTTCTTCGAAAAATTCACTTTCTAGCAGTCGGAATCATTCGGAAGTATCACTATTGGATTCAGCGTAAAACATTACATAGACAATGATACCAAACTAGCCAAGCCGTCTTGAGATCGAAGGAGACCATAAACCGCTTAAAACACTGGATTTGCATGTAAAACACGTTTTTTGACATTCAAACTTCATTTACTCTTCCAATTGAACGTTAAAAAGAAAAATTTATAGACCGTTGAAAAGCTGACAATTTGAGCATGTTTTCTCCGAAGAGTGCCCATCGAAATGGGCAGGGATTCACAGTAAACACTTTGGTCGAAGAAAGTCAAGTTTCGAAAAAATTTTAAAGTTTGCTTTTTGACTTGATTTTTTAAAACTATTTTATTGCTAAAAGATTTTGATTTTGCACTAGGTAGCTTGGGAATTTAACGCTCTTTCTAACGGTGTAGTCAGATTTGAATTTTCAGGAGGAATAAAGAAGTTATGACCAAATCAGGGCCGTGAGGTCGAAAACGCGAAAAAAAAACTTTGAAGTGAAAAAAAAGGAATTTTGAGTGGGTTAAAAGAAAATTGCTAAGAGACATTTTTTGTTGGAAATACCTTGTAGAATCGAACCCTGAAGTTATGCCCATCTTGAGTGTAGACACCCTGTATAGCATGGTGGTATGGTATACTGAAAATAACAGCAAAATTTGCGTGAGTAGTTTTGCTATTTTTAAACAAAAAATGTAACCAACGGGTTGATCGTACAATATTGTAACAATTCGCAATTATGTGCCACACTCACAAAGCTGAAACTATCTTCAACATTTAATGGGTATTTTGATTCTCGTATTTTCCATACTTGGCTCACCATAGAGGCCTTTCACGACCTCTAATCAGGTCATTTAATTCCTTATCCAGCTGTGGGAATGAACGGAGGTCTACGGTGAAAATTTTTAAGACTAGCCTCTCGAGTTGTCGGTTCTTCCTCTTTCACTCAAATTCAGTTCTCTAGGTGTAGAGGTTTCAGCTAAATTAAAATGAAAATTGCACTATTGCAGTGGGCTAAATTTATTTTAGCTTGACAGCATAAATTAGTTTCTAATAAATTAATTTAAAGCTGTTTTCACTCTTATTTCTCTAAATTTGATCTGCCAGATCTCATATTTATCATCTTAAACCCTATTTCATATCAACAAACCCACATAACTTTAGGTAGGATTTTATGTACTAGATGCGATCATAATTTATCAAAATTCAGGTTTTCAAGGACATTTTGAAATGAAAGGGCACTAAAAAACGTGGGTGTAGCACCTAGCTTGCTTGTATCAATAAACCGATTGTATAGAAAGATGATACGATGCATAGTAGCTAATCTTACTACCTCACTACCTCTTAATCTCACTACATTGTACTACCCTTTTAGGGAACCATCTACACCATGTATGGTATGTAGAAGTGATGGCAGTTACATGGATTTTAATTTGCGCTTGCGGGGTGGCTACTATCAGTCCGGAGGCGATGACTTTCATAGGGGACCATCTACACGCCAACCCGCACAATCCCTGAAAATTTCATGGATATTGGACAATAACTTCGTAAAATTTGCCCACTACAAGAATGTCATGGCAGAAAGATAAACACTAAACCGAAACTGCTCAGGAAGGTCTTAAACGTAAAACGCAAGTGGAAATTTTGATTGTGGAGAAATTTTTTTTTCAACCTTGGAAAACAAGATAGCCTGCTTTGGTAGACTCGGAAGCAAAATCTCATTATGAAATTGAATAAGGCAGGAACCAGAATCAGAGTACCTAGTAAGTTGAAGAGGAAAGTAGGTACGCGGTGCGGGTTGGCATTCATTAGCTGCAAGTGTGAACACTGTTATCAAATTTTTGTCAAAAAATTAAACAATTACAACCGGTCATTGCATTAACAAAAATGTAAAAATTTTATAAAATTGATAAAACTACGAGTACCTATTATGTTTTTTATTTGAAATATTACCAATAATTGAGACAATTTTCTACATTTGAAACATCTATAATAAAATTTATTATAGATTTCAATTTAATTGAAAAATAATACTACTAAAACCGTATTCAAACTTTTCGGTCTCAGACCGCCGGAACTTCCAACAAAAAAAGTTCGGCGCTTAGGCTTTTTCCATGTTTTTTCAGTAGAAAAATCAAATTCCCTGAGTTTTCCAGTTGAGTTAAGTTCCCTAAGTATTCCAGGTTTTCCCGGTCGCTGGACACCCTGGTAGAACATTTGAGAAGCCAATTGACATAAATAACGATCGAATAGTCAACCTCAAGCACTGAATGTTAAAAACCCTCTATTTTTTGGGGGGACCTAAAAAAACTTAAATGTTTGATAAATGAAACAGAACAGAAATACTTTTGATTGTGCAATCGCTCCAATTCATTTGAAAGCCAGAAAATTTTTACCACTATCTAGAGGGTTTCAATAATAAGGGTTTAATAAATGTATTTAAAATAACAGATCCCTCACAAGTCCCAGATGAAGGAAAACACCATTCTCCAAGTCATGCTTGCAGTGAAAACACTTGTTACCCTCCAAAGTGTAACATTCAAGCAGCACGAGTTAACGAGCGAATTTTCAAAAAATCTTTGAAGCTACGGTTAAAATCGAAATATTTTCCAGTGGGTGTGGCACAAAGCACGAATCAAAATTATTCAATCAACCCCTAGGTTGAAAATTTACAAAAATCTCAAATAAATACACTTTTTGTCACTCCAAACTCACTGAGATCCCACACATAGATTGCTAATTTTTTACTATTTTCGTTATACCATACCATCTTACTGTACTTAGGCACAGGGTGTGTTTTGAAGATGTTAGGAGTCCATATTCATGTTTTACTTGACTCCACGAACTCAAGGTGTACCCACTCGGCACTTACATTTTTGGGCACCTACGACGAATATAATTATACGTAAATTTCCATTATACCTACATATTAATCAAATACGATACCAGAAAATTTGCGCTGAATCCGAATATACCATACTATGATTATGATGGCAAAACAGCCTCCCAGTTTTGTCTCTTTGTCCGCCTCCAGGCAACTCCTAGTCAACTCGTTCGTTTCTGCGTTTCCCTATCACACCTTATCATTTTACCAAGTCCCGCAGTCCGGCTCCAGGCTGCTTTGTCCGCCCCCCAGCGTCAAGATCACCTTACTAAGTACAGCACGCAAAGTTCGATAAAATTCGAAAACATAGAAATTACTCACTTATCAACATTCTAATATACATAATACCTAATATACTCACTCGTGAAACTGAAATATTCTCGAGGTCCATTGCGGAAAGAAACGTCGTGATGATAACTGCAGCCTTCAGATTCTTGCAGCTAGTCGATTTTTCCTACTCCACAAATTCACAGGAAAACTATGAAATTACTGTTCACATTGAAAAACTGAATGATAAATTTAAAAACAACCTTTATAAAGTGAAATTAGCGGAACGATTTACCTTTACATCAAAACAGAAAGTGATTAATTATCATCCAAACCACGACAAACAAGTAGATTTTTTGTTTCTACTTTTTAGCTGTGGTTGTAGTTGTTTGTATTTTGGACTTTGAAAGATACCAACCTAACAAGTATTTCACCCTGACGTGACTAAATAGACTTGTTATTGGCTTCAACTTCCCGCCTCATCAATAAAATGTTGGGCCAGGGTATCACATGAGCGCGGGCTGACGACAGAAAACACTCGAAACAATGTTAATTTAACTTTATATTTTAATGAGAGCAACGCACGGGACGATTTCAGAAGGAAGAAGGTCGACAAGAGGTTGGGAGAGGGGAGACAACATGGATAGGTACCTACTAACATGGATACTAAAAATTTTATGTGTATATTTTTATTAACTAAAACAGTCTTGATAAATCTCAAATTTGCTAATTTCAAAAAAGATTCAAAACTATTTATTTTAGTGGGCGATTAAGACAAACATTTCTTTTTTCATTAGACATCACATTTTTACAAGGTCGTTTAGCACAACAACTGCGGCTCTTCCATGTGTTTATCCTTATACTAAAATCCAGCAAATTTCCTACCCAAACTTTTTCAAACCCAATTTTTCATCATATATTTGTGATAATAATGTGTTAAGTCCCCGAATTCAAGAATTGTAGTGAATTGCATTAACATAGATTAAGGATATAAGCTTAAGTTTGGAGAAAAAGATGGCGGCAGTACGTCATTTCGGTGGATTCGTTGATTGATCAAACAGCTGGATTCGCTATTCGCATCACTGTACTCCACTTTTTAGCTCAATGTCATTCGTTTAGCAAAGAAATCATTACACAACTCACAACTGAGGTAAGTTCATCAGAAGTATTTCGACAGTTGATGCTATGTGGTATGTTTAATGTGAGATGATTGATTGATTCACTTCATCTCCAAAACGTGTGTTTATCGAGTTTCTCTTTAGTGCAGGATTCATACGCGTTGAACGAATATCGCTCTGAGAGGAGTTTTGACGAATCTTCTTTTCAAGATCTGGGAACCAAGGTAAGCCCTCCTTGTTTTCTATGCTTTTTTAACGAGTTTTGCAATATGTTTTTGATGATTGGATGCACCCAGTTAATTTACGCCCTGGCGTACAAATTCATCTCAATTCGATCCTTCCTATGACGAAACACTTCTCCGCTGTACCCCCGTTTCTTTATCTACCTCTACGTCACCCTCTGCTCGAGTTTATCGCCTTTTAGAAGCAAGCTTCCGCCGATAACTAGACTGAGAATCCTACAGAATACTTCCAATTGAATAGAATCTCCACATTCACTTGAGAGAAGCTGCCCGACCCAATCGAACTCACTAACCATCGGTGTGTACCTTAAATTTCGCTTACTCGTAGAGTGTTTGATTTCACGACCTACTATAACATTTATGCATCGTCTTGTTGCATTTTTTGATGATCTTAAACGTTGCTCTCAAGATTAGAAAAAAGTAGCTTGTGAATATGTCACCATTTATATTGTCAATTCTTCCACATTGGTGTTTCGTAACTACGTAACTACTAGATTATTTGATGAAATTGGTGAATTTGGTACTCATCATTAGTTCCAGATGGTTGTAGGCGACATTCTTACAAGAAATTACTCTGCTTGAGGGTATTTAGGGTGAGAGAGAGAAAGTAGCCTTCATATAATCCAAAATTATTTTTGATAAATTCATAGACATTTTTACTGTACAGATAAATTGGGCACCAATGTTAGATAAATGATCGTGAATTGATGACATCTATGTTTGATTGTTTTGTTCAAGTAACCCGCTTGAGGTAGACGTTTACGATTATTCCTAAAATGGAGAGGTTATTTGTTTTCAAACGTGTCCGGTTGTTGTCGAATCAAAGGCAGTTTAGTCAAGTTGTTGACAGGATGGCCTGATTACTTCTAAAGAGAAGGATCAACAATTTTCTTGAAATTAATAAAGATTAGGTTGTTGCGCACCCGCATGTTGACATATTGTAAGATAAATATTTTTGCTTACGAGTCTCCCAAAGTAGCGGAAGCAATGTTTTCAGTATTCAATTTCCTTAAAATGGATGGTTTCATGTCTGCTTGTTATGAAATTCTCGTTCAGGGTAAAACTATATGACGTTATCATCCGATTTCAATGAAATTCTCGGGGATTGTGCGGGTTGTCATGTAGCCATAGAATTCCATGATGATCAGTGCTCCCGGATTCATAGTACTCTCCGCGCATATAATCCTTTGGTGTGTAGATGGTCCCCTATGAGCGTAGTGCAAGGGGCTAAGAAGTTGATGTTTTGAGATTATCTACCATACATCGGATCACCTAATCTATCGGGTTATGGCTACGAGTGCTGTGTGCCAAAGTGCCAGATGTATCCGTAACTTTTTTTTTTTAAATAGTTCGGCTCAGTATGAGTTACTTTTTTAAAGCATAAAATGTACTTAGACATTCCCAATCTGAACTCTTAGCCCTTTCCCTGGCAAAAGTATAAATGGTGATTTTTTTCTCAATCTTTTTTCAGGATTCAATTTTTAGCCTTAATTGATACTGAAAAGACACTAGAATTGGAGGATTTCAATGGTTTCTATGGTCCAAAAAAAAACATGTTGTATTTCAGTCACCCAGGCCAGGTTCATCATTGCCACGAGGGTGGCAGAGGTACAAGGCAGTTTATTCTAACGATTGTTTGGTTGCTAAATAAGTAAGAGCAACTCTAAAACCTTTAAATTATGTGATGTGTTGCCAACGTTCTGAATAGAGTAAGGAACAACAAAGCAATGGTATTAAAGTTGTAAAAGTGCGAAAATCGACTTGTAGAAAAGTGGTGTACACCTTGCCAGGGAAAGGGTTAACCCCAGCAACGCACAGCAGCCAACAACAGATCACTCACTCTCACTGCCTGGGGTTGCATTGGAAAAAGAGTTTGAGGCTCTGATGAAGATATTTTCACTCCTTATCACTCTTATCTGCCAAGCGCGAGATTTTACATGGAAAATATATGCCGACAACCTGGCCAAGGAGGGTTCAAGAAATACTTTCATTGGACCCTCTCCAGTGATCGGCATTTAGAAGAATGCTTGTAAAGAAAAGGTATTAAAATGGAAAGGCATGTGGGGTATCGTAGATCGTGGATTTTAAAATGCTATTCAAATTCGAGGCTCCTATGCCGCTAAAGATGTTATGGAGGGCAAGGGTGAGGGGGGGGGGCACTATTTCTTGCCTAAGATACTAAATAAATTATATTGTGTGAAACAGTTTAATCGCTTACGCTAGTGCTTATACAATGGGACGACCCCAGGAATGCAGCATTTCTTAACCCTTAGTTACACGCTAGACGGGGATTTGCCCGCATTTTCAGAAAAACAGAAATAGAATGATGAACTGTTCACTATTGTTCCTCCATTGTCCAAGGTATCTTTTCTCAGACCTTTAACTGAGTAAACAATGATCCCCTAAACAATTATTTACCTTACCTTCAGTATGCAATCAGACTGCGAAGTTTGATACACGCATACGATTATGATTATAATCATACTACCTACTTCTACTATTATGATTTCACACGTTTGTATTTTTTGCTTGATATAATATATAACTATATTATATAATAATATATATATAATATAATATATAATAATAATATAACATATATTATATAGTATATAATAATATTATATAATTATATAATATTATATAATATATAATATTATATATTAATTATAATTATAATTATATATATTATATATATTATATAATATATAATATTATTATATAATTATAATTATATATTATAATTATATAATATATAAAATTATATATTATATATTATATAATATATAATAATAATATAACTATATTATAGTTTCATGTTTCCTCGTTCTTGAATAATCATAATTATAATTTTGATTATTATGATATATATAAATTTTCTTGCTTATGTATTTCCTACTTCAAAATTCATATTTTTATTACGTACTTGTTGAATAAAAAAATGTATTGAGTTGAAGCTCATCCTATATCCATGACTTTTTAAAACCAATTCGTGCCTTTCAGTGTATCATAAATAAATAATTGTGTTGAAATAAATGTGCGGGGATTTCCCCGCTAGCGTGTACGAACGTAACTCCCCACCTAGCGTGTAGCCAAGGGTTAACAATATGTTCGACTTCATAAAATTGCGTTTCCTTCTAAACCGTTAGGAAATTTAACGCTGTTTTCAACGGTTCCCTCATATTTGATTTTATCTTGCAAATTCAGGGAAGTTATAGCCATTTTAGTGAGGAAAAGGTCGAACACGAAAAAATCTTAGAAGTAAAAAAAAAAAAAAATGATTTTAAAGAAATAAAAATTAAATTTATAGACCATTATTTGTTGCTAATTAGTTGTGTAATCGATCCTTATGGTCCACCTCTAAGTTTGACACCCTTCATATTATGAAGCTTATTCATAATCACCCTTCATATCAGCAGCTTATTAAGCTGTGCGGATGTACCTTCTGAAGTGCAATTTCACATCTGGATCACTGAATTTATGACTATTTTGAAGATAATTTGGTTCAAAGGTGGCCCGAAACGGCTCTTAGCCGATCATACCTGAAACTATTATCGAGAGTAAATACTTCAAAACTCCCCTATGTGTTGTAGAATTCAATTATATCACATTTTCACGCCCATGTGCAAATATTTCCCTGACTGTTGAATTTTCAAATGAATATGCAATTATTTGACGAGTTATCATTTGATATTTTTTGTGTTTCAAGATTGTGTGTATAATGACCCATAAAATCTCGTTTCGTGCTGTCACCTTGTATCTGTGTCGAACTGAGTTGCGATAAATAAAAAGTTGATGATATGACTCATTTTTGCGATAGAGCATGGACAGCCGTGTCTTTACTAAACAACTCAGCCCATCTTTCTATTGAGAAAGGCGCCTTCGCGAATGTTTCCTCGTCTGTTGGAGATAGAACCTAGATCATTATAGATCGCCATTTTCCCTAAAAAGTCGTCCTTGGGGGGGTTATTTTTTTAAATTCAGTCTATTCAGAATGGAACCATCCCATGGGTCGGAATTTCGCATTACTGACGCCAGATTCAAATTTAGCGCCATTGAAAACGATCCTGTGCCAGTGTTTTGTTCCAAATTCAATTTAGTATTTCCGAATGGAAATAATGATAATCAACCTCTCTTGTGTTGGCGGGAGAGACAACAATAACTCTGACGTCACCTGGTAGAAAGGATCCCTCAATAGAGCGCAATGAAATCACTGCAATAAAAGGCAGATTCAAGTAAGAAACATTGAAATAAGGATGATTTTAAAAAAAATGTCAGCCTCGGCATATTGACAATGGGGTAGTTGCATGATATTTTTTTGTATTTTTTCTGTGTAGAGAATCTCTATTGAAGTACGAATCTGCAAATAAAA
>CM019182.2:50003919-50061425 GCA_009739505.2 Apolygus lucorum
TTTGACAACTCAATTTGAACTTTTGGCAAATACGTTTGAACTTTTGGCAACTCAATTTGAACTTTTGGAAAAACAATATGAACTTTTGGCATACCAATTTGGATTTTTGCAACTCAATTTGAATTTTTAGAAAATACATGTAAACTTTTGGCATCTTAATTTGAACGTTTGGCAACTCAATTTGAACTTCTGGAAAAACAATATAAACTTTGGCACACAATTTTGAATTTTTGGCAACTCAATTTGAATTTTTGAGAAATAAATGTGAACTTTTGGCAAACCAATTTGAACTTTTGGCAAACCAATTTGAACTTTTGGCATACCAATTTGAAATTTTGACGCCTCAATTTGAACTGTTAGCCAATCAGTTTTTCTTTTTGAAAATTCCTCACATTTCGACAACTACTACAGTCTTTGTCTGACTTATTCACTCCAAAAAATGTTCAATAAAATTTATTGGGATTGGGACAATTGTTGAACTAAATAGATTTATTGTTTAAGGAAAGAGAAACACATTTAATGTGTTTTAACAGTTTAACAATTGTCCCAATCGACAACATACGTTTTGTTCCCCGAAAAAAATTGCAACGTTTCTTCCTTTTTAAACTGAACTACTCTACTGAATTTACTATTAAATCACATTTTCAGAGTTACTATTTAGAAGATCTGTATACAAGACAAGGCAAACAAGTCAGCATTCCCTGAAGGGGAATCCCTTCTGTATAGGAGCAGGTGAGCCAGATAGCAAGGGGCACAGCTACACTATTCGTAGCAGCAAGTACTTTCCTTGAAGTGGAAAAGCAGCATGACTGGTTTTGAGGAGACATGAACTTCTTGTAGAACAGGATAACAGCTCACACAGAATCAAGGTTTCTGGGGTTTAGAGAAAAGTAAACGAGAAAGGAGGTCAGGATGGTTCGGGTAACCAGCTAACCTCTAGCTGTGCTTACGCTGCCCAACTATGAAAAAAGGCAGTAAGTTACTTACTACAGTAGACAGTCTGTTGTGCGTTTTTACTGTCATATTTTGAATAAAGCTGTAAATTTACTTTTGTCTATCTGACAGACTGATTTTACTGAATTAATACTTTTGGCTCATCGTTTATGTGACTCTAATTGAAGGTGAAATGGTTGAAGGCAAGAGGTTTGGAAGCTTGACAGGAATTGGTTTCTGGTCTACGCAAAACCTACAAATGGGAGAACAGTAGCATCACGGCCAGGTAGAGCCTCTATACTTTCTTGAGTGTTTATATTGTTAAACTGGCAATATCTCCAACTGTCATGTCCGCTGGCTTCGATAGCTCATCCGAGTGGGTGTAAGAATCACTAGACTGGCTCATCTAAGTAATTTAAGTTTATCGAAGTAATAACTTGTTGGTTAAGTTTTGTAATTTCGTAGAATTCTAGTTGTATAGCAGTTAAAGCCAAGGTGAGAATCGACATCATCCTCGAATACAGTTGGATTCAGATGAACAGAAGTTAGTCGGAGCACGGAGTTAGTCGGTACTTGTATGAGGAAGTAGTCATTTCGGCATTGAAGTTGACCCATCTGAATCTTCTTCTAAGAAGAAGTCCCAAAGGAGAGCCATCAGTAAAGTGCTTACCGTCAACGATGTCTGAAAACAGACCGTTTTCTTGCATGGTGCTGTGAAATCCCATAATTCATTAATGATCAGATTGTGTGTCGTGACCTCCTACAAGATCACATTCTCCAATATACAGCAAAATACACGTGCAAGTAATCTCGAGTACCAGGAGTCCAACTCAAACGGTCAACGTTTCACTTTGTCTTGCCCATCTCTCTTTTGTTCTGAGTATACAGGGTGTCCCAGAACTAATGAACCAAACTTCAGAGACTAATCCAACGACTAATTTTCAGTAACTTTTGCGCTATGAAAAACCCTCCAAAACCCCCATCTAACCCGACTTTTTTATATTTTCAGTCTTAATTTGTAAAAATTACAGTAACTTCCTTAGATTATCCTCCAATTCAAAATTGAGGATGCCGATGAAAAGAACATTAAATTTGCTATCAACTCATTACGCAATAAAAATTTTTCACGCCAGCTGAATACGTAAAAAAATTAGTATATTTAAACTTTTTGTTACACTTTACAGTATTTTAAAACAATATTTTCACCCATTTCCAATCTTTCCTCTCTTCGGAAAGAAAATCTGCATTCCACCGACTTTTCAACGGAATAATCGAAATTTGTGGCGCAGTGGAAACAATTATTTCATTGAAAAAAAAAACTCACTTTTTTCTGCTTTCAAACACAAATTTCTCACCTGAATTCGATTCTAAATTTTTTTTGAAATACTACTGGAAAGTGGTTGAATTTTGGATGTTTTTTCCGAAGAGAGGAATGTTTGGGGATGGGTTTAAATACCTATTGTTTAAAAATTCTTTAACGTTTATCAAAAATAAACTGGCTAGAATATGGATGAAAAATGAATGAAAAAAACAAGGTAGAATCTGAAAGAATTTTTAAAACTCGGCCCTACGGGCCTCGCCAAGGGGCTGTGCCCCCTGGACCCCCCTTTTTGTTTTTATTTAGAGCCTGCTGCTACAAGTATAGAAACGTAGAATACGCTTTAGCCTCGATTGGACGCTGAACGTGATTATCAAACGCTGCAAATCATTGCTCAATGGTTTATTATTTTCTGTATAGATCACCCTTCTGTATAGATCACTGGTTCTCCATCAATAGCACCTACCACCATCTGTATTCTCCCTTGACCTTCCCTCTAAAATTTCAGCTTCCTGCGATCAACAGGAGAGAAAATGGCCTTGGAGCTCACTCAGCTGATCAGTGACCACTCAGGCACCTTCAGCATTCTCCATTGACCCCCCCTCTAAAATTTCAGGTTCCTGCGTTCAACAGGAGAGGAAATGGCCTTGGAGCTCACTCAGCTGATCAGTGACCACTCAGGCGCCTTCAGCATTCTCCATTGACCCGCCCCCTCAAATTTCAGGTTCCTGCGTTCAACAGGAGAGGAAATGGCCTTGGAGCTCACTCAGCTGATCAGTGACCACTCAGGCGCCTTCAGCATTCTCCATTGACCCGCCCCCTCAAATTTCAGGTTCCTGCGTTCAACAGGAGAGGAAATGGCCTTGGAGCTCACTCAGCTGATCAGTGACCACTCAGGCGCCTTCAGCATTCTCCATTGACCCGCCCTCTCAAATTTCAGGTTCCTGCGTTCAACAGGAGAGGAAATGGCCTTGGAGCTCACTCAGCTGATCAGTGACCACCTTCAGCATTCTCCATTGACCCGCCCTCTCAAATTTCAGGTTCCTGCGTTCAACAGGATTATCAAACGTGTATTAGCGTTTAAGTAACGTACACTAACGATGTTATTGATATGGCGGGCGAATATGGAATCAATCCTCGATCCACCACGATAATCCGCATTCTTGTATGTGACAATCAATACAAACGTGCGCAAATCAATAGAAACCATGTTATTGACGTCCACGGGTACATTCACAACTTGGCCTACGATTCGCGAACGACTGAAACTCCGATTTACATAAATAAAATTACTCACTTCAAACGGGTTTGTCGCAATAAACATCTGGTGATATGTTTATTGGTTGTCATGTTAATGTCACACATTTCGTTCCCATTTCGTTCCCATCCTGCGTTCCATTTTCGGCTAGTTAGTCCATGGCTAAAGCGTATTCTACGCTAATAAAGAAATAATATTTATACCTTTTTATTTTGGCGTACTTTTTTACGTACTTAGTTCAAGTGAAAAAATTTGGTTACGTAATGTGCTAAAAGTAAATTTAAGGTCTTTCTATTTGTATCTTCAAATTTGAATTAGAGGATGATCTAAGGGAGTCACAGTCATTTTGGTTCATTATTTTCAATAATGAACCTTTGGAATCGACCAAGAAATTTTTTTTTTTTTAACACCCCCTCATCATTTGTTGGTTTACGTTTCAAGGTACGTAGAATCCAAAAATCGAATAAAAATTCATCCGCCGTACGCGGCACTTTCCTCACTTAACATTGACCAATTTTGACAAAATTTGGTATGTGGGCTCCATTTGGGGTCTAGTTATGCCCCGAAGATTTTGTTGATGTAAGTCACATCTAAGTGTCGAAAAATGAATTTTGAAATTTTGAAAACGCCCTAACTAAAAAATTTTGAAATAAAGGTATTGTTTTTCCATCAATTTAAGATAGTATGGAATTTTTAGAATTTTTTGAGACCACGCGGAGCCCTGTAGGACAAACCGTTCGCTCACTACGAGAATTTAAGGGTTGGACGTACGATAAATCAGAAACACGAGTGTGAATCGCAAAAGAGGCCTCATCTCCGTTCAAATGTTAGCTGACCGATAAGCGATCGATGTTTTTCTTCATGTTGGTTGGTAAAATGGCAATGCCGTGTTCTTGGCAGACGAGTGATCTATATAAAAAATAATAAACCTTTGTGTAATAATTAGTATGAAAACGTAGGTAGTACTTAATACTACACGAAGCTTAATAGTTACACGAAGGACTTTTTCCGTTATCGTTCCTCAAAGTTCACCTCATATGTTTAGAATCAATGTTTTTAGAAAAACTTATGTTTAGAATTAATACGTTCACCTCAAATGTTTAGAACCACTTCGAGTTCATCGAAGATCATCCCTTGTTTAGAATGATTTCGAGAGTAGTTTATCGTTATTCGTCAGTCACGAGTAGTTTAGTTAGTCCTCAGTCACAATGAACTTTTTGTCTGAATGAACTGCTCAATGAACTTCTTCTTTATTGTTAAAATACGATACCTATTTGCAATCAAATACATAGCGATCTACAAAAGTGTGTAAATCTGTTGATTTGATCGGGGAAAAGGTCCGCTGTTTGTCCTGGTAAATCGTATCTGAATACGTACTGTTATCTTTTTCGCACGTTTTCCGGGGTTTCACCTCAGGTTTGGATGGAACTGCAGGTCCCTAGAATGTGAACAATCCAGATGTGAGAGTGAAAAAAGGTATTATTATCTATCTCGGAAACTACCAGGCGAGAACCTCAAGATCACACACATGATAAAGCTCCAAATGCATATTTAAATTCATATTTGGCGCACTTGTGGTGGTTTTTTGTCACTTTCTTGTGATTTGGCCGCTTTACCATCCGTTTCCTTCAATTGCATCGCATCTGTAAGAACGTAAAAGATACATGATTTAGGGAAACGTTAAAAATCGCAGATACAGCATATAAAAAAAAAAGTCTGCCAAGGGGGTGTGGCTCATAGCTTCTTTGTATCCATAACCGGATTGTATAGATGATCCGATGAAGAAAACCAACTACACGTCAATCTCTGAGGTCAACGAATTTGGGAGGAAAAGTAGATGTTATGGCGTACGGCGGACGGACGTCCAAATATTGGTTTATTATTTTCAATAATAAACCTTTGGAATCGACCGAAGAAAAAATTTTAACCCCCCCCCCCCCCTCAAAATTTGTTGGTTTACATTCCAAGGTACGAAACGAAAATCGAATAAAACGCTAGAAATTATTACACAATGGTTTATTATTTTCTATGTAGGTCACTCGTCTGCAAAGCCACCAACCATCCAACATGAAGAAAAACATCGATCGCATTATGGTCAGCTAAAATTTGAACGGAGATTAGGCCTCTTTTGCGATTCACACTCGTATTTCTGATTTATCGTACGTAAAACCTTTAAATTCACCTAGGGAGCGAACGGTTTGTCCTACAGAGCTCCACGTGGTCTCTAAAAATTCTAAAAACTCTATAGAATCTTAAATTGAAGAAAAAACAATACCTTTATATCAAAATTTTTTGAGTTGGGGCGTTTTCAAAATTTCCAAATTTATTTTTGAACCCTTAGAAGTGACCAACAACAGCCGAAATCTTCGGGACTAGACCCCAAATGGAGCCTTCATACCAAATTTCATCAAAATCGATCAAGAAAACTAAGGAAAATGCTGCGTATGGCGTATGGCGTACGGCCAAATTTTTATTCGATTTTTGGATTCTACGTACCTTGAAACGTAAACCATCAAATTTTGAGGGGGTGTTAAAAAAAATTTTTCTTGGTCGATTCCAAAGGTTCATTATTGAAAATAATAAATCAAAATTTGGCCGTCCGCCGTACGCCATATGCAGCTCTTTGGATCGATTTTGATGAAATTTGGTATGTAGGCTCCATTTGGGGTCTAGTTGTGCCCAAACATTTTGGTTGATGTAGGTCACTTCTAAGGGTTGAAAAATAAGGGTTGACATTTTGAAAACGCCCTATAATATAATCGATATGTTCAATTTTTCTCGCTGATCACGATTTTGGTGATGGGATGATCGAAATAATTTGTGAATCAAGTGTGCATTTGCAGAAGAGGGTAAACTGTTGGGGGGTTGGGTGGGTTCACGGGCGGAGGGGTCGCGCAGGTATACCTCGACCTTCCGCTGGGGCTCGGATTCTTGCAGCGATGCCGAACCTTCGGGGCCTTCAAAAATCCCAGAGCTCTTTAAATAAAGGCAAGAGTATAGCTCGGAAAATTTCGATATAAAGGTATTGTTTTTCCATCAATTTAAGACAGTATTGAATTTTTAGAATTTTTAGAGACCACGCGGAGCTCTGTAGGACAAACCGTTCGCTCCCTACGAGAATTTTAAGGGTTGACTTACGATAAATCAGAAACACGAGTGTGAATTGCAAAAGAGGCCTAATCGCCGTTGAAATTTTAGCCGACCGATATGCGATCGATGTTTTTCTTCAGGTTGGTTGGTGGTAAAAATGGCAATGCCGTGTTATTTGCAGAAGAGTGATCTACATAGAACAATTTAAAAAAACTTTGTGTGATAAGCATTAATTAATAAGTATTTTCTGGGTTTTATTCGATTTTTGGATCCTACGTACCTTGAAACGTAAACCAACAAATTTTGAAGGAGGGTTAACATTTTTGTTTTCTTGGTCGTTTCCAAAGGTTCATTAGTGAAAATAATAAACCCATATTGAGTTAAACGAGTGTATTGGAAATGGTGAACTAATTTGTACAGTTGGGGGGGTTCCCATGTCCTGTTTATGCAAATAAATACTATCAATCAAGTAGTCTTACTTCTGAGGAGAGATGACGTCTTATCGCGGAGAATAGGGTCCACATCGACGATTTGAGTCTGCACTCGTATAGACTGCTTATTCAACCCAAATTCTAGCTCTGGAATCCCGAGATAAAAATACATTGTTTGATTAAGGTAATAAATGACTAAGAAACCGTAATATAAGTTAAGACGGGTTGTTTTGAAGCTTTCAATTATTGTAGACTTGGTAAGATGGATATGAATGTTCCAGTTAGTTTAATCCAATTCACACTTCAGCCTAACATCTCCAATATTGCCATCTGTGAGTTCTTTCAAATTTCCAAGGATGTAGGTACCCACTTATACAGGGTGATACCGGGAGAGATACGGCCGAACTTTGGGGGTCGATTCTACAAGGTATTTCCAACAAAAAATATCTCGTAGCGACTTTCTTGTTTTTTCAAGTTTCTTCAATTTAAAGATTTTTTTCGTAAGTTGACTCTTGTCTCACTAAAATGATTTTAGCTCCCTTATTTAAAGAGAAAATTCAAATCTAATTGCACCGTTGAAAAAAACATTAAATTACCCGTCAGATGAGCTAAGTACAAAAAACATTTTTAACCTCGCATTTAGTTTGATTTTTTCTAGTCCGAACTTAAAACTTTGCAATTTTTGAGTTTTTTTCTAACGAAATTCTCAAGAGGTTTTTCCCTATTTCCTGTAAAGGAAATCCGATGCGGGTTTAAGAAAAAACATCCTGAATATATGAGATATTGATACACTTTTCAGGATGTAAGTGTAAAAAATACCTACATGAAACTTAACATGAAACTTAAACTCTTAATTACTGATGTTCGGAAAACAAGTCATGTATTACAAGATATCATCAGGTTTAATACGAATGATTCCTGAGTAAAAAGACCACAAAAAGATCTCTTTGCTGATTTTTTAAAATGAAACCTACTTTTCAACGCGCTCTAGTGGTGTAACGTGTAATTGTAGAGAGTTAAGTCAGTAAGTGTTTTCAATTAGGAGGCCATGATTTTCATAGGGGACCATGTCCGCCCCACATTGCATAATTCCCGAAAATGTCATCGAAATCAGATGGGAAATGTAGAAGTTATGGCAGTGACAAGGAAATACAAGTTTGCGCATGCGCAGTGGCTACGATCGACTGGGGACCATGATTTCCATAGGGGACCATCTCCACACCAATTCCTGCAAATTTCATCGAAATCGATGGGAAATGTAGAAGTCATGGCAGTGACAAGGAAATACAAGTTTACGCATGTGCATTGGCTACGATCAGGCTGGGGGTAATGATTTTCATAGGGACCATCTATGCCGCACCCCAACATTTTTGAGTTTTTTGACGGTCTGATTGGGATTCAAACAGAGGTCTACACCAAGTTGCAGTCCGTCCACCACGTCCACGTTCCTCGATCGTAAATCCGAAAGCAGCAAGCTTGGGTACGAAAATGGATTGATCGGCAAGAAAGAGAGGGGACGTAGAACTTTTCGCATTTATAAAAATAATTTCGTTCAAATTGCGCCCCCACTTCCCTTCTCCCCCCGCCACCACCTCTTAAAATTTGTGTTTTTTTAAATTCTTTAACGACCATTTCTGATGGGAGAACTTCTATTTCAATTTTACAATTTGACTAGGTGACTTCCGTCACCAATGGGGGACAACGTGAGCAACCTCCTCGTGGTGTCCTCTGGGTTACGCTAATCGCTCACACATTCTGGCAGTTGGGATCATTAGGCACCACCGAGTCATTCCGGCCGGATCATTCAGCACCACGGGAGCATTAGGCACTTTTCATTTCGGAGCATTAAGCTCCCACTTTCACCGCTCGGGAGCATTAAGCAATACACTCGATCGACTGGGGAGCATGATTTTCATAGGGGACCATCTCCACCCCAATTCCTGCAAATTTCATCGAAATCAGATGGGAAATGTGGAAGTTATGGCAGTGACAAGGAAATACAAGTTTGCGCATGCGCAGTGGCTATGATCAGGCTGGGGGTAATGATTTTTATAGGGACCATCTGAACACCAACCCGCACAATTCCTGAAAATTTCCGAGTAAAAAGAGCATAAAAAGACCTTTTTTCTGATTTTTTAAAATGATACCTACTTTTCAACGCGCTCTAGCGGCGGAAGGCGTAATCGTAGAGAC
Source organism: Apolygus lucorum (assembly GCA_009739505.2). Classification (NCBI taxonomy): domain Eukaryota; kingdom Metazoa; phylum Arthropoda; class Insecta; order Hemiptera; family Miridae; genus Apolygus; species Apolygus lucorum. The sequence continues at coordinate 50,013,143 of CM019182.2, forward strand.
TTAAGTCAGAAATGCAAATTGAAGGACATTTTATGTACTTTAATTCTGGTAGCAGTGAAAAATCCGCTAGAACGCTTACTTTTAGAGGTATAGGCAAAAAACCGAAAAAATAGGAGAAAATTCACCCCCCCCCCCCACCTCCTCGAGCTCACCTACCACCCAAGGGGACTTTTGAGGTATGATTTACCACGTATGAAGGAAGAGCCTGGTGAAGAAATTTCTTTACTATGAATTAGTTCTCCTATTTCCTCTAATTCGTCTGGGCTATTGGGTACGAGTGAGGAAAAATGAACCCGAACGTCGCCTCTAAATCTATTCTGAAATCAAATACCTTTTTGGACTTCTCTCAAACTTGGGACTTCCACGTCTGCAGTCGAATCGGAGTTGCCGTCATTCTCAAAATCATGCGGCGAGTCTTTCTTCAAATGGTTTTCGAGAGGCGAGTTTTTCCCCAGCAGTTGGAAAATGAAGTGAAACTTTTCCATTTCCTGTGCAAACTTCGATGACGACAAAGAAGGTTGTAGATGGGATTTTCAAATTGATATTTTTGGATTACAATGACTGCTGATTGAGAAATTTTAAGTTCAATGGTTGAAGGGTTGTTTTGAATGAAGGTAGATGATGTTATTTGTTATCCGATACCTAGGCGTAACACCATGACATCATACACACACTAGTAGCACCTACCTACTAAATTGTTGCCTAAAACGAGTGTCGTTATTTCCTGGGTTGGAAATAAAATAAACAATAAATTAATCTGACAAAGAATATCCCACGATTCCTTATGGCGTAAGTGATTAAAATTTGCAAGTATGTAGAATCCAAAAATCAAGTACAAAATAAATGCGGCATTTTGCCCAGTTCCCATTTACCGATTTTGATGAAATTAGGTTTATCGGCTCCGTACGTGCCCGAAGGTTTCGGTTATTGTCAATAAAATGGTAAGAATTTTTTGGCACCGCCAAATGGTCACTCAATGAGGATAATTAATTGCCTAATTAGTGAATGTTCTGTGACTTTTTTATCATTTATTTAGGATTAGTGTTCCAGTTTTAGGAACGAATGAAACCACCGAGCCGATCAAGAATAGTTAAATTTGCGTTGATTTTGAAATTTATCTGACACACGTGTTAGTATCCCTGCCTCCCACCACCACCCAATCTATCTCTAGTCCTTTGAAGGGGGGTCTCAGTCGGTCGCCGTTCCTTCCTCGTTCCGGGATAGTCCAATCTCATACGAACCAGCGCTCGGTTGCCCCTTTCTCCCCCCCCCCATCCGTCTGAAGGAGCAACACTACCACCCACCACCACCAGTGCCTCCCGCATCCCCCAGCCTTCTCATAGCTGGTCAGTCTTCATCAACAGTTTTCCCAGGATTCTCGGGAAATAATCATTAAATTTTCATGTTTCATGTGGCATTCTTCTTATTTTTTAATATCTACACCCATGCACTTGTTCAATTCCAAAAGTAAAAATTAGTAAAACGCTGCAAATTATTACACAATGGTTTATTATTTTTCTATATAGATCAGTCTGCAAAGCCACCAACCATCCAACTAGAAGAAAAACATTGGTCGCATTTCGCATCAGCTAACATTTGAACGGAGATTAGGCCTCTTTTACGATTCACACTCTTATTTCTGATTTATCGTACGTCCAACCCTTAAATTCTCGTAGGGAGCGAACGGTTTGTTCTACAGAGCTCCGCGTGGTCTCAAAAAATTCTAAAAATTCTATACTATCTTAAATTGATGGAAAAACAACACCTTTATATCAAATTTTTTTGAGTTAGGGCGTTTTCAAAATTTCAAAATTCATTTTTTGACCCTTAGAAGTGACCTACATCAAACAAAATCTTCGGGGCACAACTAGACCCCAAACGGAGTCTACATACCAAATTTCATCAAAATCGGTCAATGCTAAGTGGGGAAAGAGCCGCGCACGGCGGACGGACGGCCAAATTTTTATTCGATTTTTGGATTCTACGTACCTTGAAACGTAAACCAACAAATTTTGGGGGGTTGTTAACAAAAATTTTTCTTGGTCGATTCCAAAGGTTCATTATTGAAGATAATAAACCAAAAGTTGTTCCTTAATTTGAAGTTTTTAAGGATTTTTCTTAATTCATTACTCTACCAATCGATCAATAATTGCAAGAAAACATATTGTTTAGTAATGCATGCATTCCAGATGACGTCCCATTGGATAAGCATTAGATCAGTTTAACCAGTTGTTAAGTGATAAAACTGTTTCACTCGATGTAATTTATTTATTACTTTAGGCAAGAAATAGTGATCCCCCCCCCCACCACCATTATCCACCTTAACATTTCTAGCGGCATGGGAGCCTCGAATCTGAAGAGCATTTTAAAATCCATGATCTACGATACCCAACATGCGAATTCGAGTTCACCCCTCCCCCCCCCCACCACCCCAACGCCAACAATGGTGCCAGTCTGGCACCAAAGCGGAAAGACGTCGTAACATTTAACTTTCATCTGTTAGTTTTGGTAGGCAGTCCGTCGAAGTTCACATCCGTATTCAAGGTGAAATACAAACAAAAAAAAAAAAAAAAAAAAAAAACACGAAATAAGCGGTTTATGGCATCATGGCACCATGTCCTGGCACCATGGTGGCACCACTATTAGTTCCATGGTGGTACAGAGAATAATTCATGAAAATCCGGAGTTATAATGAAAATTTTTCCTCAATTTCAAAGCTTGGGTACAATTAGTAAGCAGTAAAGGAACCGAAATATTGAAAAATCGGATGTTTTGTGAATATTATCCCCCCACTCATCCGCTCCCCTTGCGAATTTTGATACTCTGGTAAAATCATCTACAACTAGGAAGTTATTTGAGTCAAACAAAAAAAGAAACACGCAAATCGGTTGGAAATTGAGGCCAGGGCAGATTTTACAAGATTACCCTTGCAAACGCACGTTTTTTAAGCATTAACCCCCCCTTTCCCCCCTTAAAAAGCAAAATCCAAAATTCCGGCGCCGTAGTGCACAACTACATAGTTTTCCGCGTCGAACAGAAAAAAGGACCAGGAAAATCGGTTGAGAACTAAGGCCTGGGCAGACGACACAAGATTTTGTTACACACACACACACAGACATGCACCTATGGTTTTTATCGCGGATTCGGATTCAGAATGGTCTAAAACGGATTACTGTGTGGTTATTTTTTTTTCTGTTGAGTGTTGTCCAACTTCACCCCAGATCGATCGCATAAGGACGCCCAAGTCTTACTGTGGGACGTCCTAAAAAAGGGGAAAACCGTTTATTCACTGACTGAGTCCTCCTTAAGGGGCTCTTTGAGCCATTGTAGGGGAGCTTTGTCCCCGTTACTCAGTAGCCATGACGAATCAGAAACACGAGTGAGAATCGCATAAGATCGTTCACGACGGAAGTGAGGCAAATTTAGCTAATCAAATTTTGCAAACAAATAATTTCTAAAAAAAAAATAATAAAAAATGAAAACCGTTGCAGCGTTTTTAACATGTTTAATGTTTTAGGGCTGGGGGCCGTTCTGTGATTTTGTTTATTATTTTTAATAATGAACCTTCGAAATCGAGCAAGATGAAAGTTTTCTATGTAATTCCTCAAAATTTGATGATTAAATTTAATTAAAAAATTCCCTTCATCCGCAGTAAAATTTACTGCCATTTAATGGTACTTTGCTTAGTTACCATGCACCGATTTCGATGATATTTAGTATATGAGTTGAGCTCGGAAGCTTTTGATTAACAGGGGTGAAAAACAGGGGTAGAAACTTAAAAAACGCCTTAGCTCAAAAACTCTTGTATGTAAAAGTAGTGTTTGTTCACCAATTCAAAATAGAATTTAATTTTTCGAACCAAATGAGACCACCTCTGACAAACCGTTTGCTCCCTTTGAGAACTTAGGGGGTTGGATTTAAATAAATATGCAAAACCGCAAAAGTTTACTGACGGAAATAGGTCTCTCCGTTCAAATTTCAGGTGATGAAATGCAGTCACTGTTTGTGTTGTGTGACAATTTGCAGTATTACCTACATTATGTGTGATTTGTGATCATCCAATATTTTCTTGTTTTCAAGAATCGCCACCTATCGAAAACTGCTGAACTGCTGCTGCTGCTGTATTTGTCAACATTCAGGAGTTCACAATTCTCAAAACGGTGGCTACCTCTCTTACCTATTATTAAATTTGAAAAAGATTGTCATATCTCTGTATTGGATCATATGTACCATCGACCATACCTTAAAATTTGTAGAAATACAAAAAAAGCGAATTCCGTTAAAATAGCGGGAAAAATAACCAGCGCTCCTCCTTGGTTCTATATTATTTTCCAAACATTTTTATTTTCATTTAAAACAAGACCCATGTATTCTCTCGTCTTAAATAAAGTAGTATTATTCACTAGGCGAATTGTCCCTACCCCTGAGAAACGTTCGTTACAATAAGTCGTGCGCTGCTCCTTGGTTCTACATAATTTTCCAAATAAACCAAAGGAATGCGGGTAGCTCGAGCTTGCTGAACACCTACATAGGTGTCGACACAGAAGACATTTGTTTTCCACTCGTCTCTCGCCTGTCCTTCCTGCGTGTAAGGGCAGCTCGAGGAACCACCTAATCCCACTCAAGTCAACAATCTTGCGTGGTTCACTTCAACCCCCTCCTACCAACATTGCAATCATTGTCGGTTCTGAGCCAAGTGATCCTAACCACCACACCTACATCTATTACGGGTTCTGCGTGCCGGTTAGATCAATCCTCAGCCGTATCTAAGTTGGGTGATTAGTTTTGAGCCTCCTCTTTAAAATTCACTTCATCATCTTGTCCCATTCGAGTAAATTCTAGTAAAAGTCAATCAGTTCACATTTTAGTGAACTGAAAAGTCAGTTCAAAATTTCAGAAGTCGGTCAGAAATACCCAAACATTACACAATTAGTAAAGATTGTGTTTCATATTAAAAAAGTGATAAGTACCTACTGCTCTTATGTACACGCAGTAATGGCAGTAATGCTTACTCCAATCTATCCAACTTGCAGACTTTTTCATTATTAATTTTTGAACTTGAACTAGGTGGTATTTTGTGAGCAAAGATAACTAATAAAAACGAACACAAAGCAGACTACGATGAGTTTGGATTACGATGCAGGCTTTACTATCCACTGTTGGTCAAATTCCGTCAGGGAGGGAGCTGCTCATGTGATCCAGGACTTTGTTGAGTACGATGGTGACGAATAGAGTCACAGGAACGGCCAAATTGATGCCTTCGTCGCCGTACATCTCGATCATGAAGCAGATCATCACGAAATAAAAGAGGAACGAAGACGCTAAAATCGTCCCTGGAATGAACCGGAAAAAATACAGTTAGAAGAAAGAGAAGTGATGAGATGAGTAGTAGGTACAAATTTAAATTTCTTTGGCCTCCATTCAAACCGCAGAATGTTATGAATGTATGACTGGGATTCGATCAGCTCTCCGATTTGGAGGTTTGTCAGCTCACCCTATCCAAGGACGACGAAACGGCCTCAATAAATATAAAAATATTCGTCTGGTAGGATGTGAATTGCTTATTAAACTTAGCATAGAAGTAATCTCATGCGTTGATTGTCCAAACGGAGTTGGAGTTTTGTATAGCCCACATAATTGTGGGAAAAGTACGTACTTTTTAGGTATTTCATGAATTTTTGGAAATTTTATCTCGATTCACTAAGATAATTGACATCAACAAATGAGCCAACAAATGAGCTTGATAAAAAGCAGAGGGCAAAGGGTATTATTATGCTGGATGAAGATCCATTCGGGAATTATGGGAAACAACATTGTCGATGCCGAAGCCAAACTGCTTTGATACTCCCAGAACCATTTTATTCCCACACCTATCGAGCAGGGAATCTTTATAAGCACTTTTCCCACCTCCAAAAAATTCGACCTGGTTTGACAAAATTCTAGACATTAAACCAAAGATTTGGTACATATTACATACATACATATTACGTACGTGGGACAGAATCAGATGCAACCTGATGCCAGCTATACTTGGATGGGCTCCATCAACCCAAGAACAAAATCTCTTGACAATGCTAGTAAAGCTGGGGGGTATGGCTTTCGGAAACCCTGTTTCCACAGCAGAAGTAAGGTGTTGCAAGTCAAGAAGAGCCACAACAGTATTAGTTGAAAGTATCTTGATGTGGACAGTTTTTTATTCGCAAGAACATTGTGAACAAGTGGCCAGGGAGCAAGCAGCAGAAAAGGCTCGACGCAGGCACCACGACTCAGAACAAAGCCAGCAGGCAGTGGAGTCGTTAGCACCAGCGACAAGACGAACTGTGGAGCGTATCATCGAAAGGAACGCCTCCCAATGGCTTACCGTGATACCCTTAGCAGCCGACAACCTGGATCTTTCCTCAACCCAATTCAAAGACGCTCTCTGCATGAGATATGCCAAGCCATTGCTTAGCCTACGCGGGACCAGTGATGGGTGCGGGGCCGAAATGAGTACCATTCATGCCTTGAATTGCAAAAGGGGAGGATTCGTAAAGCAGGGGCAGGACCAGATCAGGGACGAGGTAGCAAGCATGGCCAAAAAGGCATATAGAGGAGTCACAACAGAGCCAGTCATGAGAGAGGGCAGTGTGAGAGAACCTGGACTCATTGCCGATATCAAAATTGACGGAGTATGGGATAGGGAGAGAGCGTCTTTTTTTGACCTCCGCGAAGTTAACGCCGACGCCTCTTCCTATGCCACCCGTGAATGGATGTCAATAGCAGACGAAGCCGCAAGGACAAAACATTTCAAGTACGATTCAGCGGCAGATCTTCACGGCTCTTTCTCACCACTCATAACGTCATGTGTAGGAGTACTACATAAACAATTTCAAGTGTTCATCAGGCAGATGGTCAACCCATTGGCACTAAAGTGGAACAAACCTCGTCCGATAGTTGCTGGTTTTGTCATGACGAAAATTCAGATGGCCACTATAAAAGCAGTCTCCCTTTCGGGGCCCGCGTCGGGTACTGCGATCAGCATCGGAAGACGACCCTCTTTTGGATCGGGAGAAGGCAGAATTGGGACTGGAAGATAGGGCTCATCTTCCTCTTCCAGGAAGGGAATGAAGTGAACCGCCTACACCAAAGTGGACACCAGAGCTGAAACCAGTCGTCCTCAACCGAACTTCGTCCATCGACATTCCCATGATCCCTTCTACTATATTATGACTTCAAGAATCAATGTAGAGAATTTCTATTAAAAAAAATAAATAAAAAAAGTAAATAAATTAAATTAAAGATATTTTACAAAACAATTTCTAGATTTAAATGTGCGCTTACCTTTATGGTCACTCCTTCACTATCTAATTCCTCTAATCTAATTCTTCGGATGTATCTTTCCTTTCCTACTCACATTTAATGTACGCCCTCAGTTCCTTCCATTTTTGTAAAAATCTGCTCTCTTCTTGTCGTGCTTTGATGTCGAACATATACTGGTAAACATTCTGCAACAAAGTGTCTCATCACTCACTAGGCAACTAGGTAAGTAGGTATGACGCAGGACCGAGCTTAAGTTGGATGTATCTAAGATGCCATTCAGATTATTATAATTACATAAATTATAATACGTAAAATTTGATAGTATAATTACGTGTATACATAATATAATTATTCTGCAAATACAAGAGTTTCTTTAGAAGCCTCCATGTAGAAGGAATCTGTTATTACCAAAAATACGGACCTCCACCCGGAAGGAATAAAGTTAACGGTAATCAGAGTAGAGATGGGCGAAACGGTTACATTTGCGTATTCCACCATTACCGCTCTGGGTGAGTAATGGGTTCCAATAACCTGTTATTTATTAATAGGTTATCTCAGGGACATTCCCAAAAGCTCATTCCGATATACCATTCCAAGGTATCGTTTCTTTGATTTCTACTTTTCGTTCCCGACCTACGTTCGTTTGTTTATCATGTTATATTGTTATTCCATTCCAGAGCTGTTAAAATAGGAATTCCAATTCCCATTACTTTAGGAACAAAGTAATTGCCATTACCATTACCCATTCCTGTAATGGGAATGGAATTTTCAATTACTTTTTCCAATTCCTTGTAATGGTAATGGTTTTTCCAATTCCACATTACTCGTAGTTGGAAAAGTAATGGGTCCTTCCAATTACCCATTACAGGAAGAGTAATGGGGATATGGTTCCCATTACCCATTACCACCATTCAATCAGTAAGTTGACCATCCTCCAATTTATAGGGGACCATTGCCAAATTCCTTGGGGACCACTCTCCCAATTCATAGGGGGCCATCCCACCATCCATTTCGTTGGGGACCATTCCAAAATGGATTTGAGGATGGTCCCCTATGAACTGTAGGATGGTCCTCAACGAATTGGAAGTTGGGACGGTCCCCTATGATTTTGAGGATGGTCCCCTACGAATTGGAGGATGGTCATTGAATGGTGGTAATGGGTAATTGGAAGGACCCATTACTTTTCCAACTACGAGTAATGGGGAATTGGAAAAACCATTACCATTACCAGGAATTGGAAAAAATAATTGAAAATTCCATTCCCATTACAGGAATGAGTAATGATAATGGCAATTACTTTGGATTAAAGTGTCTCTTAAAACCCCAGTTATTGGTTTTATGAGTACATAATCATAATCACTTCACTCTTTTCATTGTTAATAAGAAAAGTAATCATTACTTTACAACTCTGTTCCATTCCAAAGTATCATTCCGTTGATCTCTAGTTTTCGTTTCCTACCTAGTTGGAGTTCCCTACCTTTCGTTAGTTGGAGTTTCCTTGCTAAGTTGGAGTTTCTATCAAGTTACCCCTGACATATTTACGTGTTAGTGTATTTTCACTCTTTTTCGATTAAAAAAAAAACTATTCCACACATTGTGGAGCCTTCCCTGAAACGTTATTTAATAACAGGGTTATTTTGGTATTAGGTTTCAAGCGGGATTAACGAAACCCGGTAATAGGTTATTTTTAACTGTCACGTTAAATACCGCCCATCTCTAAATCAGAGCAGTAATAGGTTTGTACGCTCAGGCCGAAAGGAACAAGTTCGGGACTTAAAGCCACTTGAAATCTAATTTTCTGGTATAATCTGATTACATAGTTATTCGAATTGCGCAAGAAAGTAGTGTTGTTTGCTAAGTGTTTCCACCCGTCTAATACAGAGGTATTTCCCCCAGAAAGGTAAGTGGTACCGAAATCTAACAAATACGTAAACTAGAGGTATTATCTGTAATGTACATAGGCCACGGCAAGTATCCGGGTAAAATAATAGTAATCCTAAGGGCCAAAATCAGGAAAAGAACGTCCCGAGCCAACTTCTACAGAATTTTTTTCAAACTCCAGGAACAATTTTTACCGGAGAGAACTTAGCAATAGATTCTAGCAATAAGTCGGAGGGACAACTAGCTGAGATTCTACTAGAATCATCAAAATCGACCAATAATTGCCAAAGAAAAGTGGGAAAACCCGTTTATTCACTAACTGAGATCCCCTGACATTAGTGTGTTTATTCACTGACTGAGGTCAAATTTTCGAAATGATAAGAAATGCAATTTTTAGTGATATAATTTTTAGTTCATTTTCCGATTTTTTGGTGTTTTTTACTTCCAAGAAACTGAAATTGACTGACCAAACTAAACTAAAAGCCAAGCCAAGTCGAGATATTATTAATTTCAAGTTGTTTCATCCTTTAATCAATAAAAATATGCAATTTTTAAATTAATAACGACGAAATACATTTACTAAACTATGATTTTTTTCTTAGAATGGGGGGGTCGATAGAGTCCTGCTGTCCATTTAAATGGACATTTTGTAATTCCTATGCGAAATAAATTTTTCCCGAACTTTAATATTTTTTGAGTTATTTGAGCCCCAAAAAGCCAGGAAAACTTAAAAAATTTGAAAAAATATTATTACTGCAAGCTCGGGACTGTGGAGGATAAGTCGGAGGGACAACTAGCTGAGATTCTACTAGAATCATCAAAATCGACCAATAATTGCCAAAGAAAAGTGGGAAAACCCGTTTATTCACTAACTGAGATCCCCTGACATTAGTGTGTTTATTCACTGACTGAGATCAAATTTTTGAAATGATAAGAAATGCAATTTTGTTCCAACCAAATCGTGTAAAGTGACATTTTGAACACTGGTTGCTTCGTCTAAATATGAAACCGCTATGCTAGGTAAATTTCTGTATTATTTGACATTTCTCTCTGTTGCAAAATATCGATTATGGAATTCTTATCTTTTACGAAATATTTATTATCTACGAATTGTCTATTTTATTTATTTGCTCGGTTGGGACAAACCTACTAACTCACTGGTCTGGCTTTGGTGGAAGTGAGAAGCTTGTAGAGATGATGGGTGAACCATTTGGGTTCCCACGGTCTTTCTGACTTGAAAACGTTCACGCAATGCTCGAACTCTGTCCTATGTTGATCTTTCCTTTCCATGAAGTACCTAAAAATGTAATTTTGATGCATACTAGGGAGAGGCAAATGACTTGTAGTCGTCCGATCGCGACGATCAGAAATTCCGACTGTCATCGTGTGTACGAGTATTTGAGATAGTTGGAAGTGTAGGTGCACGTTATTCTTGTGCGAACTTAATATTATTTAGTACCTACCGATAATCGTGCTTTTATGTAGAGTAATTCACCTACATGATTGGTGGCCCCGGCGTGATATGAACTCGCAAAAAGTCCATTCGCCGTCTCAATGGCGTCACAAAGCCAGATCGCTACCCCATGCGTCATATTCATGATTTGTCAGATCGTTATGGACAGATCGTTTTCTCCAAAATGGACCTGACTCGACTGTATAATCAGATTCCTATAAGATTGAAGATATCGAGAAGACCGCAATTGCGAAGCCGTTTGGACATTTTGAATTCCCGACAATGACCTTTGGAATCTAATAGAATACAAAGCCTAATTTTCTTTAGAATGCAAACAATTTGTGGTGGATCCAGAGAGGTGGTCTCTAGAAGCTTCAAGTTCACACTAGATATTATAGAGCTACATTTAAATGGTATTTTTTACTACAAAGGTAGACATCTTTTTGCATTTTTTATACTGCCCTCTATTGGCACCTAGGGGGTTGGAGAGTGCTGCTCTCTGTGAGCCCTCTAGTAAGTACTTGTTGTTTCCTTAGTTGATCACCAAAGCATTCACTCATCCCGCGCCTCTCGAATTCTACTTAATTTTTGTTAATCTAAAAACTAGTAATTTTGTTGGGGACCTTTTGCCGAAGTTTATTCGGTGTTTTTCGGGTTCCCTCTGTCTCAATGAAATACAGCGAATAAGAGCATGTGCAAACAGATTAGTTCGAAAACCAATGTCAGTAGACCTAATAATCCGAAGTTGCTCAAATTTGGGTGAGGGTTTTCATCAGTATAGGTTCACTGAGCAAGCACTAACTCTGAAATCGTTGTCAAAGGCAAAACTTCGAAACCATCTTTTACACGAACAGTAATCGTAAGATTCGTGTTTTTGGGAGCTAGAGGAAACTTCTGGCTGTTTGTAATAACTGAGTTAAATAAATACCTACGTGCAAAGCGTTTCATAATATTCTTCCATCAAGGAGGTAAGTTTAACCTCCTTTCCAAGAAGTCATCTTCCTGGAAGATACCCTAAATCACTGGGAGGCCTCCCACCCTTCAGGAAGACATCCTGGATCCTTGGAAGACATTCTCCCTGGAAGACATCCTGGATCCTTGGAAGATATTCCCTCTAACCTCCAGGAAGAAAGCCTGGATCCTTGGAAAACATTCCCTTTAACCTCCAGGAAGAAAGCCTGGATCCTTGGAAGACATCCCCCTTAACCTCCAGGAAGAAAGCCTGGATCCTTGGAAAACATCTCCCTGAAAGACATCCTGGATCCTTGGAAGACATCCCCCTTAACCTCCAGGAAGAAAGCCTGGATCCTTGGAAAACATCTCCCTGAAAGACATCCTGGACCCTTGGAAGACATTCCCTCTAACCTCCAGGTAGAAAGCCTGGATCTTCGGAAAACATTCCCCTTAACCTCCAGGAAGAAAGCCTGGATCCTTGGAAGACATCCCCCTTAACCTCCAGGAAGAAAGCCTGGATCCTTGGAAAACATCTCCCTGAAAGACATCCTGGATCCTTGGAAGACATCCCCCTTAACCTCCAGGAAGAAAGCCTGGATCCTTGGAAAACATCTCCCTGAAAGACATCCTGGATCCTTGGAAGACATCCCCCTTAACCTCCAGGAAGAAAGCCTGGATCCTTGGAAAACATCTCCCTGAAAGACATCCTGGATCCTTGGAAGACATCCCCCTTAACCTCTAGGAAGAAAGCCTGGATCCTTGGAAAACATCTCCCTGAAAGACATCCTGGATCCTTGGAAGACATCCCCCTTAACCTCCAGGAAGAAAGCCTGGATCCTTGGAAAACATCTCCCTGAAAGACATCCTGGATCCTTGGAAGACATCCCCCTTAACCTCCAGGAAGAAAGCCTGGATCCTTGGAAAACATCTCCCTGAAAGACATCCTGGATCCTTGGAAGACATTCCCTCTAACCTCCAGGAAGAAAGCCTGGATCCTTGGAAACATCTCCCTGGAAGACATCCGGATCCTTGGAAGACATTCCCTCTAACCTCCAGGTAGAAAGCCTGGATCCTTGGAAGACATTTTCCTTAACCTCCAGGAAGAAAGCCTGGATCCTTGGAAACATCTCCCTGGAAGACATTCTGGATCCTTGGAAGTCATCTCTCTGGAGACATACCCTCCTTTCTTCAGGACGACATCCTGAATCTTAGTAAGACATTTTCCTTCCCCCCCCCCCCCATGAAGACCTCCTGGATCCACCACTGTATACTTAAATAATATGAAAAAATATTGAATGACCTCTTCATATCAGCTGTCAGATCAGGACGGCCTTTAGTGTCGATGAAATGTTCGAAATCCTCTGTGGGTATGTTGATGGGGAAGGCTCTTACAAGAGTCTCAAGAACGTTAAGACGCTTAGGTTCCGGAAGCAAAGACAAAGTGTTGAGCGGATGTGTGATGGACGTTTCTCCTGTAGAGAGAAAATTTTTTAGTATGAAATTGGTAAACCATTAATGAAGCTGGTACTTGTAAGGCAATATTAATACTAATTATAATTATTAGTGCAAAGTATCAGGAAATATACCCGCAGAGGTAGATGGGAGTGGTTCTCTCCTTACTGGGTTGCTTCTTCTTGATCTGAGATTGTAACGGGAATGTCCATGAAAAGAATCCGAGGATATACAGGGGGCCGAGTCCTGTCTGAGTGGTGACCTTCGTCCCCTGGTCAAGAATATACATATTACAATAGAGTGTATTACTCAGAGGTTGAGCCATGAGTTGCCACGTTTGAGTGGTGAAGAGGGATCTGGTAGTGAAGATGTGGGTGGAGTCCTCATTTTTCTACACCATTGAAATTTGGTATGACTGCACCCTCTTTGGAATTATTGGTAAAAGAATAGGAACAATCTGATCAGCAATTAAGCGATAAAGCTCACTACTTGATAAACGACATGAAGGGCTTTTTATGAAAGAGCAGAAGAGTTATTGACAAGGAACTATGATAAGGATCATTGGTGAAGCTCTTGTTCGTTCTAAGATGAAATTAATCAGGTACAGTACCTATATAATGATTCTTTAGTTATATGATTATTTCAGCACTCAATTGGAGCCCTGATGAGGACCCAAAAATTCCTAATTTATTTAATAATAATAATAATCTACCCCATCAAATCCAGGTTTTGTAGTGCGAGTCGTTGAAGCTCATCGTTGAAGTCATTGGGCTCATCCATGGGAGGTGAGTCAGTCAGATCATTTCCCAACGTGAACCTCGACCTCATGCGGTTTCTAAGCTGTCCCATCATACCGCCACTTTCGCCTCCAACCATTGAATTTGATGGAATGGATGGCTGAAATCATCGTAAATTGGTAAGTCACTCTTGGATTTGAGGGAATTTCACTGACCCAACTGAGGTCGGAGTAAACCCCTTTAAAACTTGACCAATTGGAATTTTCGAAAAAATTAGCCAAATTTGAACATGCACCGAATGGACACCAAATGTTGCAAATTGCAATCCATTAAGAATCAGTACACACAATTTTTCAATTGGTTCGAGTGTTCGAAATTAATTCAATTAACTCATTTGGGTACCGCCACGTGGTGGCCACATTTGGAACTAGTGGAAATGCTGACCCTCTTTAACTGAGGGAGAGTGCGCTCTATCGAAGATAGCCAGCAGTTTTAGAACAACCTACTCACTCAACTGAGCAACAACACTCAGATCAAGTCACTCCTGTTAAGATTTAAAATTTTTTTATTACGTTTAACTAATGAAACATAGCAGTTGTGGAGTTGTGTACTATTGAGTTATTAATCATAACTAATTACCACTAAAATTATTACTAGGTACTCAAATACTATTCTAGTTATTACGAGGGTGGATCAAATATAAACGGGACTTTGTTCTCTGAGGACTCTGAGCGCAAATGATGGGAGCGGGCTGTCGCTTCTAGGCTGTTTGTGTGGGTTCATGACAAAGTACAAGAGAGATTCATCTCGTATACCATTTACCATATACTACCATATAATACCATTTACTAGCAGCTTTCGCGATATCTGACAAACTTCTATTGGGCAACGCATTATCATCAAATTTCTTGCCTGTGAATGCCAAGTTTGGAGAAGAAACCCTTTTTTCCCGAATTTCAGGAGAGAAGAGAACGAGTAGAGAAAGAAAATAAAGATCGTCGTCCGGAGAAGCATTACAGAAGAGAACATTCGTCCGGTTTGTGACATTCTTGAAGATGATCGTAGTGGGACTGTCTCAGAAATGGTAGCACAGGTAAGGACCTGTTTTGGGAGCTGCCAATCGATCATCGCAAAGGCCCTAGGATTCCGTAAAGTGAGTGCCAGATCGGTCCCTCGTCTTTTGACTGCAGGTCAGAAATTGAGGCGTTCGAAAAAAGAGGCTTTTTGAAAGGTTAGAGGATGAAGGGGAAGCGTTTTTGTCTCGAAAAAGTCACCTGCGACGAAACATGGGCCCATCATTATACACTCGAATCAAAGCAAAGTTCTCTCCACTGTTTTTTCGACTACCTATCGTGGCATTTTGCTGAGCAAAATTTGCTCGTTGATTTTATGCATGAGAACAATCAATCCCTATAGTCCTGCGATTTTCACTTTTTTGGGCCTCTTAAAGAATCGCTAGGAGGCCAACGATTTTATGATTAATGAAGGGGTGGAGGGCTTCGAGCAACCTTCTTCCTTTTATGACGCTGGAATTAAGAAACGCCCAATGAGCTGGGAAAAATGCATTTCAAAAACAGGAGACTATGTCGAAAAATGTGGTATGATTGGTTTTTTCCAACGAATACAAATTTTTTAAACAAAAAGTCCCGTTTATATTTAATCAGAAACTGTACTTCAGAAACTAGATTTCAGAACTATAAGTCTCATGAGCCATGTGTTGAAATTGTTGCTGAAGGTCATTCATAGTAGGCTGTATGGCAGACTTGAGAGGGAAATGGGATACACCCAATTCGGCTTTCGTGGTGGCTTCGGAACAAGTTAGGCTCTGATTAGTTTCAATGTTTTATCCCAGAAGTATCGAGACATGTCAGTCGACTTCTATGCTTGCTTTCTGGATTATGAGAAGGCGTTTGATCGGGTGCAACATGGAAAAATGATGAGGATTCTGGCAGACCTTGGAGTAGACGGCAAAGATCTGCAGCTGATAGCAAATCTGTATTTCCAACAAGAAGCCAATGTTCGTTTGGGTGGCAGAAGCACTCGCATCATTAAGATTCTTAGGGGTGTTCGTCAGGGTTGTATTTTATCGCCTCTTATGTTTAATCTGTATCCTGAAAATATTTTCAGAGAGGCATTGCATGATGTGGATGTTGATGTACTAGTCAACGGCGTCCGGGTTAACAACCTCAGGTATGCGGATGACACCGTGCTCATTGCATCGAATATCGAAGACCTGCAAGCTCTAGTCAACGCCGTCAATAAAAGAAGCATCGACATGGGTCTCGCTTTAAACCTGACAAAAACAAAGTTGATGATCATATCTAAAAGGAACGTGTCAGGACAGCACTTGATTGTTGATAACTAGCATGTAACCCGAGTCTCAACCTTCAAATACCTAAGCAGAATTGTCTCTGAAGAGGGCAATAATGTTACTGAAATTGGAAGCCGAATAGAGCAGGCGAGGTCTGTGTTTAAGGGCATGAGCAAGGTGTTGGCTAGTAGACAACTACGACTTGATTTGAGAGTCCGCATTCTCCGCTGCTCTGTGTTCTCTGTCGTGCTGTAAGACGTGGAGTCATGGACGCTTACGGGTGCTCTTAGCCGCAAAATTGAGGCCTTTGAAATGTGGGCCTATAGAAGGATTTTGAAGGTTCCACGGGTTGATCGAGTGACCAATGCAGCAATCCTCCAGAGAATGAATAAAGAGTGTGAAGTTATGAACTGCGTAAAGCGATGAAAACTCCACTATTTTGGCCACCTAATTAGAAATGAGAAATACTTCTTGCTGCAGAATGTATTGTAGGGACGCATAAATGGGAGACGGGAGCCTGGTCGTAGAAGGGTTTCATGGCCGAATAACCTTCGCCAGTGGTTTGGGGATACCACCAAATGTTTATTTAGAAAGGCCGTAGATAAAATAAAGATTGCGTTGATCGCCAACGTTCGTCACGGACAGGGCACCTAAAGAAGAAGAAACTGTACGTTCGCTTGAATACTTACCCCTTGATAGTAATCAAGGGGCGATGAATAGATACAAGAAAGATGGATGTATTAGCTAAAAGCAATGAGGCTTCTATCTTATGTATTGAGGAGAGGATATGATCCAAAAGAGATATTACCATTTAAATCTTTGGATTTGAACCACGAGGGTAAGGGAAATGAACTTGTATGACAGCAGGTAAGTACCTACAAGTCGTTGTCTGGAATAAGACTCGGTCTCTGATTCGCGACTCGATGGTAATCAGCGATTACTAAGGAATCCTAACATCAAATCACGAATCAGGAGTCAGAGCAAGCAATAGCTTCCCCATGCTCAAAAACAGATTGTATTAGATGATTTGCACTTCCCTCATTGGGAACCTTATAAGCCAACCCGCACAGCCCCTACCAATCCCTAGGTACTAACAAATACCAAAATAGAATCATACGTATTCTAGTGACTATCCTGAACTTATGCCCCAAAATACAGAACACTACTGATATCTATACTTACAGGTAACAGTCCTCGAAAGGCGGGAGCATCTTCACCCACAGAAGCTGTTGATGCTGTTGTCATTGCATCCTGCTCTTCCCTGTTTCTTAGGGTAGAACTCCTAGTCCTCATTTCGAAGTATATTTCAACGGCAAATTTAAATTGATTGAACAAACCAACTGTCTTCAATCAGATTTCTTACGCACATTTCCTCTTGATAACCATCTACGAACAGGTACGGATTAGGTACCTACTTGGAATGAGAGAATCTAATCTAAGCTTTAACACCACAACCGAAAATAACGTAAATACAAATAATATAAGCTCCACGAGTAACAGATTGATTACCACCTACTGGAAGCGCGTAGATTTTTCACTGATTCCGAATATTTACGTGTAGGTAAGAGTAGGTACCAAGATAATTTCGAAAGTTGCAAAACTCGAAGGAGGTCACTACAGCGATGAATATGCGCGTAAAAATAATTTTTATATAAAAAAGAGACAAAGGACGGACAGTTGCTAGCATGACAAACTACATTGATTTTAAACTTCTTTGGAAGTCGTTCCTGAGAAAAACACGATAAAGGAAGTGTGGGAACAAACGATGATTGAACGAGAGAAAAAACATGCTTATATTCAAATAACAGCAAATTTAAAAAATTTTGAGGAGCTATGCTTTAGCCAAGATTTTATATAAGGAACGTCAGGCGAATTTGCGCCTTCGAAATTTATAACAAAATCACTTTTTAACCCTCAATTTCCCACTTGTTCAAAAATTTGTTTTTTTATCGGAATGTTTTCAAATTTTGGTGTGTTTAATTAAATCTTAACATCCTGAAGTATCTTTTTAGAAGTCTAATTTTTACGTACAACAGTTTATCCAATTTTAAACCAAAACTGATAGCCATTGGCAATCTTGATATTCCAACTATCTAGTGTATTAGAGAACGTAATAAAAACATAATTATTAAACCAATTATCGAGTTGACAGACTGTAGGGTCTTCGTGGTACCTTATATACTCATTTATCACCTTGTAGGCTATTAATTAGGGTCTAAGGCAGCACAGATCCCTAGATGAAGTGAACCTTTTCTAACTTATTCCTTGTGTAGGCCTGCTACTTGTGGCGGTTTGTGTCGATGACCACAGAGGTAGCGTCCCGATTACTCGTGGCGGTTGTGACGATTGTGGCGACACACCAGTTGTAAGCGGGATTTGCGTTCGACAGGGTTAAGGTTTCGATCCGCAGCGTAGTTGGTAGCGGCACGAGGTTGTGACGCCACGTGCCGATCCCAAGTTCACCGAATGATACAAAACCTAACGTGGCGAGCTCAGGTGGGAGGGGAAGACAAACAAATATCGAAACAATTGTTAAATTTACAAGGGTAGCGTGTGGTATTTACCTGGGACGAGGCGGTGAAGCGGCCAGTCGGATTCCTCGGGATGATGCAATCTGAAATGTTTAGCCTTCAGGGCGTCCTACTAAGAAAATGGCGTCCGCCAAATGCGACGCTGCCGAAGGGGCCTACGACGACTTCTGAGGGAAGCCTCGGAAAAGATGGCGGAGTGTGATGCGTCACCAAGCTCCGGTTTTCACACTGAGGAACCAGGTAAATGAGAAAAGATTTCAAATGCAAGATTACAACAATAAAAGGTAAATTTATTAATTAGGCAATATGGTTTCTGACTAGGCACACCGAAGGGTGTGTCGAAAAGAAGCCTGATGGGCGCAACAACAAAGTAAGTATGGCACAAGATTAAAATGTTCAATATGATGGATTTTGCAAATAATAGTTCAATATACAATTTAGTAAATCCAATTTGACTTTGTGTTTCAGGTTTCCAGAGTATATCAGTTCAACGTTCCAGGTTTTCAACAAAGGTGAGTATGGTAAGTATAGGTTAGCTTTGAGTGTACAAGTTTCAATGTTACGACTTTGGTTCAAATGTTTCAGATTTACTTCTACGCACTTTCCTAACTGCATTGGCCAATGATTTAAAGGTAAGTTAATGTTTTCACTCACACTCGTCAGGGCCCTGAGGTATCCTTCCAGGTGTGATGTGGCGGTTGTGGTGGTTGTGGCGACGGACGTCCAGTGAAATCCAGGGGATCTTCAACCAGATCAATTCGGCGCAGGACGGCTATTTCGATGGTCAGGGATCTTACGAAAAGCGTCTTTAACGGGTTTGGGGGCGGTTTTGATTCTAACAGGCTCAAGTTCACGGGCTGCGGGGCTCACGGTGACTCTTACTGAATATCTGAGGGGGTCTGCCTGTGGAGGGGGGTGCTCGTTGGTTTTGTTCTGGATGGTCCCCCTCCGCTCCCTCGACGGACGGGCGCCTGCCAGGTGGAGTCTTCTGATTGGCTCCCTCCGCCGAGGGAGGGACGCTCTGGCTGGAGACGGCGTCTTCATGTTGAGGGGGGGGGGGGGTGACGTCACCTTTTTGAGCTGACCACGGATCCGAATCTGACAATACTCGCCGCGGGTGGCTATGACAAATTCGGATCGGAAGGGAGTTAACGAATTAACCCAGTCTCTTCACTGGAAAGGTTCCCCAGTGAGTGGAGACTCACACTTGGTTCTTAACTTTATGAGAAATAACTGATAAGGAAGTTTCTTATTCCATGGTTCTTAACTTTATGAGAATCAACTGGCAAGGAAGTTTCTTATTCCTTGGTTCCTAACTTTATGATAAATAACTGATAAGTTCCCACCAAGGGTGGGCGTCGGTGGTCTAGTGAACAGTGTATCCGACTGCGGTGATAGGATAAGAACCGTATAGCGGGGATGCGAGTTCGAGTCTGGTCGCCAGCAGAAAGTTTTCTGTCTATTAGACGATCGACAATCTCTCGTTCCAACCCAGGGCGGTGATGTTTGGGAAGCCATGAGCGAAATCATCAGAAAAAATTCTGATCTCCCCTTAGGGAGACAGCTGATGACGTCCGCGACGCCAAGAATGGCAGTCGGACGAAAATTCAACCTGAAATGGTTGCTTACTACTACTACTACTACTACTACTACTACTACTACTACTACTACATCCCACCAAGGAAGTTTCTTTCTACTCTAACAAAATTGGGTTTATAGACGGAGTGTGGCCCTTGGAAAGATCAATCTTGAGCTGACAGACAGTAATAGGGCCTTTGAGGTACCTTCAGCTCAAATATTCTATATCAAAATACATACAAATTTAATTTTAAAAAATCATAAAAAAAACAAACTAATTGAACAAGGGGGAAATTAAGGGTGAAGAGGCATAGAATGTCTGATTTTGATAGAGTGGTGCATGATTTGTCTTAATTCGATGAAAACCAGGTTGTATCTTCTTGGATACTTCTAGAGGGGTGTCTGTAGTGAGTTTTTACAAAGATGCTTTGACAGAAGGTGGCTGTCGTTATTCACCAAAAAGATACTTCTAAACCGAAGAAACAACTTGAAAACAATGCATTTTTGATGAACTGAACAAGAATTATTATGTATAGGTACCTATTTGATGATCTTGTCACAATCTTATCCCAGGAGTCGATGATTTTTCCACTTTTTTTCAAACATTCGATAGTTCAAGGCGGATATCAATGATAGTTTAAACAATCAATATCTTGGTAGCCCAAAAAAACGTCTAAAAATGAATAAATGTGACGCAGAAAAGCTTGAAAATCAGATTTCCAAAAAGATTCCTCACGACATGAAGGGTTAAAGATGACAAAATTCTCAAAATTGAACACAAATCATTTAAAATAAAATCGAAAATATATGTTGATGGTACACAAAAACATGTTGTTTAGTAATGCATGCATTCCAGGGGACGTCCCATTAAATGAGTTTAAATGGGGCCTCCATTTAAATGTTCAATTTAAACCAATAAGTAAAAACATGCATTTTTATTTACCTTCTTATTGTACAAAACTGTTTCACTCCTTCAGACTGACTCTGTCTGTTAATTTGACTTGTCTCAGAGTTACTTCCTTGGTTCTGATAATCACTAAGTGTGTCCGAGAGGTAGATAACGTAACAGAACCCATTGAAACTTGAAATTTTCTTTATTCAACATGCCAGGTCAACATATTTTCACCTTGAACGTGGGTCATTTTTCTGGAAAGGTTCAATCGGTATCCCAAGATTTCAGAAAACTTAAAGTTCGACTCAAGTTCTGCCAAAAATCAGGGATTAACCTCTCACCATACTGATTGAATTTCGACGGAAGAACACACAGTGGGACGCTTAACTAAGTAATTAATTAAAAATTAAAGAAGAAAACCTATCGAAAGAAACCTATTGGCGTGGTTTCCGCGTAAAGGAGAATACTCGGAACCCCATCTCCATGAGGAGCGAGAACTGGGAGATATTCCAAAAATTGAACCATGGCGGGACGCAGGTGTAGAAAAGGGTTAAACCAACGTGGAACACGGTTTTTCTGATAGCAACCTAGAAACCTCCGAAAGTAACCAAGTAATCTCAATTTATCGGTTTTTCGAGCCAAAACTTGGTACCAGGGGATTTTTACAGTTGCTCAATACAGTTTTGAGGTCGAAAAATGTAAAGTTTTCAAATTGCAACGGAAAATTCAAATTAAATTGTTAACAACTTGAAAAAAGTCTTTCATCTCTCCAAAAACCACCATCACCGGCAGATGAAAGACACAAAAAAAGACCAAAATTCCTGGGTGGCACTTAGGTTTTTCAGCTTTTCCCGCGTTCTGGTGCTGTTCTGCTGAAGTGTAATCATATCGCTGGAACCAGCTCGGTAGAAACAAGAACTAGAGACCAAAAAGAAAACATATTGTTTAGTAATGCATGCATTCCAGGGGACGTCCAATTGGATAAGTATTAGATCAGTTTAACCAGTTGGTAAGCGATAAAACTGTTTCACTCGATGTAATTTATTTAGGTATTACTTTAGACAAGAAATAGTGACCCCCCCCCCCACCTCACCCTTATCCACCATAACATTTCTAGCGGCATGAGAGCCTCGAATCTGAAGAGTATTTTAAAATCCATAATCTACGATACCCAACATGCGAATTCGAGTTCACCCCCCCCCCCCCCAACCAACCATCCCCTCACCAATGGTGCCAGTCTGGCTCCAAAGCGGAAATACGTCGTAACATTGAACTTTCATCTGTTAGTTTTAGTAGGCAGTCCGTCAAAGTTCACATCCGTATTCAAGGTGAAACACAAAAAAAAAATAAACACGAAATATGCGGTTTATGGTGCCCTGGCACCATGGTGGCACCACTATTAGTTCCATGGTGCTACAGAGAATAATTCATAGAAATCCGGAGGTACAATGAGAATTTTTCCTCAATTTCAAAGCTTGGGTACAATAAGTAAGCAGTAAAGGAACCAAAATATTGAAAAATCGGATATTTTGTGAATATTATCCCCCCCACTCACCCCCTCCCCTTGCGAATTTTGGTACTCTGGTAAATCATGTACAACTCGGAAGTTATTTGAGTCAAACAAAAAAAGAAACACGCAAATCGGTTGGAAATTGAGGCCTGTGCAGAGTTTACAAGATTATGCACGCAAACGCACGTTTTTTAAGCATTAACCCCCCCTTTCCCCCCCTTAAAAAGCAAAATTCAAAATTCCGACGCCGTAGTGCACAACTAAATAGTTTTTTCGCGTCGAAGAAGAAAAGAACCACGAAAATCGGTTGAGAACTAAGGCCTGGGCAGACGACACAAGATTATGCCCAAAAACGCACGTTTTTTTACCATTAACCCCCCCTTTCCTCCCCTTAAAAGGCAAAATTCGAAATTCCGGCGACGTAGTGCACAACTAGATAGTTTTCCGCGTCGAACAAAAAAAGAACCAGGAAAATCGGTTGAGAACTAAGGGCTGTGCAGACGACACAAGATTTTGTCACACACACACACACACACACACACACACACATACACACACACACACACACAGACATACACCTATGGTTTTTTTCGCGGATTTGGATTCAGAATGGTCTAAAACGGATTACTGTGTGGTTATTTTTTTTTTCTGTTGAGTGTTGTCTTCCTTCACCCCAGATCGATCGCATAAGGACGCCCAAGTCTTACTGTGGGACGTCCTAAAAATAATATCGATTTCTTACCGTTTCACAGAGGGCAGATGAAAGACAGTGACTGTGACATCGCATTTTCTCAACTGACTCCACTTGCGCACGCTTCCACACAGAAGGAATACGTTTCCCGTCGCTTTCTTTGATAACCTAACGACTAACCTCACCTCTTACAGTGGTAGTAAAACCGCGGGAAACGATAAAAAGCTGCCAAAATACGAAAACACAAAAAAGGCAGATTAAAGACAAAAACCTCCGGACAAGCACATTTTATCCTCCTGCTCGCTTTATTTGCTTCTGAAAAATCTGCAAATCCATTTTTTTCATGTCCAGGTATATGCAATAAAGAATCACTACAAATTCAGGCCGCTGCTTTCATAGGTGATTCCCAGTGTTCAAGCAAAGTTGACTACCTAGGGGTCCGGACATGGCAGATTACTGGACATTTAGCAGTTTAAACTTTAATTTCTATATTTTAGCGTGAATAAGTGCACATTTTATTGATTGCCCGAAGTAGAACAAAGTTAATAGTTTATGGAGAATTTTTTTTTGACACCCAAATCATAAATGTGCATTCGGAATCTTCTCTGGACAACGATTCGCCCTTTCTGGGAAAATGACCCACGTCCTTCAGGGTTGGAGCTGTGCAGGAAGTTCCCGCATCAACGCACCATCAGGTGCCTCATCTCTCGCATCGTTATTTACCACCGCGCCAACAGGTAAGATACCCCCATCTAAACTTAACCATAGTTCCTGATTGTGGTTTTGCCCCCACACAGACGCCTCTAACACTCCCGATTCACACATCGAAACGTGGGAAATGAATCGTTTCTGAACTGATCCTAACTGCATAAGCACTGGTTCAATGAATGAAACTATTTTTTAAATTATTGAAGTAGGTAGCACAGAGAAACTACAAACACCTTCAGTATCATATTTACATATATTACGTTTGAATTAATATTTCTTGGAATATTTTTTTCAAACTTGGTAAACAATCCTCGTGGAATCAGATGGACATCCTTTGTACGAAAGCCAGGTTATCGCGGCTTATAGTCCGTTTGGCTCTCATGCTTTCTGGCGGTATACACATTCGGTCGATTCCATTCGACAACATTTCTGTAAATTGAAATAAATCAAGTAACAAAATTATAGAAAATAAAACAAGAAGAAAAGAAACAGAAAAAGAAGAAAAAGAAACAAATTTATTTTTAATTTATTTTTTAATTTTTATTTCTTTTTAGTTTAAAATTAAAATAAATCAAATACAAATTTATTTGTATTTTTTAATTTGCCAATTTTTTAAATTTATATTTATTTAATTTATTTATGTTCTTCCAATTTTATTTTTACTTTTTATTTTTTAATTTTTTAATTTATATTTAATTATTTAATTTTTTCCAATTTAATTTTTATTTTTTCATTCTTACCTATTTTTATTTTTTATTTTATTTTATTTTTTGGGCAGATTAGAGCATTTCCACAAGTAATCTTAATTTCGAATGAACAGGTAACCATCAAAACATGAAATAAAGAAATAGCCCTAGCTTATTAGTGAATTTTCCAAGGAATATAAGGATACATTTCTGCCGTCTTTATTTTGATTTACTGGATATTGTTGTGGGAAAATATCTAAGCTGTCTTATAGATGAACCCACAGAAATTTAATAAAAATAGAATTTTAAAAAGTTATAGGTAGTTGGTATAGTTCAAATGGGATGGGAGGTTGACGAAGACGACTTTTGACAAGATCAGACGGTACGTGGTTCAGAAATGGATCTGTCGACAAAAGAGTAAAGAAAGAATATTAGGTTTGTTCCAGCTTTGTCTATTCGTTTGTCTATTCGAGGGGGTCGTGGTTAACAAAATCTAGGCTGCAGTGCGGGTTCTGCAGAGCTGGGTAGGGATCCGAGGGCCATGGCCAACATGTTGACCTGGCAATCGGATCCCGGCATGTGAGTTTTGCGAATTACCAAAAACTCGGGCGCCAGACCCGCTAAGTCTGGAAGCACGAGCTAGTACATGCGGCTTCTACCTGTAAGAAGTAACAGGGAGATGCAATTATGCATCGACGCTGATTGTGTGCACAATCCCTCTCCGGAGGAGCTTTTCCTCTGCTGTTTGCAGTGGAGGGGGAGAGCATAAGGCTTGGCCTCAGTCCTCCTTTAGCCGATTTCCACTTTGGAAAGAGGTAAGACATTCAATGTTCCGGCACGTCTTCTTCCGGCTGTTCCGGCACGTCTTCCGGCATAGATTCTTCCCGAATGTAAGAGTTCGGTAGGACATGGTGAGTTTTCAGCTAAGTTACACCGACTTGGTTTGCATCTGATCCAGCAACTATGCTCGTGTGGTGGGGAAGAGTATGCCGATCACGTGTTGTTGGATTGTCCAGATTATAACCACCTGAGAAATGCATGTGGACTGAGGGGACTTGGTCCAGCGGAAATGGTGGGATCCCAAGAGAACATATCTGCACTCAAGTGGTTCTCTGAGATTGCCATAGCCACGCTTGGTCGAAGACACCATGTATATAGATTGGGGACATAAGGGATATAATGTTAAGTGCATGCTGTACATAAATTGGGAGATAAGGTGATGGTTACATAAGATAGGGATAGCAGTGCTAAGATTTCGAATGCTAAATGGTCAGTTAGTAGATAGCTAGTTAGTAGATAGTGCTTTGCTGGCTTCCCAATGGACAATTCCCGAAGGAGCGATGTCGTCAAGGGGGGTCGCCCTAGGTAGAGAGCACTCAACATCTTGGGGAATCACATGACAAGGTTACTGTGGGTTGATTGTTGCCCACAATTTGTCCCCCTATCTTTGATAGAAGTGGTAGCACTCGTGCGGGCTCGTCGCAAGTGGAGCTTAGGACCTTTGTTTCAACAATTGTTAACCAAACAGGGCATCGTGTCTCTCCTACACGCTCTCGTAATGCTCGAGCTGCAGGCTCACTGCAGGTGTTGGTAAAGCGGTAGGTACAGCTATTCTCTGTACCGGGTCTGTGACCAGTCATGGCCTCTGGGGAGCTTGACTGTGCTAGTCTTACGATTGGTACATGGTCAGCAACAAACACTGGTACCGCGGGCGGGGGGAGCCCTAGGCTACAGGCACAACGACTTTAAGTCAAAGTGCCACCAGCCTATTCCCCAGTTGAGGTTTGGATTCGCGGGGGTCGTGATTTAAAATCACCCAGGGCCACAAGGGGTTTGGGTTCCAGCGTTGGCCCTGTGGCATGTATCCAGGCATGTGAGTTTTGTAATTTGTTAAAAACTCGGGCGCCGACCTGCATAGTCGGAAGCAAGAGCTAGAACATGCGCCTCTACCTGTAGGTCATAATAGGGACCTACTATTAAGGCGGGACACTGATTGTGTGAACAATCGACTCTCCGGAGTGACTTTCTCTGGTTGCTTGCAACCAGGGGGGAGACCGTTGGGTTTTTCAAAGGACTCCTTACCCGACTTTCTTTGGAAGGAGGAAAGACATTCATATGTTCTGGCACGTCGGCCGAAACCGACCGCTTTGAGGAGTGCTGTTGCGAGCGGTCGGGATTGGAAATCTCACGCAAAAGAAACCTCTTACTTAACCTTCTCATTTCAAAACAAGCTCCACAGTGGAAGGACCTCCCTTGGTTTCTTGGTTAATTCGAGTTTGAGTATAGTCATCAGACAGTAGATATGTAAATAGATTTTTTTCACCCTCCTGATGGAAGAACGTTTTTCAGGAACTTATGAAGCTTTAACCAACCTAATGTCCTCAAATTTCTCTATCTCACAAAGGAAACCTTGAAATATCTTTACACCCTCGTGAAGGTAAAGTTGCATTAACATTGTGACTATTCAATAATATTATAATTACCTACCTATATATATTTTGCTTCCAAGTCTACCAAGGTAGCGGAAGCTTTGTTTTCAATTTTCGAGGTTGAATAAAAAATGTTCTCCAAAATCAAATTTTCTCTTGCTTTTTACGTTTTAGACCTTCCAGAACTATTTTGGTTTCGTGTCTGTGTGTCATGAAATCCTTGTAACAGGCAAACCTTTACGAAGTTATTGCCCGATTTTGATGAAATTTCCAGGGATTGTGAGTTGGAGTGTAGATGGTCCCCTATGAAAATCATCACACCCAGACTGATAGTAGCCAATGCACAGGCTTATGCCAATGCTTATGTATTTTCCATCCGATTTCGAAGAAATATTCAGATACTGTGGGGGTTGATCTGTCGATGGTTCCCTATGAGGGTTGTGCAAGGTTCATAATGATTGGTGTTTTCAGATTAGCTACTATGCATCGGATCATCTATACTATCGGGTTATGGATAAGAAGAAGTTATGTGCCAAGATTATAAGTCCCGAGATTCACAAGAGATGTAGGAAAAGGGAGTATTCCCTGCAATTCAGAGGACACCATATAGGAAAGTCAAAGGTATGAGCTAAGAGCTAGCAGGTTTTCCAAATGTTTCCACTTCTGGGAGACAGACGACTGTAGGGCGTAAGAATCTTCAATTTGAGACGATTTCCCCAAAATTAAGTATATTGGGTAAATAATAAACCAACAAGAAGGAAAAAATAATAATCACAACGTATTCAGTTAGGTTGGTTGGCAGTTTCGAAATAAAATGAAATATTCAAGTTAACGTAAAATACTTCAAAATCAATAATTCTCTATCTTTTCCTGAATTACGAGATTCCTTGACTTCTTCAAGATTTCAGGGGTTTTCCTAGGAGCACTTACGTTCGTAATACAAGTTGTACATTTTGAACATCATGTCGCTCGAGAGTTTGCCGCCGTAGACGGGGGTGCAGATGTCGTGATAGACAGCGGGGTCAAAGCCGAACAGCTTCAAGAGTGCGACATGGAGGATCGTGGCGAGCAGCATCCCCATCTGACGTTTCGGCAAGTTCTCCATCTCGGGCGGCCTCCCCTTGTCCAGGAAGTCGATGTATCGGATATCCGCCCGCTTCCTTGTCAGGCGCTCTTGGAACATCTTCGACTTCACTACTTGCCTAGGAAAATGAACCCGTCCATCAGAGGAATACAATCATTAGTCAAATCAATATTTTAAAGGATTTTTGGAGGAAGTCTGCCAAGTGGGTGTGGCACATTTTCTGTACCAAGTTTTGCTCGTGAGAAAGAATTAACCTCATACCTACAGCCAAAATTGTTAAGAGAACTTTGAATAGCAAGAAAGAATGCTTTTACAATTCTTAGATGTAAGAAGAATTTTGCATTTGAAGCAATTTTTGTTCTACTCACCTGATAATAACACTCAGAATCTCCGCAGTGTGGAAGGCTTGATGACCTACCATGTACTTGTCTTTGGACGACGACGCCAGCTGAATCTTCAGAGGTGGTAGGAACTTGAGCTGCTGAATCAGCGTAGGAAACGTCGTGTCCATGTGATCTCGGTTGCAGATACGGAGGCTGGCGCCAATTGAGACGATTCTGTTCATCGGAGCTTCACCGGCATACAATTTTCTAATCTAATAAGAAATATAAAATTTCATTTGTGTCACTTGTTGACCCAACACATTTTCAGTTTATCTATAACGCAGCTTTGCAATATACAACTTTTTTCTATTGATTTCAGTTCAATAGCACTTAGAAAATTAGGGGGCCCGGTCTTGTACTCTGGTCTCAACTCATTGGTTTTTATCACCGGTTGGTCCCCGTCTTCAGTCCTACAAAGTGTGGTCCCCCAAGTTCAGTTGTCCTCAAGTTCTCGCAAAACAATAGTCAAGCTGGTTAATCTATTTCCGCAATGACCAAGACGTCAATTTTGTCAGCACGACGCCGCCCATTCATCATAACACTTCAAAAAACTTGAAATCCAACAGCCAACTGAGTCCATCAAAGAAAATTAGATTAGTAAGGATGTCAAATGCTTCCAAATAAATCTATTAAAATTGTATCGATCCGCTAGAGAAATCTTTCAAACAGTCGCTAACCACACTGAGACCAATACCTAGAAGCGGTTTTGAGAATACCTGCTATTTTGTGGGCGATTCTAGTTCCGAGTCAAGGATCAAATCCAGTTTCGAGTCCAGGATCGAGTCATGTACCGAGTCAAGGATTGAGTCCAGGATCGAGTTATGGATAGAGTCCAGAATCGAGTTACGGATTGTGTCAGTTTCGAGTTGAGGATCAAGTCCAGTTTCGAGTCAAGGATTGAGTCCAGTTTCGAGTCAAGGATTGAGTCCAATTTCGAGTTAAGGATCAAGTCATGTTCCGAGACAAGGATCAAATCCAGTTTCGAGTCCAGGATCGAGTCATGTTCCGAGTCAAGGATTGAGTCCAGGATCGAGTTACGGATTGTGTCAGTTTCGAGTCGAGGATCAAGTCCAGTATTGAGTCAAGGATCAAGTCCAGTTTCGAGTCAAGGATTGAGTCCAGTTTCGAGTCAAGGATTGAGTCCAATTTCGAGTTAAGGATCAAGTCATGTTCCGAGTCAAGGATCAAATCCAGTTTCGAGTCCAGGATCGAGTCATGTACCGAGTCAAGGATTGAGTCCAGGATCGAGTTACGGATTGAGTCCAGGATCGAGTTACGGATTGAGTCCAGGACCGCGTTACGGATTGAGTCCAGAATCGAGTTACGGATTGTGTCAGTTTCGAGTCGAGGATCAAGTCCAGTATTGAGTCAAGGATCAAGTCGAGTTTCGAGTCAAGGATTGAGTCCAGTTTCGAGCCAAGGATTGAGTCCAATTTTGAGTTAAGGATCAAGTCATGTTCCGAGTCAAGGATCAAATCCAGTTTCGAGTCCAGGATCGAGTCATGTACCGAGTCAAGGATTGAGTCCAGCATCGAGCTACGGATTGAGTGTAGGATCGAGTTACGGATTGAGTCCAGGACCGCGTTACGGATTGAGTCCAGACTCGAGTTACGGATTCTGTCAGTTTCGAGTCGAGGATCTACTCCAGTTTTGAGTCAAGGATCGAGTCCAGTATTGAGTCCAGGATTAAGTCGAATTTCGAGTCAAGGATTGAGTCCAGTTTCGAGTCAAGGATTGAGTCCAATTTCGAGTTAAGGATCAAGTCATGTTCCGAGTCAAGGATCAAATCCAGTTTCGAGTCCAGGATCGAGTCATGTTCCAAGTCAAGGATTGAGTCCAGGATCGAGTTATGGATAGAGTCCAGAATCGAGTTACGGATTGTGTCAGTTTCGAGTCGAGGATCAAGTCCAGTATTGAGTCAAGGATCAAGTCCAGTTTTGAGTCAAGGATCAAATCCAGTTTCGAGTCCAGGATCGAGTCATGTACCGAGTCAAGGATCGAGTCCAGGATCGAGTTACAGATTGAGTCCAGGATCGAGTTACGGATTGAGTCCAGGACCGCATTACGGATTGAGTCCAGAATCGAGTTACGGATTGTGTCAGTTTCAAGTCGAGGATCAAGTCCAGTATTGAGTCAAGGATCAAGTCGAGTTTCGAGTCAAGGATTGAGTCCAGTTTCGAGCCAAGGATTGAGTCCAATTTCGAGTTAAGGATCAAGTCATGTTCCGAGCCAAGGATCAAATCCAGTTTCGAGTCCAGGGTCGAGTCATGTACCGACTCAAGGATTGAGTGCAGGATCGAGGTATGGATTGAGTCCAGGATCGAGTTACGGATTGAGTCCAGGACCGCGTTACGGATTGAGTCCAAAATCGAGTTACGGATTGTGTCAGTTTTGAGTCGAGGATCAAGTCCAGTATTGAGTCAAGGATCAAGTCCAGTTTTGAGTCAAGGGTCGAGTCCAGTATTGAGTCCAGGATCAAGTCAAGTTTCGAGTCAAGGATCGAGTCCAGTTTCGAGTCAAGGATCGAGTCATGTTCCGAGTCAAGGATCAAATCCAGTTTCGTGTCCAGGATCGAGTCATGTTCCGAGTCAAGGATTGAGTCCAGTTTCGAGTTAAGGATTGAGTCCAGGATCGAGTTACGGATTGAGTCCAGTTTCGAGTTACGGATTGAGTCCAGTTTCGAGTACGGATTGAGTCCAGTTTCGAGTCGAGGATCGAGTCCAGTATTGAGTCAAGGATCGAGTCCAGTATTGAGTCAAGGATCAAGTCCAGTTTTGAGTCGAGGATCAAGTCGAGTTTCGAGTTAAGGATCGAGTCCAGGATCGGAGGCAATTTTGGGAACCGTATTCCCATATAGGCTTAAACAGCACCAAGTAGTTAAGTCGTTTGGTATCTTAAGGAAAGTTTTTTTTTCTCGATAACTCACCGGATTGTGGTACGCAATTTCAATCTCTTTATCCGGCAAGTATGTGAAGCAAGTGTCGAAATTTCTGGCTGCAACCTCCAGGAGCCTACATTTTTTCCAGTACTCGTCGTATTTCGTTTTATTGTAGTAAATGCACTCGACGAGGATATTCAATATCGCGGCGTTGCGATACGTGTGAATGTGCATTTGAATTGGGAAGATCTCCCCTGGCTGTAGTTCACCTTCTTTCGGCTGCACCAACACTTTGACGGTTGACCAAAGTACCAAACTGAGACAAAAATCAAAATTCAGCCATGCAGCATGAACAAAATTTTTTGATTCTAAAAAAATACCGTTTTGGTTTATTATTTTCAATAATGAACATTTGGAATCGACCAAGAAAAAAAATTGTTTAACACCCCCTCAAAATTTGATGGTTTCACTTTTCAAGGTATACGTAGAATCCAAATGTCGAATAAAAATTTGGCCGTCCGTGGCACTTTTGCCACTTAGCATCGACCGATTTTGATGAAATTTGGTATGTAGGCTCCATTTGGGGTCAAGTTGTGCCCCGAAGATTTTGGTTAATGTAGGTCACTTCTAAGGGTTCAAAAATAAATTTTGAAATTTTGAAAACGCCCTAACTCAAAAAATTTTGATATAAAGGTATTGTTTTTCCTTCAATTTAGAATTTTATAGAATTTTTAGAATTTTTTGAGACCACGCGGAGCTCTGTAGGACAAACCGTTTGGACGTACGATAAATCAGAAACACGAGTGTGAATCGCAAAAGAGGCCTAATCTCCGTTCAAATTATAGCTGACAGAAATACGATCGATGTTTTTCTTCATGTTGGATGGTTGGTGGCTTCGCAGACGAGTGATCTATAGAAAAATAATAAACCATTGTGTAATAATTTGCAGCGTTTTTAGCCATTTCTTTAATAGGCACCTATAGTAATTTTCCATATTCTGATGAGGTATTTCTATTATATATTTGGCGCTCATTCTTTATATAAGTAAGTAAATAAAAATAAAACAAGTAAAACATATACTTACCTAAGCACACCCTTTTATCCCCACCCTGTCATACATAAAAATATGTATATTTCTTTCATGTATCTAGAAACAACTTCAACAATAATCTATTCAAAAAAATTGTGAATATAAAAATTTTGAGTTTCCGCCTAAAATAGGTTAAGATTTAAGTAATATCCACTAAAAACATCGAGAAACAAGTTTTTGGAATGTTTATCATTCGAATAGTCCAAATTGTGGTCAACGAATTAATTCTTTTACCAAAGATGTACCAAAATTTCAATAACGATCTATAATAATAAATTGCGATGAATATCTAACCGCAACTATTACTAATGGAGACAGAGTGTGAGTGAGACTGTTCTTACCTTTCCCAAGAGAAGCAAATGACTTCTTTGGAGTTATTCTTCATGAAGAATATATACTTGTCGAATGAATGTGTGATCATTGGGCTAAGGACGATGTGGCTCGGGAAGAGCTCGATGTCTGCTCCCTGATCGGTGAAGTAGGAAATTATCGGCATCTTCTTCGTCAGCATTTTTGGACTCAGCTAGACGTGACAAAATCAGAGGTAATTTTCACGCGGGAAATAATACGACATACGAGGGAAAAGCAACAACAAGTGGTGATGGATAGTGAAAATACTTAACACTTTGCTTACGTCTGGGCAAATCGAACCGCTGGCTTCGATTGAAATGTGAAACTCGTCGCCAAGTTCATCCACCACTGCCAACTTTGCCTGAAATTGTAATAGCAACAGTGATCTCTGAGATCTT
This sequence comes from Apolygus lucorum, assembly GCA_009739505.2. Lineage (NCBI taxonomy): Eukaryota > Metazoa > Arthropoda > Insecta > Hemiptera > Miridae > Apolygus > Apolygus lucorum. Next base: position 50,046,439 of record CM019182.2, read on the forward strand.
TGGTGTATTTGAACACTCCATTATATTTCATAATAAAATACATGTTGTGTAATTATAGGAGGAGCAATCTACACAGGGTGTCCCAGAACCTATCAACAATACTTCAAGAATCGATTCTACAACTAATTTGCAACAACTGTTCCCTCTAAGCACTTTTTTTACGAGCTAAAATGTCGATGACATTTTCAGGGATTGAGCAGATTGAGGCGTAGATGGTTCCCAATGAAAATCCGATAGTAGACGCTGAGCATGCGCAAACGTGTATTCCTTTACGTTCAAAAATCCCCTTTTTGGTTTATTATTTTCAATAACAATTATTGTTGGTTTACTCGAGAGAAACGACCACTTCAAAGGCTTGTTTTCACCTTCGATTATTCGAAAAAGTCGAGACTGAACGTTGGAATCGTCAAAACTTGTTGGTTTACTCGAGAGAAACGACCACTTCAAAGGCTTGTTTTCACCTTCAATTATTCGAAAAAGTCGAGACTGAACGTTGAAATCGTCAAAACTTGTTGGTTTACTCGAGAGAAACGACCACTTCAAAGGCTTGTTTTCACCTTCAATTATTCGAAAAAGTCGAGACTGAACGTTGAAATCGTCAAAACTTGTTGGTTTACTCGAGAGAAACGACCACTTCAAAGGCTTGTTTTCACCTTCAATTATTCGAAAAAGTCGAGACTGAACGTTGAAATCGTCAAAACTTGTTGGTTTACTCGAGAGAAACGACCACTTCAAAGGCTTGTTTTCACCTTCAATTATTCGAAAAAGTCGAGACTGAACGTTGAAATCGTCAAAACTTGTTGGTTTACTCGAGAGAAACGACCACTTCAAAGGCTTGTTTTCACCTTCAATTATTCGAAAAAGTCGAGACTGAACGTTGAAATCGTCAAAACTTGTTGGTTTACTCGAGAGAAACGACCACTAAAACTGTAAATTCTGACGCTGTTTCCTACCTCCTACCCAAGACTGGCACCAAACAGCCCGAATGGCAGCTCGTGCAAAGTACACGAAGTATGAGGGTCATACACACCATCGAGGGTCATTCACACCCTTCAGTCACAGTCAGTCACAGTCAGTTCCTGTGACGGGGCTCTGGAACAAGAATTCGGAGTTTTCCTGAAGCGAGCAGCTTTCGTGTTGGTTGAGATGTGGGACAGACCTTACTCCCAACTGATAGGGTGGCTGAAAGTAATGGTGCAATATCTGCTGCTGTATCTCTTCGGCTACGCGGAGCAAGGGGGAAAATTCGCTCACTAGGATTGGAGGATCTAGGATTGGGCTTTGTCTTCCTTGGTGGACCATTGAAAACAGACATTCTCATACACTCTGCACATACCTATCACTCTCTTGTTTTCATCGCCATGGAAGAACTTATTTTCGTTGCAATCCATCTATCTCTCCGACCGCAGCATCCAGGTTATTATCCAGAACGAGCTCTCACCAGTGAAACAAATACGCGCTGGAGTACCCCAGGGAAGCGTCATGGGACCCTAATTGTACATATGTGACCGTCCATGGGAAAAGGGACCTTAAGTTAGATTTTGTGAAAATGGAGTTATTGGTATTTTCGAATAGTAGAAGAGTAGCTGAACACGATGGTGTTTTCAAAATTTTTCTACGATTTTTTTTTCAAAAAGTTATGAGTTTTTGAAGTTTGAGTTTCGAAAAACACAGTTTCGAGAAAACAAGCCTCACAGTTTACCAACATTTTTCAAGTGTTCAAATGTGAATATTCGCCGTTCTAACAGGAATTTTGAGTCAATTTTTTTTTTCATCCATTAGCTACTCATTCACAACCAATATCTGAACATTTTCTACGATTTTTTTTCAAAAAGTTATGAGTTTTCGAAGTTTGAGTTTCGAAAAACACAGTTTTGAGAAAACAAGCCTCAAAGTTTACCAACATTTTTCAAGTGTTCAAATGTGAATATTCGCCGTTCTAACAGGAATTTTGAGCCAATTTTTTTTCATCCATTAGGTACTCAATCACAACCAATATCTGAACATTGAATGTCTGGGCCATTAGTCTTGCGACCGGTTGGCAGTGACGCAGGTTCATCCCCACTTACTTACCTCTTCCTAGCAGAAATTTCGTACCTATCAGTTTATTTCTCTCAAGTTCTAAATTAAACAAGCAAAAATCGTTATCTGGCCATTTGATAGGTCCTCAGTCATGCGACCGGTAGGTTGTAACGCACACATTTAATTTCAAAAAATTTTTAATTTAAGAAAAATTACAGAAATTACTGCAGTGTTTCCAGAGGAGGAAATATAAAAAAAATTGATTAAAAAAAGCATTGACATGATACAGAGGTTATCTTTTGGATGCCACTGGGCAGTGATTCATATCTTCGGGATCTACAACTACACTAAAGCCTTATCCTTCGGTTTTTCGTAAAAATCATAGAAAAACAAGAGATAATATCTCTTGGAAACTGTTGGAAACACTGCTTTGGGAAAAGGGACCTTAACTTATCCCCTCCTCCGCTCCATATGAATTATGGAGCGGGGGGGGTGGTTAACTTAAGGTCCCTTTTGTTGAGATTGACCTTCTCTCGATTTTTTCCATTTTTCGATTATTTAATCGATATAACCTTGCAAACGGCCTGTATCTCCATAAAGAGGGATAGTTGCTGCATCAGAATCGATCAAAACCCAAAAATCGATTTTTTTGGCATTTTTTCTTAAAACTGCTCTTCTGAACATTTTGCCATTTTAACTTAAGGTCCCTTTTCCCATGGACGATCACATATTTTTCTGTCACAACCTCCCTTTGCGGACGATCTTGTTTTTGCTACATCTGCCACCAATTTCGAAACTGCTTCATCTTATCTGTAGCATGCAGTGGACCACCTAAGGGATCGGTGCACAAAGTGGGGACTCAGAATGAATATTGCAAAGTCTAGGGACGTTACTTTGACGTACAGAAGTAAATATGTGCACAAACCAATCACATTTTCCACAGAAGTGATACCAAGACAGTATCCTATAAGTATTTGGGAGTTGAACTTGATAATCGACTGACTTTCAGGGACCTCATCTCAGATCTGATCCAGCGGCAGCGGAGCCGCGTGAAGATGTTGAGTTTTCTCCTTCACAGCTCATACGATCGAGAATCGAATGTTGTTATATAAGACGTTAATCAGGCCTATATGGGCATACGCTTCACCAATATGAGGATCTCGCTCTGCCTCACAATACCGCCGTCTCGAGCAACAACAAAATCTGATCTTCCAAAGGAACATTGTGCATGAAAGGAACTCCACTATATACCGTGATTTTGAGCTCGAGACCCCCAGGGAGTTCAGGACCAGAATCATGGAATCCTTCACTAACACCACAAAAAGCAGCATGAACCCACTTGTCCTCCAGGGTATTGAACCATTCGAAGTCGCTTGATTAAGAATTCCTCATCATCTGACCTCCTTTTTACCAGAAATGTTCCTTTAATCATTATTGATACGTATTATTTTATTTTTTTTAATTTAGACCTTCTTAGCACTTTATTTCCTTATTGATCTTCTAATTTTTGAAGTAATTTAATATTTTAACAACCGTCTCCAACACAATCACATTAAGGATGTACTAAGGGATGAATTAAGGATGATACTTTGTAATGGTCTTACTCAATAAATAAATTATTTAAAAAAAAAATGTTACGCAGAAGCTAAAATATTGTTAACATTCTACTTTCAGACTTGTTAACTGCATAGATTGCTGATTAGATGTAACCTGTTGTACTGAATAGATTGCTACGGATTACCGTGTATGTTTTGATTTCGAACGGCGTGAACTCAATAAAAAGAGGGTACAACGAATAAGCGGGGACTCGAGCGCAGGTGTTGTATATCTTGAATACTTTATTATTCACGAGCAGCCACTCAGCCCAGTACCGTATGTCTTTCTGAGAATGGTTGTACATACATATCACCTAAAACAGAAGCGTGTTTGTAGTTCAAGTGACGTAAAGTGCAACTAGGCACCTCAAATTGAAGAATTATAAATAATACATGTACACGTTGAAGTTTAATGAATTTTGTTAAAAACAAGAAAACATATGTTTTCACAGAGAAAGAAGAACACAATGTTTGTGTTTATTTTGCTGTGAAGATCATTCGTCTGCATAGAACTTGACTTTTACATTAATACTACCTACTAGCAATAACACCGCTATGAATTGAGTGAGACCACCCAGAGCTCTGTAGGACAAACCGTCCGCTCCCTATGAGAAGTTTATATGATCTGCGATGATATCAGTAGAATCTCTCACCGCTTCTAATTGCGGACCTGATTATTTTACTACTAAAACTGATTATTTTACTACTAATCAGGGGTACCTCCCTGATTGTCTGATATCGCCATAAGGTAGTTTGAGACTTGATAATGATGGGATCATGGATACAAGGAAGACGTGTCGTGTATTACTAGTTATCAACCCAAGCTCTTAGAAACCGAATCACCTACTCACTTGAACGTATTTGCTGTCGTCGCCAATGAAGATATCATGCAAACAAACACTGAAAGAGCGAGGCCCTCTGTCAACCACCAGGAGGAAATTGAGACTGGCGGTCCATCCAGAAGTGATGATTCCTCTATGAGTGTCGATTCGGACGACGACCGGGTCAGTCGATTTGTTTGGTCTTGGCTGAAGGGATTTCTCCGATAATCGTTTCTCAACCGAGCTCTCGGTCGGTCGATCGCCCAGTTTTATTGGGTTACGAGACACGAACAGACTAGTGGTGAACTGGCACTCTTCAGTTTCGTCGTACCGCAAAACCAATGAGAGCACCACTGTTTCATCAGGCTGAAATATAAAGTAAATAATATATAAAGACATTGAAAGTTCTAATCGTGCAGCAAGATTATTTTCAATAATTGAGCAAGAAAAAACTTCAACTTAGAATCGGATTCGGAACTTCGAAATGTGTATTTAACCCTTAATTTCCCAGTTGTTAAAAAAATGTGTTTTTCGGATTTTTAAATTTAAACGTATTTTATCAATCTACAGAATATTTGAGCAGAAGGTACCTTAAACCTATTATAGTCTGTCAGCTCAAGAATGATCTTTCCATGGACCACACTATAGTCCAGGCATATTAAGGATAAAAAGGGCCGTGCTTCCCAAAAAATCCTAAAAAGCTGGAAATGGTCTTAATCGACGTTGGGGCACTCCAGTATGTGAAACTAGAAGAGTGCGACGATTTTCCTTCGGTGCTTAACTTTTGGGGGCCGAAAAACCTCGAAATTTTAGCACTGTTTTTGGTTTTTTGCAATTTTAACCTAGAAGGAAGCGTCTTAAAAAAAAGATTATAATTACCTTTTTTGTAGAAGATAAGATTCTCCGTCGAATGAGACCAAGAACGTCCAAATCGGTTGAGTGGTTTAGCCACAACCGAGCGTCAAAGTTTGAAGATTTTTTCCAACTTGGTGTAAAAGTGAGATATTATCATGTTTTGACGCCGAAATCACCTTTATTCACCCACGTACCCCATATATCGAGTTTTTTATTATAATTAGACAATTTTAAAAGTGGGGCCGCTGTCCAGGTGCCTCACTTGAAATAACTAAAATTACTCATTTTGCCAAGTCACTTTGTCATTCTTTTTTATGCCTAAATTGATGTACTCACCCAAGTTTGATAATAATTATTAATTAATAATAATTAATTTTCAAATATTCAATTATTGAATATTTGAAAATTAACCACTATAAGACACATGAAAATACAGGTGAAACCAAATTACCTGTGTTCCTTACGTGTTATATGAGAACTGGGGTTTTCAGAATAAATAGACGTAACACGGTTTGTATGAAATGAAAGTAAAATTTACTTTCATTTTTTTTAGTACATTTAATGTACTGAATTATAAAAGTATTTACAAGTATAACATGGTTTGTATAAAATGAGAGTAAATGTACTGAATTATAAAATTATTTACAAGTATATTTATGTATAGTTTTTAATTAAATCTAGCTCGTTTAGGGGCGGGCGCTGCAGAGTCTGAGGGACTAGGAGATGGTTCTTCATCGTCATCGGTGTCGATGTCGTCGGGGGTGACGTCTGTTGCCATGTCGGCTTGTTCGTTGAGGATGTCTATTTCCTCGTCAAAGGACGTATCGTGGTCCTCGTCGATGGAGTTGGAGCATGAATGCCCCTTGCAGAAAGTGCATATTGTAGAACATTTTATTGATGCTTTTCTGCAGGAACATGCGTTGCCACAGCCCTTCTTGCAGGTGCACGAAATGTTATTACGATATATGGGGTACGTGGGTGAATAAAGGTGATTTCGGCGTCAAAACATGATAATATCTCACTTTCACACCAAGTTGGAAAAAATCATTATAATCTTTTTTGTAAGACGCTTCCTTCTAGGTTAAAATTGCATAAAACCAAAAAAAGTGCTAAAATTTCGAGGTTTTTCGGCCCCCAAAAGTTAAGCACCGAAGGAAAATCGTCGCACTCTTCTATTTTCACATATTGGAGTGCCCCAACGTCGATTAAGACCATTTCCAGCTTGTTAGGATTTTTTGGGAACCAAAAACCTAATATGCTTGGGCTACTAACACTATCTGCGTCAGCAGAATCTGTCTGTAAACCCAATTTTGTTGGAGTAGAAGATGGATATTTGGAAAAATCGTTGGTAGGACGTTGGAGTTTGTTATTTCTCATAAATTACAGAACCAAGGAATAAGGTGGAGAAGGGTCACTTCTTAGAAGGATCTGTGGTGCCTTAGACAGTGGCTAAGGGATCCTAATAGCCTACAAGGTGAGAAATGAGGGTAGAAGGTCCCTCGAAGGTCCTATTAGGTATCCTGTCAACTCGAGGATTATTTCGTTTTTTCTTTGAGTTATTATGTATTTATTATCACGTTTTCTTACACAATCGATAGTTGGAGTATCAAGATAGGCAACGGCCACCAGTTTTGGTTTAAAGTGGATAAACTGTTGCAGGTTAAATCGGACTTCCAAAAAGATACCTCAGGATATTAAGGGTTGAGGGGGCGCCGAAGCGAATGATATATCGTGGGGTTCCGGATAAAAGTGACCAAGTAACATTTTCAAAATTTTACAGGGGAGCGATATGAAGTTTTGCCTTATTTTCTACTTACTAACACTGGTTCTGTAATGTCTCAATCGACTATGATTCGGTTTTTCCTAGTCGTATAGGTATCATATAGGTATCGTATAGGTATATCTCCTACGATACCGCGCTTAAAAATACACTTCAGGTTAAATTTCAGTTATTTATTCCGAAAAATCGTATTTGATCAATTTTACCTGCATGGTGTTTCGATCTCCATTGACTCTATCGAGCAAGCCTCATGACCGTCATCCAATCTTGCATGGTGTATACGGGTACATAGGTTTTAGCTGATTCAATCGCGCTGTGCATTGAATCAGCTTCCATGTAGGAATGACCAGATTCCCAGATGGTCATGAGGCTTGCTCGATCAGATAGAAAGTCCAAAAATAAACCATACCTTTCAACAGAGCTGAAGTTACAAGATTTCGTGGACCTGAAAAAACTGGCAAATAGCGTAACTGTAAACCGATCCATCGATTCGAATGGAGTCAAGGTTAATTGACTGAAAATTAAAAGATTGAAGTATCAAAAAGCGTCACTAAATAGTATATTTTACAGCTACGACTATAACTGTGAATACCATGAGATACTAGTGAGCTGGAGGAACAATTCCACAAAAATAACTCCCACCATATTACCAACAAGGCTGGACAATTTATATAAAAAACTAATTCCGATTCCAAAAGCCTAGAAAGAAGATCTCCTTAAACTTTGTAGAACCGGAGCCATCCCAGAGGGATACCATCATTGGTATGAGGCCATTCCAGTCTCTCTAACAAGAAGAGGGGTGGTACCAAGGAGCGGTTGCCTGAGCCTTCATTATCTGATGAAGAAAATGAAGACCTGGACCCCTAAAAATGTTTTTCTGCGACCACCTTCTGAATTGTGTTATTTTAAATACCATTTTATTAATGAAAATGATGATTTAATAAAGTTTTATACTATTAATTGACTTTTATACTGAAATGATTAATTGTTCGAAATTGAAGCATAGCGGGCAAGTGAAAATGACCAAATACATTTGTAGATGAAGGGGAACCTTTTCTAACAGAAATTGGTATGTCATTGTTACTAGAAGCTTAGCAACATGATCCAGTCAACAAAAAGCCATTAAATTTCTCAATTTCATGTAGGTGAGCGTCTCATTAGTCAAAGAATTGAAGTGACCAAGTCAATAGAGATCGAAACTCCATGCAGGTAAAATTTATCAAATACGATTTTTCGGAATAAATAGCTGAAATTTAACCTGAAGTGTATTTTTAAGCGCGGTATCATAGGAGATCGATAGCTAAATACCTATACGACTAGGAAAAACCGAAACATAGTCGGTTGAGACATTACAGAACCAGTGTTAGTAAGTAGAAAATAGGCAAAACTTCATATCGCTCCCCTGTCAAATTTTGAAAATGTTACTTGGTCACTTTTACCCGGAACCCCACGATATGTTTGTGCAATGCGCGAGCCAAGCGACGGGGCAGGAGATATATCCCACCTTCAAGACGGCTCGGTATTGCGGGTCATTGCCTATCCGATCGAACATGCAAGTGATCATGAAAGGATTGCATGTCAAAACGAACAACCATTTTCATTTTCTATGATGAACCTTGGACAAAAAAAAAACCAGTAGGTATACTTCTAGAGAAATGATGGGTCGGGCATAATGTTCATAGGTGAGACGAGAAGATCTGATCACAAAAACGCTGCAAATTATTACACAATGGTTTATTATTTTTCTATAGATCACTCGTCTGCAAAGCTACCAACCATCCAACCAGTGGCGGCTCCTGCCCTGAACTCAGGGGGTGCACGGAGATCAGGAGAAGCTACTGAGAAGGGACAGAATAGGTGCTTTTCTCTGCCAAATAGAAATTATGTAACGATATGTAAATGGGATAAATCTTGGTAACTTTTTCATCTTAAAATTGCAAACGGTACTAAATACGTAGGTGCAATAGACACGAAAAATAATGTTCTAGGTCAGAATAATGTTCTCATCAAAGGTTAAACCCAAGAAATGCATCCATCTTATTGCAAAGCTGAAATGTGTATTTGCCCGTGACGATTCAAAACATCGTCCAACTCGGAAGAAAAATTAACGATAATTCGAGACAGAATGTACCTATTTTTGTTAACCGTTTTGGTTTTTTGCATCAGATTAAGATGATATACACTGTTGAGTTGTTGCATTAGGTATATTTTGACGACCCAATATACGCAAATCTACCAGAGCGTTTTTAAGGGAGACAGCCAATGCGTTTTTTTTTTTGGCTAAATGGGAGATCACTTATGCCGTCTTTAACCCAAGCCTCAAAATAATTTGTTCGTCACTTCACATCTGCAAAGCCAATCTACCTTCTTGTAATAATATTATAAGAAGTCGAATATTATTTGACATTAAACTTACGGTACGAATCTGCACGATTTTTAAATTTTAACGTCTGCTGGAGTCCAGGTACAGACGGCAAGGGGCGGCCAGTTTCTGGAATGTCGCACTTTTTCACGACCGACAAACACGAATAGTTTACGTTATTGTAATGCACCGAATTATTCATAGTACCTACCACACTCCTAAATAATCACTTTGAACAAAACGGTGGACTGAAAACGAAAAACGCGAAATGCCCTTATCAGTTCTGTTTGTTTACGATAAGGAAACCAGTGAGCCAGGAAGACCAGAAAATTGGAAATTCACTCACTCACACACCCCAGGCGCACAGCCTCCGTGCTGCTCCTCAAGGTCACATTTCGTGCTCTCTGGTTGGTCAGTCTCACGTGCCTGCCTCCCTCGAATGACGTCACCCTCCTCGAAACGGAGCATAAAACTGGATTTGCGCGAACCGCCGCTGATTGGTCAGGAAAGAGGGAGCTGCCCGCCACTGTTTTCGCGCGTAGATTCAACTAGCACAGTACCTACGATCGTGTCTTCTGTCACCATCCAACTTACTCTTCAAACCCAGAGGAACTAACTTTGATTTTGACGTGATAACGTCTTATAAATTGGTTTACCGGGAGACACTTCAAGAAACTGTGTTACGCTCCGCTCACAGAGGGGGTGCAGCTCGGCGCTCCCTAAAGGCGGGCGGCCCCTCCCCTTCCCCGGCGCTCACAAAAGCGGGAGCGCCCCGCCCCCCTTCCCTGGCACTCACTCCCCCCCCCCCACCCATGGGAAATACCTACTACCTACGGGAAATACCTACTCTGTGCAACTTGACAAAGAATTTTATTTTATCCTTCTTCCTACTATACGAATGAATATTAACATTAAAATTATTTTACCACTCAAAGTCGTTGTCAGGTAAAACTTTCGCCCGTATACCGACTTTACAGGCAACAACACAGGGTTTTCTTTTTTTTTCTTTTTTAATTGGCTGGGGGTGCACATACGCCTATGCTCCTATCAGCAGCCGCCCCTGCATCCAACATAAAGAAAAACATCGATCGTATTTCGGTCAGCTTTAATTTGAACGGAGATTAGGCCTCTTTTGCGATTCACACTCGTGTTTCTGATTTCTCGTACGTCCAAACTTTAAATTCTCGTAGCGAGCGAACGGTTCGTCCTACAGAGCTCCGCGTGGTCTCAAAAAATCCTAAAAATTCTATAGAATTTTAAATTGAAGGAAAAACAATACCTTTATACCGAAATTTTTCGAGTTAGGGCGTTTTCAAAATTTAAAAATTCAAATTTGAACCCTTAGGAGTGACCTACATCAATCAAAATCTTCGGGGCACAACTAGACCCCAAATGGAGCCTACATACCAAATTTCATCAAAATCGGTCAATGCTAAGTGGCAAAAGTGCCGCGTACGGCGGACGGCGTACGGCGGACGGACGGCCAAATTTTTATTCGATTTTTGGATTCTACGTACCTTGAAACGTAAACCATCAAATTTTGAGGGGGTGTTAAAAAAATTTTTTTTTGGTCGATTCCAAAGGTTCATTATTGAAAATAATAAACCAAAACAGCACCTCAGGGTCGATTGGATTTTGCTGCCGAGTCTACCAAGGTAGCGGACGCTTTGTTTTCACTTTTCGAGGTTGAAAACAAAAATGACTCCAAAATAAAAATTTCCACTCGCGTTTTATGTTTCAGACCTTCCTGAATAATTTTGGTTCCGTGTCTGTCTGCCTGTATGTCTGTCATGAAATCCTTGCCACAGCCATAACTTGTACAATTTTCATCCGATTTCGATGACATTTTCGGGGATTATGCGGGTTGGCGTGTAGAAGGTTTCCCATCAAAATCATCGCACCCAGAATGATAGTAGGCACTGCGCATGCGCAAACGGCCATAACCCCTACCTTTTCCAGCTATAATCAGAGATTGTGCCGGTTGACGTGTAGATGGTCCCCTATGAGGGTAGTGGAAGGTACTTAGAGATTGATGTTTTGAGATCAACTACTATGCATCGGATCATCTATACAATCGGGTTATGGATACGAGGAAGCTATGTGCCACACCCACTTGGCACACGTTTTTACAGTCGAATTTAAGGAAAAATTGGTGTTGGAAAACGTGATTTCTATCAGGATGAAAGTAATAAATCAAAAAACCTGTAAGAAGTTGAACATTACAACTCACTGGAACTATCTTTCGATCGAATTCCGCAACCAGCTGGTCGTCGTGCGAGCAGGAGAAGTCCATTCTCCGCAGGGATATCGAGTCGTTTTTCCGAGGAGAACAGCCGCAGGATTTCTGCACTTGAACTTCCAGCCACACCGGGATCACGCAAGTGTTTTTGAGGAGTAGGTCGATCTTGAGGGGGGGAGTGCCCTTGTGGTAGTCAGGGATCTTCATCGAGCTCAGATGCTCTGCTTTGGTCTCCAAGCGACTCATAGTATCGTTCAAACTACCAGAAAAAAAAGAATACCAAGCAAAACCAATCATGTTCATGTTTATGTTGATAGTTTTAGGTCAATTCATTTTAAATCCACATATTTCTGATACTTTGTTGCTGACCATTTTGTACACTGGTAGTCGTACTTTTTACAAGAATATTTGTCTCACTCTAAATTCTTTACTCCCTTTGACAGGAAATTCTTTTCTTCTTTACGGGTTTTCACATATTTTGAGAGGAACGGTTCTTTACACATTTTGAGAGTAACGGTTCTTTACACATTTTGAGAGGAACGGTTCTTCACTTATTTGAAAGGAACGGGTTTTTACTTGAGAGGAACGGGTCCTTACTTTAGACAAACGGTTCTTCAGTTATTTTGAGAGAAACGGTTCTTAATTATTTTGAAAGGGGCGGGTTTTCACTTATAATGAGAGGAAAGGTTCTCCGCTTATTTTGAGAGGAACGATTCTTCAGTTATTTTGAGAGGAACCGTTCTTAGGTTATTTTTGAGAGGAACGATTCTTTACTTATTTTGAGAGGAGTCTTCACTTATTTTGAAAGGAACAGGTTTTCACTTGAGAGGGAAGGTTCTTCGCATTTTTTGGAAGGCATGGGTTTTCACTTAAGACGAACGGTTCTTCAGTTATTTTCTGAGGAACGGTTCTTCACTTATTTTGAAAGGAACGAGTTTTTACTTGATAGGAACGGTTCTTCTCACATTTTCAAAGGAAGGGTTTTCACTTATTTTGAGAGGAAAGGTTTTTCACTTATTATGAGAGGAAAGGTCATCCACTTATTTTGAGAGGAACGGTTCTTCACACAGAGGAGCGGATTTCACTTATTATGGGAAGAAAGAGTCTTCACTTATTTTGAAATTAACGGGTATTCACTTGAGAAGAAAGGTTCTTCGCATTTTTTTTGTGAGGAGCGGTTCTCAACTTATTTTGAGAGGGACGGGTTTTTACTTATTATGAGTAAACGGTTTTCACTTATTTCGAGAGGATCGGTTCTTCACTTCTTTTATGAACCGTAGTTCCATAGTTCGACCTTACTGTGAGCTGCCGCTCAGCAGCTCACTATTCCCCCTTACAGGCCCAGCCTGTTAAGTAAGTCCTGAGATCCCTCCGGGGCAGGAGAAGAATGAAAGGCCGAAATTGGGCGTGGCCTCCCCCTTACGGTGCTCTGATCACCACCTTAAGAGCACAAAACAATAATCTTCATGAACATGGATGTGGACATGGATCAATTGCCGGGGATGACCAACTTATTGCTTTATCAGGTTGGCGCCCCTGATCAGGGAGTGAAAGGTCTTGGTCATCATACAAACTCTTCAGTCCCCTACTAGCCTTGCCAGCTGCCTTTGAAGTGTTCAACCCCCATCCGTGAAGCTCTATCCCCGTATCGCGATACTATATCGAAGTGTATCGTGAAAGTAAACCGCCCCCCTGCCTCCCCCCAGGACATTACGCTCGACTGTGTGGATGACAGCTAGTGACTGGTATCGGCCTGCCTCCCCTGGAACCAAGACGACCTGGAACAGAAGTCAGGATCTCCAGTCCATTCCCGGCTCTTCCCCTGTATCTTCAACACCGCCTCTCTGTGTGGGCTCGCTCCAGTAACCTACCACGTACCTACCAGTAATCTACTCTTAATTGGCCAATTAGGTAGATAAGTGAAGTGAACTCAGAAACTAAGCCTAAAGTCATAACCAGTAACTGTATCGAAGTAGTATCGCCTTTTGTATCGAACCTAGTTAAGCTAAACTAAGAGAATTGTTTTTCGCCTACAAAGAACTAAGACTGAGTAACTGTTTGGAAAGTATCTTATACCAAAAGTTCCTAGTATTGTCTGCGGTATCGCCCTTCTGGCTACCGACCATTGGGTCAGGTGTATCGTTCCTATTTTAACTTCATTAAACATAGCATTTTGGTTTACATTTATTTTTACTTTGAACTGCCTACACCCCCCCCCCCCTCCTGGTTCTGAGAGTATTGCAAAGGTAACTCAGGTGTATCGATACAAGTTTCAAGTCAGAAAAACAACCATCAGTAAAATTCAGTAACATTTTTTATTCACGAGTATCGAAACCAGTAAAACCCTTCAGGTTCTATATTTTGAAACATGTAAACAAAAGGTACGCAGCTGTATTGTCTTCGCCTCATCTTCCAAACCGCTCAGGGAGCATTGCTACCAGAAACAAACAGATAAGTACAAATTTTCCTACCGTACCCTAAGTTTCCCGATACTATTAACGTAACTTCAATAGCTATAAGAAGTAGGAAGAACCAGTGACACTAGACCAAAAAGCTTACACTACTTACCTGTTTATTCGTAACAGAGCCCAAAGGACGAGTTTCGAAAGTGACTTGGCCAAACCGTTGTATCTGATGTCGACGACTTTCAGAGAAAAGTAAAAGACGTAGATTTTTCCATTGACGAGAGTAGTCCATTCTGACGAGATTTTCTTGAACAGGTGAGACTCGAAAGTGGCGTAATGGATTTTAACAAATTGTAGCCAACTTTGTCTCCTTTCACGCGGATCTTCACCTATTCATATTTGAAATCTTTTGGTCAAACGTTTTTTCAACTTGATTGCCGGTGTAATAAATTATTATCGCAACGAACTAACTGAGATAACCTACTCCATGCTAGTCTACGAGTATACTGATATAAATGAGAAAATGATCCAATTTGATGAAATTTGCATACAATACGTGTATCCCTCGGTTGTCCCCTCGTAAATTTCATTCCGTCGCACGAACATGATTGCACGCGCGTAAAATTATAACAAACCAGATTTTCCTGAGACTATTTCTCACAGTGTAATTTTTCTAATACGGAGGGTATTTAGAAGGTGGTTGCTGATGAATTTCATGTCAATCCAATCAGCAGAGAATTCAAATAAAATTGCCAAAGTTTGATGAATTTTCAATCGGGTTGATGGTTTTAAAAGAGAAAATCCAACACTCGAGCGTGAAGTTCATGTTTCATGTTCAAGAATTCAAGTAGGTACCTCAGTGCTCAGATCAACGCTACGATTTTCATGTTATTCTAATCAGGAAACTT
>CM019182.2:50061525-50107386 GCA_009739505.2 Apolygus lucorum
TGTGGTCAATCCTTGTCCCGGGCAAAACTATACTAACCTGTGGTCCGATTTTGATGAAATTTTCAGGGATTGTGCGGGTTAGGTCCTAGACGGTCCCCTATAAATTTCAGCACCTTCGGACCAATAGGAGCGAGTGCGCATGCGCAAACGTGAATTTCCTGGAACCTCGGTTTCTCGGTTTCTAATGAACCGATGTTGCTCAAATTTGGAGGTTAGTTAGGGACTAACTTCTAAGAGACACCCTATAAGTTTCAATCAAATTGGTCAAGCAATAGCCGCTGCGCATGCAATGGAGAATGCTGAAGGCGCCTGAGTGATCACTGATCAGCTGAGTGAGCTCCAAGGCCATTTTCTCTCCTGTTGAACGCAGGAAGCTGAAATTAGAGAGGCAGGGTCAATGGAGAATGCTGAAGGTGCCTGAGTGGTCACTGATCAGCTGAGTGAGCTCCAAGGCCATTTTCTCTCCTGTTGAACGCAGGAACCTGAAATTTGAGAGGGCGGGTCAATGGAGAATGCTGAAGGCGCCTGAGTGATCACTGATCAGCTGAGTGAGCTCCAAGGCCTTTTTCTCTCCTGTTGAACGCAGGAAGCTGAAATTTGAGAGGCAGGGTCAATGGAGAATGCTGAAGGTGCCTGAGTGATCACTGATCAGCTGAGTGAGCTCCAAGGCCATTTCCTCTCCTGTTGAACGCAGGAACCTGAATTTGAGAGGGCGGGTCAATGGAGAATGCTGAAGGTGCCTGAGTGATCACTGATCAGCTGAGTGAGCTCCAAGGCCATTTCCTCTCCTGTTGAACGCAGGAACCTGAAATTTGAGAGGGCGGGTCAATGGAGAATGCTGAAGGCGCCTGAGTGGTCACTGATCAGCTGAGTGAGCTCCAAGGCCATTTCCTCTCCTGTTGAACGCAGGAAGCTGAAATTTGAGGGGCGGGTCAATGGAGAATGCTGAAGGTGCCTGAGTGATCACTGATCAGCTGAGTGAGCTCCAAGGCCTTTTTCTCTCCTGTTGAACGCAGGAAGCTGAATGAAATTGAGAGACAGGGTCAATGGAGAATGCTGAAGGTGCCTGAGTGATCACTGATCAGCTGAGTGAGCTCCAAGGCCATTTCCTCTCCTGTTGAACGAAGGAACCTGAAATTTGAGAGGGCGGGTCAATGGAGAATGCTGAAGGCGCCTGAGTGATCACTGATCAGCTGAGTGAGCTCCAAGGCCTTTTTCTCTCCTGTTGAACGCAGGAAGCTGAAATTTGAGAGGCAGGGTCAATGGAGAATGCTGAAGGCGCCTGAGTGGTCACTGATCAGCTGAGTGAGCTCCAGGCCATTTCCTCTCCTGTTGAACGCAGGAACCTGAAATTTGAGAGGGCGGGTCAATGGAGAATGCTGAAGGTGCCTGAGTGGTCACTGATCAGCTGAGTGAGCTTAAATATTACAGTGGAAGAAAGATAAAAGAGGGAGAGGAACAAAAACCTTTTCAAGGTATGTCACATTTTAGCCATTAGGCTCTAAGCGGAAATCATCCGGGGATGCAGGGGGCGAAGCCCCCGCCGAGGCGCGCAGCGCCGAGTTTTCGCCAACTGATTCTATACGTCCATGTTACAATGAGTGAGGAAGCTATACTGCCCATCCAACTTGGCAGACGTTTTTTTAATTCGATTTTCGTATTCTACGTACCTTGAAACGTAAAACATCAAATTTTGAGGGGGGGGGGTTAAAAAATTTTTTTTCTAGCTCGATTCCAAAGGCTTATTATTGAAAATAATAAACCAAAATTGATAAAACGCTGCAAATTATTACACACGGTTTATTATTTTTATATAGATCACTCGTCTACAAATCACCAACCATCCAATATGAAGAGAAGAATGAAAAAAAAATAAATAAATTAAAAAAATAATTAAAAAAATTAAAAAAAAAAATAAAAAAATAAAATTAAAAAAAAACAAAATCACCAACCATTGATCGCATTTCGGTCAGCTCTAATTTGAACGGAGATTAGGCCCTCTTTTGCGATTCACACTCGTGTTTTGATTTATATATATATATTTCAATATAAACCTTAAAATTTCGTAGGGAGCGAACGTTTGTCCTACAGAGCTCCGCGTGGTCTCAAAAAATTCTAAAAATTCTAAAGAATCTTAATTTGGAGAAAACGATACCTTTATATCAAAATTTTTGAGTTAGGGGGCGTTTTCAAAATTTCAAAAATTGATTTTGGAACCCTTAGGAGTGACCTACATCAAACCAAAAAGCTTCGTGGCACACTAGACCCCAAATGGAGCCTATATACCAAATTTCATCAAAATCGGTCAATGCTAAGTGGCAAAAGTGCCGCGTACGGCGTACGGCGTACAGCGTACGGAGACGGCGGACGGCGGACGGACGGGCCAAATTTTTATTCGATTTTGGATTCTACGTACCTTGAAAACGTAAACCATCAATTTGAGGGGGTGTTAAAAATTTTTTTTTCTTGGGTCGATTCCAAAGGGTCATTATTGAAAATAATAAACCAAAAATGGAATGGATAAGGAGGGACGCCTGTACCTGTGTAAAACATCAAGTAATTTTGAAAGAAAATATATCGATATAGGTACTCAGTAACGTTTCAATTCACCTACCTACTTACTTCGACAAGTTTTTCCAAGTAGATCTTCCGATATGTCGATTATTATCTTTCTTCCTAAATGATGTTTGTATCGTTTTATACGATTAAATTCACCTACCTAACGATTAAATTCAACCTCGTTTTCATGTAAAAATCTTCGATTCGATACAATCGAAATATCGATACATTTTCTTCTCCGATATATCGAAGGTATTCCCAATATATCATTCGATCGGTATATCGATATATTTCAGTCGATATGCCATCCCTGACCTTGGTAGACTTGGTCTAAGAATAATCCAAGTAGGGTGGGCATAATGACGTCCTCATAGAGTAGAATGGACATATAGAATTATTTGGTGGACCATGTTGACAATCCAGCCCCTAAAATGTCTTCAAAATCGAGCCATGATTTAGATCATCACTCTGGAGCCAAGGATTGGCTAGACATGGAAACGCAATTGTTTGAAAAATCTCTGAAATGCCAAATGCGAGTGAAAATTTTAATTTTGGAGGATCTTTTTTATTTTCTCCATGATTACAAAGCTTCATTATTTTTGATAATGAGGAAGCAAATAATTTACAAGTAAGAAAGACGAAATTTATGAAAATTGAGGGCAAAGTTGGGCGTCTTTGATTCCCAAGGGTGTTGCTCACTGCGATGACAACGTTTAATAATTATTATGCAATGCATTTCAAACTCATCAAATTACACTGTAATCAACTGCGTTTTGATTACAAACACCTTGAAGGATCTGTAATCGCACGGTTTGATTACTGAATACCAAGTAGGAAAATAATACTGAATCCATATGTTGTCCCTTGGCGCCAGCAATCAGATGACTTGTATTCCTTGAAATGAACTATCAATACTCAGTAAGACGGACTAGGTTTTTTCAAATTACCCATTTTTGGGCTCTTATAATGCTAGAAATGATTCTTCCTCAACATAGCAATTAAATTCACATTGGGTGAAACTATTTTGTGTACTAGGAAGGTGAATAAAAATTTATATTATCGCTTACTGGTTCAAATAAACGGTCAACTCTTTATCCAATGGAACGTCCCCCTGGAATGAATGCACTGCAAAGCAATTTGTTTGGAATTGGAGTTTTGAAACGATGCGATGTTTACAATGCAAAGGCAGGCCAACTAATCTTGTTCAGTAGATAATGCCTATCAGCTCAAAAATATACTTGTTTATTATTTGATAGTTGAGTGAAGAATAGATAATTCATGTACCAATTATACAGGATACTACAGCTAACAGTCAAGACCGAAAATGATCTGTAGCTTTTCGGTGTTAGATAATTTGATTTTCTTAAAACTACTCATTCATCACACCTATAAGGTATAGGAGTAGCAAAATGTCCTACCTAGAAGAATAAGACTGCCCTGGGGTAAATGATAAATATCTATTTATATAAATAAACACAATGTGTTTCGACATCATGTCATGATGTCGACATTTCTTATGCTCCGTAGTTTTCGAAAATATTTCTTTTGCATCATTTGATTTATAGCGTTTTTTAGATTGATAATAACATGACACTGTTGTTCAATCATGTTTGTTGAGTAAAAACGCTGCAAATATTACACAATGGTTTATTATTTTTATTTTTCTATAGATTACTCGTCTGCAAAGCCACCAAACCATCCAACATGAAGAAAAACATCGATCGCATTTCGGTCAGCTTTAATGTGAACGGAGATTAGGCCTCTTTTGCGATTCACACTCGTGTTTCTGATTTATCGTACGTCCAAACTTTAAATTCTCGTAGTGAGCGAAACGATTTGTCCTACAGAGCTCCGGGTGGTCTCAAAAAATTCTAAAAATTCTATAGAAAACTAAACTTAAACTTAAACTAAACTAAAACTAAAACTTAAATTGAAGGGAAAACAATACCTTTACATCACAATTTTTGAGTTAGGGCGTTTTCAAAAATTCTTCATCAACATCAACCAAAATCTTCGGGGCACAACTAGACCCCAAATGGAGCCTACATACCAAATTTCATCAAAATCGGTCAATCTGCGTACGGCGGACGGACGGCCAAATTTTTATTCGATTTTTGGATTCTACGTACCTTGAAATGTAAACCATCAAATTTTCAGAGGGTGTTAAAAAAAAAATTTTTCTTGGTCGATTCCAAAGGTTCATTATTGAAAATAATAAACCAAAAGTACAAAAACTCACCGTACAAAAATTCGGGCAAAATAACTTGATAATGGCTGCAATTATACCTTGAAATTGCGTTTTGACCTTGAAGTTGCAGTCTCGTCAGTTGGCATCGAAAGAAGAAACAAATAAATAGAAATCCTGGTATTTTTAGCACTAGCATTCCTAAAAAAATCACCAGATACTTAATGACTTCAACATTCTATTTTCGTCACTTGAATAAAAAATGGCAACAAATCAGAAGTTGGTTGAGTTCCCACACGTTCTTGCAATCACCATGATGGGTATTGCGGACACAAATGGGCCACCTCCGTCTGATGATGAAATGAAGATGGTTGAATTGGCCATTTACCGAAACCGGCATCCCGGACGTCCGTTTCTTGCGTGTTTTGAGCGGTTGAACGCGAAGGCGGAAGGATGAATGAAAGTGACGAAGCACAGGGAAGGAATGTCATTGAGAAGGTATGGTAAGGTTAGTCATCTGCCCGTCGTCCCTGCAGGTGTGAATGACTTTATTGGTTGAGTTGACGGGGGCTGACAAAAGATTTTGTTCAACTCAACGGGTGGCAAATAAAGGTATACCTTCCGGATGGTCTTGAATCGTCCTTAGAGAGTAGGTATTATTATTCTATCCTTTTTCCTTAACCGATCTTCCTTTTTCAGTACTTTCAATGAATGACACTCATCAAATGGTTAACGCCAAACAAACAAAAACTTCTACTTATTACAAAGATGAATGATCAAAAAACCGTAAGTATTAATTCATTTACTAATATTTTCATATGATACAATCAAGGGTATAACAACGTTGAATCAAATGTGACGTTTCAGACGTGAAACGAACACAGGTTGACATTAAAACAAGACTTCGATATGCTCGTACCTGCTATATTTTTCCTTATGAAAATTCAAGAGTTTTCACATTCAATTAATAACACAGCTACAAAAAATGAAGGTCAAGGTTTGAGGAAAGTGGCAGTGGGTTTCAAAGGAGCAATTTTGACAAACTTCAAAACACCCAAAACGCGAAGGAGGAATCTCATTCAGTGTGTCATAGGACGACGAAATCTTTCTTATTTAAAAAGGCGTGAACACCTTGCATTTTTCTATTCCGGTATCAATCTAATTCTTTTCGAAATGTGTTCTACCATCATCTATGGTGTCCCATTTCAAAACGTATTTCATTTTGCTTGGTAGAAATTATCGAAAACAAGTGAAACAGAAGATAACGAAGTCGCTCACTGTCAGCTGAGTCGTTGAAAGACTATTAAGGTATATTCAAATTAATGGTCTGATCATAACTGCGATGCTTTATGAGAGGGGTTCCGATAACTGTATGATGCTGCGGGGGAAGAGGGAGATTATTGTGTTCATTCTGTCTCGGTTCAAAATCTCTCAACAATACAGTTAATTTTATCATATTGAAACTGTGAAATTTGAACTCTCAATATCCATGGTACTGGTTTATTATTTTCAATAATGAACCTTTGGAATCGACCAAGAAAAAAAATTTTAACACCCCGTCAAAATTTACTGGTTTACGTTTCAAGGTACGTAGAATCCAAAAATCGAATAAAAATTTGGCCGTCTGTCCGCCGTACGGACCGATTTTGATGAAATTTGGTATGTAGGCTCCATTTGGGGTCTAGTTGTGCCCCGAACATTTTGGTTGATGTAAGTCACTTCTAAGGGTTCAAAAATGAATTTTGAAATTCTGAAAACGCCCTAACTCAAAAAATTTTGATATAAAGGTATTGTTTTTCCTTCAATTTAAGATTCTATAGAATTTTTTGAGACCACGCGGAGCTCTGTAGGACAAACCGTTCGCTCTCTACGAGAATTTAGGGGTTTGACGTATGATAAATCAGAAACACGAGTGTGAATCGCAAAAGAGCCTAATCTCCGTTCAAATTTTAGCTGACCCGAAATGCGATCGACGTTTTTCTTCATGTTGGATGGTTGGTGGCTTTGAAGACGAGTGCGAATCAATATAGAAAAATAATAAACCATTGTGTAATAATTTGCAGCGTTTTTTGCTTGGAATCATAATTTTTACGTTTTTGGGGGTGCTGAATCCAAATATGAACTCTTTTTTCACACACCTGCTACTCAATTCTACAAGTTTGGGAGACGTATACCTATTGTATTGCCCTGGTAGGGCTCTCCTTGCAAGTAACTTCACCTATGATGCAAAAGCTGCCAAATTCCTCCTTTGGCCCTGATCTTCTACGTTCTTGGCTGCTGTAAAGCCCCAATCATTTCTATGGATGTGAGCTCTCCGGTAGTAGAGAAATACGTGTCAGAGCCCTTCGAAGCTACTACTAGTTGCTCATACTAGTTCCTCCACATCTATCTTCCCGTTCACCCGGCAGAACCATTCGAACTGGCAAGCATAATCTCTTCACTTTCTCTCTTCTAATGGCACGAGACGAGGTACTTTCGTTGGGGGTTAGATATAGTTGCTGGAACTTGTATTGTTCCAACAACTTGTGCTAAGGGGGCTTACATTTATTCAACATTCTTCAACTGATGTATCTTTACTGAACATCATGACATCATCGTTGAACCATTTTTTCTGGTAAACTTGTATTTTGTGACAGGATGCATTCCTTATTGTTTGAGGGTAGCTTCAGTGACACCCATTCCTAAAAAAGGTAAATACCAAACCTTTGATGACTTTCGACCAATATCCAAGCTCCCTCTGCTGGTTAATATTGTTGAATTAATTGCCCAAGAGCAGATAAAAAATTACATTGATACCCAATCTATTGTCCATCCTCGACAGTTTGGGCTTTCAGCGTGGGAAAAAGCACATCGTCTGCAGCATGCTCCCTGGTGGTGGATGTCCTGGAATCACTTGAGCAGGGCAATCTGACGGCCATAATATTGTATGATCTGACCAAGGCGTTTAATCTGGTATCTCATGATATTCTTGTTGCTAAGCTTCGTCATTATAGGTTCAGTGACATTGCGGTGGCGTTCTGTGAGAGTCTCCTCAGAGGCTGGTCCCAATGTGTTTTCTACAACGGGGAGAGATCCGAGGCAGCTCCTGTGCCTTGCGGAGTTAAGCAGGGCAGCGTTCTCGGTCCCACTTTCTTTTTATTGTATGTCAATGACCTCTTGTACCAGTTCGACGACGGCTTCTTCCTTTATGCTGATGACATAACTTTCTGCGCTTCAGGTCCTGATGCTCCATCGCTGGCAAGTCACCTGGCTGCCACTGACAGCTTGATAAGTGATTGGTGTTCTGCGAACTCCCTAATCCTAAATAAAGAAAAGACAAAAACCTGCAGTTCAACCTGAGTGCTCCTTTGATGGGTTCGGTGAACTTCCTGGGTATTCAGGTGGAAAACCGGTTGTCCTGGCGGATTCATATTGACTTGCCTTGCTCCCTAATTGGCGAGGTGTAACTTTGTCTTGTTACGGCTATCAAGAGCTGTCTCGTTCGACATCCTGAGGACTGTTTATTTTTGCTTACTTTATGAGCAGAGCATGCCATGGTTTTCCCTTATGGGGAAACTCCGTCCATCGTGGAGCTGTGTTCCGTCTGCAGAAGGCTACTATTCGAATCATATTCGGCCTGAGTTATAGGCAGTCGTGCCGTGGATATTTTAGGCGGCTGCAGAGTCTTACCATTGCTGGGCTCTATGTATTTCACGTGTTAGGTCTCACGAAGAATAATCTACTCGTACAACGCCAACGACGAGGATGCGATCTTCACGAGCATACAACCAGATCGCGTAATGCCATACGACCTCCGCTGGCTCATCTCTCTACCTCCCTTCGTACTAATCCTCTTCAACAGGGAGTTTGCTTGTATAATCGACTACCTGATCGGATTCGGGCATTACCGGCTGATCGATTTGGAAAGAGCGTGAAGGAGGCATTGATTGAGGCTGAATTGTATACTGTTTTGGATTTTTTAAGTTGGAATTTTCATACTACTTATTTGTTTTGGTAATCATTTATATGGCAATTGTGTTTTATGTTCCCTTAATTTAGTATTCTGACTATTGTAATGCCATCTAGTGATTGGTTCTACAATAAAAAACATTTTGACTTTTTTGAAACATACGAAATTCTAGATTTCCGGAATGAACATTTTCACAATATCATGATACCAATTGATGAGTATTTCAACATTTTTTCATCAAGAACGAAACTGGATAATCACAAATCGGGTTCATATATGGATTCAGCACAACCAAAAAAAAAAAAAAAAAACCCCGTGAATATGCTAGGTATTGTGTAGGAGACTAAAAAATATGGGCCAATCTAGAAAATCTGTCTGCACACAGATCCACTGCCACTTTTCCCGTACATTTTTCTCCATATTTTTGGTTTTAATCAATCCTGAAATTAATTTTCGAAAAGTCGAGCTTCAACATAATTTCTAATGTGGCAAATTAGAAATGAACCGAGACTGATGGGGTTTTTCCGTTACCTCTGAAGGCGAATTCCTTGTGAGGGTCATCGACAGCACCCTGCAAAGGCGATCACGGCCTGAGCTTGACCATCACCTCATACCTCAACACCGGTGATTATTTTTTTTTCTGAACTGGTTTATCAAGGTCGCAGAGACTTTAGGATTTTTCGAAGTCCAGCACGATGCATTTGTGGAAGTTTTTCGTTCCTTTCGCCGCCAGTTGGATTCATCACAACATAACACGGTTCATTGCAGGACGGTACGAGGCGTTCGAGGGACAATTTTGTGTTTACGCGAACTTCATCCTATTTGCAATGAGATAAAAATGTGTTTTGCTTCCGAGTCTAGGTGTCGGGAGCATTGTTTTCACTTTTCAAGAATATGAAAAAGCCATTGGAAATAGAAATTTCCTTTTGCGATTCACGTTTTTGACCTTCTTGAACGATTTTGGATTCGTGTCTGTCTGTCAGTCGGTCTATGTGTCCGCAAATCCTTGTAACAGGCAAAACTATACGAAGTCACTGTTTGATTTTGAAGATATTCTCAGGTACTGGCGTGTAGATGGTAGATATAAATTTACGTCAATAATTACATCCGAATAGGAGCCTTTACCGCTTGAGGCGTAGGCGAAGTGAGTTGTCAAGTTGGAATCTCTGCAGGAGTACACGGTGGCGTCACCACCCGCGTCTCGCTCAGCGAATTGTTGAATTAGTTGTCTTTCCAACGAGACACGTCCCTGCATCCCCCTATATCTTCTGACCGAAGTCGGGTAGCAGGGGAGTCCTCCCCGCTATTTAGCGTTTTAGTTGATTCAGTTCTTTATTATTGTGCCTCCCCCGATTCTATTCGTAAATCAAACCTCCACGGACAGATTACTTTTGCACCATACCACGAAGAAATCTCCAAGGCCCACACCGCTATTCTGATCTATTCCGTCTATTCCGAAAACCCATGTTTTACCTCTCCTAACTCTTTTCTAATAATGATTGATTATTTAGGTCTGCTTATAAGGGGTTTCAAGTCAAATTGTATTCATTATACAAATTTCAAAGATCCCCACGGGTGGATTTCTTGGGAATTATGATTGAATAGGGTGTGAACTTGATTGTGTAACGGTATTTGGGTGACATGATCTTCTGGTCAAGGTTATATGCTGTCATCTTTCGATGGCTCTTCTTCTATCTTATCGAGGCAGGCTTGAGCCTTTCCTCGAGTGCTGACATTCTTCTCCTCTGTAATCTTTAATTATGTATAGTAATGATCATCTGTCCACTACTCGATGGGCGTGATCCGTAAAAGCTTACTTCGGAGCAACTAATCTGAAGGACCCTTCCAGGCCCTGGTGCACCCTGACCCAGATCCCCGAACATTTTTAGGATCCCCGCCGTCATCAGAAGCATCTCTCATCTGCCCAAAAAAACTTACCCCAGAGAGCGAGGTTAGCGAGACCGAAACGGTTCGTTTCAAACGGTGACCAACCTCGAAAATTACAGGTTTAAATAGGTGATTGTCCGAACTCTCTCCTAGAGAACGATAACAAAGACTTTACACAGCAAGGGGGCAACATTTCAAACTCCTTCTGCTGTTACAGAAGTCAGCTACTGTCAATCATCCAGTAAAATTGGTTTAAACAGTGGAATGTATGCAGAAAATACGTATCCGGAGCTTCGAATTAATAAGGCTGTACCAAGGGGAAGTGGATTAGGGAACTTATTACCCTGGAAATACAATTATGGAAGAGAAAAAATTTACAAAGAAAGTAATAAAATTAAGTAAAAAAATGTATCTATTGCAAACGCAAAACGCTGCAAATTATAACACAATGGTTTATTATTTTTCTATATAGATCGCTCGTCTATGAAAAATATGAAAAAAAAAAAAAAATCAAAATCACCAACCATTGATCGCATTTTGGTCAGCTCTAATTTGAACGGAGATTAGGCCTCTTTTGCGATTCACACTCGTGTTTTGATTTATATATATATATATTTCAATATAAACCCTTAAATTTTCGTAGGGAGCGAACGGTTTGTCCTACAGAGCTCCGCGTGGTCTCAAAAAATTTTAAAAATTCTATAGAATCTTAAATTGAAGGAAAAACAATACCTTTATATCAAAATTTTTTGAGTTAGGGCGTTTTCAAAATTTCAAAATTGATTTTGGAACCCTTAGAAGTGACCTACATCAACCAAAAGCTTCGGGGCACAGCTAGACCCCAAATGGAGCCTACATACCAAATTTCATCAAAATCGGTCAATGCTAAGTGGCAAAAGTGCCGCGTACGGCGGACGGACGGCCAAATTTTTATTCGATTTTTGGATTCTACGTACCTTGAAACGTAAACCATCAAATTTTGAGGGGGTGTTAAAAATTTTTTTTTCTTGGTCGATTCCAAAGGTTCATTATTGAAAATAATAAACCAAAATCGGCTTATTAGAGAAATAACACTTTTTTTCCGGCGATTTTCAATCATTCGAAAAAAAATTTTTACATTATGATACCAACCTAAATCGTCAGTTTGGGTGGGAAGATAACATTAGAACTAAGAGCATAAAATAGTGGAATCTCGAGAATAGAAAATGTCCAAACGAATTGAAATATTTTCCTGTAAAACTTGAAAACAAGTTGAGAAACACCAAACGTCAAAAGGCACATAACGTTTGAACATGTACGAGTATTAGAAACATGGAAGGTGGTTGTCGTTGGGTTTAAATTACCTGTTCTCTCAGCAATTAGATACCATAATAATAGTAGTTTTACATCACTTCCATTGTGACCCAGCTCCATGAAAGTTCCCTGTTCTCTTACAAGACCACGGAGGACGGCAAGAGAAGATGCCAATAGTTCAGTACAATTACTTCAGCTGTTGGTTTACCGATTTTCATTTCTCAAAATTGATTTGAGTTTATCTCAACGGGAAGTGAAAAGTAAATAACTATTGGTAATCAGGGAACTTTCGGCGTCACCTTCCACGAGCTTTGTGGAATAGGAAAAGTTGACCTCTCCTGACACTTATTACTGGATAAGGGTTCTATGAAGTTATCATGGGAAATATCTCACTTTGGTTTTTTTTTTGGCAGGCAGGTGAGAAAATATTTAAGATCCATAGGTGGAGTAGGATCTCGTAAGATACCTCGAAGGATCCACATCTTCCGGTTAGGTGGGATTCTAACCCACTAAAAAACACCTTCTTTTCTCCCACGTTGGAACTCAGCCCGGAACCGTTTAACTCATTACTTCGGGCTGAGTCCTGGGGCATTTAATCAGTTCTGGGTGAGGGGGCGGATCAGATGCTCCCTCCTCTCTCTTTCTCGTTCTAATTGTATCTTCCTTGTCAGGATGCTTTCTGTGCACTCTGCCACAGCATTCCAGCTCCTTTCACCTTCCAGCATCCTGCTGACAACATCCTCTGGTGTTGAACTCTGGGGAGCTAACTCCAGGTCTGCTATCAGCTGGTCTCTTTCAGGCGCCCATTTAGTGCATTTGGAGAAGGTGTGGAGCACATCATTGTCATCTTTGTTCTGGCAGTGTAGACATGTTGGGGCAGATACCTCCCTAATTTTATGCAAATAGGCATACAAAAAGTCCATGTCCTGTAAAGAACTGCGTTAGGAAGAAGTTCACTTCTCCATGTTTCCTTTCAATCCACGTCTGAATGTTTGGCACCAGCCGTGCAGTCCATCTTCCTCTATGGCCTCCCGTCCATATAGTTTGCCATTTTGCCATTGTGCACTGTCTTCCTTTGCTATGCAGGCCCTGTTTCCTTCATCCCTTCTCTCAAAGATTTTTTTCCTCTCAGAAGCCATCAGCTGAATGGATATGACACTCGTGAGGACAAAGATAGCGGGTTCTGATACTGTTCGGTAAGCGCAGGCGATTCGTAGGGCTCCCTAGCTGCACAGCTATTAATCTCTGTCGAAGATATGCAACACTCAATGCGTCTGCCCATACCTCCGCTCCATACAAGAGAATTGACTGCACCACTGTCATCATTAGGCGTCTCTTGCACCGTCTAGGGCCGTTTATGTTCTTCATAAGGTGACCAAGAACTTATGAAGAACATAAACCGCCCTAGACCGTGCAAGAGACGCCTAATGATGACAGTGGTCGAACTTTGGTTACGATGTGATTAAATATAAAACCCTAACAAAATGCATGTTACTCCAGACGCTACTAGAAAAGGTATTGAGGTAGAAAAGTAGGTCCTACTTATTGCGACTCATCCTTTTTCTTCCGAACTCACTAATTTTAGCCAATTGTTCTCTCTTTGTAACGCGATTTTGCAACCATTGGGTTTTGAATCCGAATTTCATCCCCGAAACTCAAAATCGACCTTCAGGCGGTCATAAACTCAAAAGCACTCTACCATATCGCTGTACTTCAAGGACGAGCGGTTAGCAGCTCAGATGAGATGATGGTCTTGCGTTAATTTCGGTTTTATATCGACAAAATCTTCACGGACTCTTGTTCTTCGTCAATTATAATGAGGTCTTAGAGCGGTTAGTTTTCATCGCGCTCGCACGGTAATTCATTGCCGGTTGCCTTCAAACGATACCGTTTTGATGGATCCTTGTTACACTGAAATCCTTAAATCTCAATAACTCTGATAAACTAGCAACGAGGTAAAGTGGAAGGTGAGTCGATAGTACTCGTGATTGGGTTTACTGAATTTGGCTACTTCAGGTCTTTTCAAGTGGATAGGTCTTATTTATTTTTGGAAATAATGTATTTGTCAGGAAACCAAAATCACTGAGGACTAGAGGCAACGTAAGTACAAAAACCACAAACACGTCACCTGTTTTCCATCATTTGAACTTACGGAAGTAAAACAAAAAAGATTTTACCTGACTGTTTTTATTACTCTGTAAAAAACAATGAAGATAAACTCGGGTGTACGTCTGAATTGTTTTCATGCATATAGTAGGCAAGTGAAATACCTTGACAATGCTCTTCAATAGTTATAGTATAGTATAGTGCTTTCAATAGGCCTTATGGGTTTCCCAGTTCCAGATTTTAACAATTTCTCAACTTCGCGAGTATCCTTGTTGCTTCTCCCAATCAATTAGTTCGTCATTTTCCAAAAACCTATTACAAAAAACCTTGCACAAACTTCAGTCGCAAATTAGTCGTGTTTAGGGAGGAATGCCTGAGATTCAACGTCCTAACCTGGTACGCTCCCTAATAATTTCGGGGTTTGTTTATCCGTTACTATATTTGACTGGCCACAACTCACTTTGCGTTATTTACTTCGAGGATTCCAGAAAACTGGCAGGTAGGTACCTAGTAATTTTCTATTGGAGTTGAAGCGTCGATTTCATAACCGGTTCTCAACTTCACTCGTCGTCTCAAGTTAATTTGAATCGAGATGACTACTTATTCATTATTCATTTCTATACAAAGGTTAGTGATAATTGGCCTCAACACAAACACTAAACCTCCCAGGCTATCTTGGTTAGTCTCAATGTTCTGGTACTTAACCTTGGAGTAGTACTGAAGGATTCTTCATAAAAAAAGACTTGCTCTCAATTACTCGAAGAACTGGATTCGATCTTTTTTATTATGCCTTCGTAGTTGCAATTCCTACCACTTCTTTCCTTGTGGTTCCAGGGCTTGATCTTCAGTGGATAACATTACGATTCTATCAGACCTTTCATTGATTTTTCGTTTCAAGGAATCATTAACTCGATTCATCCATCATACCAACTAAATAATTTAAATCTTAACCAAATTTCAATTTTTAATAGCATTCAATTGAAATTGAATTTAGTAGTATTTGATGGCAATATGCAATGATTTCCAATGAGAATATGTGATAGTAACCATAGAATAGTTTTTAAGGAAAGTGCAGTAAAACAATCGGTTAACTATGAGCTTATACCATCTTAAACTCGTATTATACAATCAAGCAACTAGATCATAACAATAATTTCTTCGGTACGATTATTTTGACAATGTTATGATTAATTTTGGCTGATTTTGGTTTTACAGCGCCGTACGTGAGGAGAGCATGTTCGAGGAACGACCCCAAAGTGACGGATTGCGTCATGAAAATCGGTACAGAAGCTATCCAAGGTGTCGTGAAAGGTATGCTATCAGAAAAATGAGTGACATTTGAATAATTTTGACTCGTATACGTGCAGCTTAAATTGATAAAAATTTAACCAAAATGCCCAAATCTGCGCCAGGATGAGTAATAAATACAAAAGTGCATAAGAAAATATTCTTGAACAGATAAAGACAGTTGTTTCAAAGTTTTGAATCATTTCTTTCTCAAACTGAATTATCGAACATATCATTTTCATGAATTTAACGAAATAGGTCAAATGTTGAGAGAGTAACAAATGTGGCCACATTTTTTATTCCTATTAATTTTCCCATCTTTGTACAATCTCATCTTATTTGCAACCTTGTATAATCATTTTTTTGAAATCTGCAACTCAACAATTAATAATTATCAACTAAATTATTGAGAACAAAGTACCTACCAATGGTAGATTTTCCTACTTCTATAGCAGAGTAGTTACAATCTACTAAGGAATTAAGGAACAAAGTGATTAAGAAATGTAATTATTTACAATAAGGAATTAAGTCAAATTATTGAATACCTAATATTTAAATTTCCATATCAGTCTCAAACTGAAGTCCCATTAATTTGCCTAAATCTACAGCACAGTTGGTAAGTAACACCAACCTGAATGTTTGAGATTGAAGAAATGTAGTGAATTCTTGATTACCTTATGAGAAAGTACCTGTAGATAGGTAGTTATTTCCAAATTTTGTATTCCACTCACAAAGAGTAAGAACGGCAAAACCTTCAAGACCTGAGACAGTCAATACTATTTTTGTGACGTTCTCAAAGAAAAGAACTGACACTCTACCCTATGAAGGGCGTCAGAATACTTGTGGGTCTTCTAACGGACACTGCCCACTTCGATATCACCTGAAGAAGATATACGAACTAACAACTGCTTCTTCTAAATGGAAATGGATGATACCGTACATCCATGCGCTGCTGTGTACCACTGGATTGAACCAGATACACAATCCTTGGAAGTGATGTCCAGGAAGTCTTTTCAGCAGGCCAATATACCCTGGAGACATTCCACAATATTCATGACTCTCTAGGTGAAAGGGGTCTGTCAATCAGTTCTCATAATCCTCCCACCATTAACTTAAAATGTTCTAAATGTTATACCGTTCTTTGCTACTTGAGATGTGTGGCAAAACCCCTCACACGCTCATTACAGCACGCATCTACTAATAATAAGAAAAGATTAGATAGAAAGAGCTAATGATATTTTCTTTGTTTAGGCGACCCCAAGTATAAAATACCCAAATTGAATCCAATGACGATAGACGAGCTGAGGATAAACCAAGGAACAAAGCAGGTGGGATTGTCCATCATCTGTAAGAAGTGTCTCCTCTACGGGCTGCCAGACACCAAATTCGTCAGCGCATAGTAAGTCAGTTTTTGTTTTCCCCATAAAACTTATGGATTTTCAATTTCTTTAGCAAGTACGAATAATTCAAGGTACTTCAGCAAAAATGAAGGCACTGTTGGTGAATGAATTTTTTTTTTTGAAGAAAAGAACGTCACGGAAATCCATAATTGAACCTCCTGGTGAGGAACAGAAAGCTTACATTCCTGGAATATTTAGGCAAAAACTGACGCTGAAGTTTGGTTTTTCGTCAAAAGGGTTTTCTTTCAAATCAAAAATAAAAATATTGGTTTCAGAAATTTACAAGCAAAAAGCAACTTGTTGGAATTTGTTTTCCAAAAAGACACATTATCCAAAATGAAACTAGTTCTCTCATTAAAACTAGGAACTTTCCACAACAGATGACATCAAAAGAATATATGCCATTCTAGACCAACTTGGAGAGTGCTTTCGCAACGCTCTTCGGCTCAGCCACTTAGCCAAGAGTTCACAAATTGAAGGCACGTACTATTTACACTCTGATGGAAAAGTCAAAGTAATAGCATTTGACAGTAGATCCACCCTTTTCCCAAGACGCTATTTACTATCAGCAAATTGCTTTTTACATCTTCTGCTGTCTCGTCAGATTCAACTTGAACCACTTGAACCGAAGTGCAGAGTTGAAGAGGGGGAGTGGAAGGTACTTCAGTACCAGCAAAATCTTGATTTGAGCGGTAAACATACAATTTCACTCTTTTGTGATGGCTGTACAACTGCTCATATCATTCGCTTTCTGTTATTCTGGTTGAGCAAGGATTCTGCAGCCAATGTTACCACGATCAGATCGACTTTCCCAGTCCGAAGCCACAGTTTTCAGCCAGCTGACGGAGCTTTTAGCCGGGTCGTAAAACTAATGAAAACAGTGAAAATGTTCAAAACACCTTTGTTATCAACAATATTTTAAAATGGAAAAATCAGCGCGTTCTGATTTAAAGGGCGCAAATCCAATCTGAATATGGTGGTTTCTCATGGCGCTTTGGATGCAAAAACTTGATATTCCAGGATATCATTTGCTATGCTTGTAGTTCAATGACACTCCAGAAATCGAGAGAAAACTTATTGTAGTGTGCTAATTGGGTTTTTCCACTTCCTGAAGATTTTTACAGAATTGAGCACTTCTGAGAAAAAAAGTTCTTTAATTGTGCAGTTTCCTCCCGTTTTGATAATCTCAGACCACTAAAAATTAGATGACATCTTGAGCTTCATTATCTAAAAACTTAGTCGAGATTTCCTTCATTACTTACATTTCCAGTGAATATAAATAATCTACGAGAATCTTCATTGAAATGAATTGTTAATATTCCAGCAATTCCTGGGAAAAGCGCGAATGTCACTGGAACTTCCATCTCGACAAAATTGCTGTTCGAGGGAAGTACAACGTCAGCGGTCAAGTCCTCCTTCTCCCGATTTTCGGAAGCGGAGACGCCGAATTCGACTTTTGTAAGTTGTTTAAAAAATGAACTCTACCTAGTAGGAAGGTACTGTGGTAAGTCACGTATGGATTGAGATACTTTTGGAACTATGTGCGGAGTAAATACTCTAAGATGTATCTGATTGCTTCTGTTGATAAAATTTTAAAATTAGAATGAAAAACTCGGCGCTGCGCGCCTCGGCGGGGGCTTCGCCCCCTGCACCCCCGGATGATTTCCGCTTAGAGCCTAATGGCTAAAATGTGACATACCTCGAAAAGGTTTTTGCTCCCTCTCCCTCTTTATCTTTCTTCCACTGTAATATTTAAGATACCTCCTTATTCATAATAACATCAGGTTGTCAAGCATATTTGTCGTCAAGCATATGATAAATCATAGCGCTACTTTCCTGTCGCTTTTTCCTGTCGCTTTTTACTGTCGCTTTTTCCTGTCGCTTTTTACTGTCGATTTTTCCTGTCGTTTTTCGGCGGGGGGTCCCATCGCTAAAACCTTTTCAAGGTTAAAACTTGATTTTGAACTACGATGCTTCGAAATAAGAGCTAGTTTCAAAATAAGATTCGATAGAAGCATATTAGGTATCAATTTCATTTGAACTACCAGTTATAAATATCTCATAATAATCTTTTCTTATTTGAAGGATCAAAGAGACCATGGTTCTCAGGCCGGAGAAATAAAATTCTAAAAACGCTGCTAATTATTATATTAATTCTCGTAGGGAGCGAACGGTTTGTCCTACAGGGCTCCGCGTGGTCTCAAAAAATTCTATACTATCTTAAATTGATGGAAAAACAATACCTTTAAATCAAATTATTTGAGTTAGGGCGTTTTCAAAATTTCAAAATTCATTTTTCAACCCTTAGAAGTGACTTACATCAATCAAAATCTTCGGGGCACAACTAGACCCCAAATGGAGCCTGCATACCATTAAAAATGTATATTTGGAAAGAATACTTCACCACTACAATGGAATCCATTGTGGGTGTGTAAGACACGGTCATTTGGCGGATTCGAATCCCAAACGGTCACTCATTACAGAGACCAGGTCTTTTGAATCCGTTCACCCGTTCATTACGTTCACATACCAACTCAACCAGTGAAATGAACCTTTGTAGATTTGTAGAGAGGCAGTTGGGTCTTTGATAAAACTAATTAATATTATGGAGAAATAATGTTCAATAATATACTTAGCTTGGGCTCTTGATGGCAAGAAATGAATTTAAAAAATATTTTGCCTGATAAATCAGTTAGGTAAGTTGTTATTTTGAGACAGTCAAGCCAAATGGTGCATGGGATATCAACTCGAATGCGATACAGTATCGATACTTTTGTAACAATACCCAACCCTAGCGCTTTTTTTCCTCATAGAAAAATAAGAAAATGCGCTAATTACCAAAATACAGTAATTCATAAATAAGGTTTTTTTATTGCAAAATAATAAAGAGTTCTTACAATACGATCACTTACCAAAGTGGTTAACCGAAGAGTCCAGAAACCAACAAATAATTCGGATTTGGAATTTAAAAGGAAGCGATCAGAACACAAACACAAGACTAACAACCAGCCGGTCAGAAGTCACACAAAAAACGAGCGAGTTTGTTGCTCGCTAAAAATGAAGAAAAGTGAGAACTAGAAAATCGTAAAACTAGCTATATCTTGAAATTCCGACGTAAACAAAAAAACTGACGTCAGATTCGGATTCAGCGCACCAAATACCATAAGAAAAGTGGTGAAAGAACGAGGCAGCCAGACCACCCCTAAATTTTGTTATCGTGTGTAATCGATATAGGAAGAGGAACAAGACATCGATCAAAGATGCTAAAACCAAACTTATTCGATGTCAGTGAAATTGAAACGAGTGAGTCGGTAAACCGAACCAGTTGGAATCAAACAAACAACATCCATAAGGATCCATATTAAGATTCAGGTCGTGACTCGAAAAAATGCTGAGTCGAAAACTGAACGAGTCCGAGTGAGTGAGGAGGCGATTTGAATGAATCAAATGAGCTAAAAGACAAAAACGAACGAAAGATTGATTCGAATCGTATGAATCAGTCTTTGAGTCTTTTGGTTTATTATTTCTAATAATAAGCCTATGTGATCGTATCGCAAAAAAATTTTATAACCCCCCCTCAAACTTTGTCACTTTACGTTTCAAGGTGCGTAGAATCCAAATTTGCAATGTCCGTCCGCCGTCCCCCGTCCGCCGTCCGCCGTCCGCCGTCCGCGGCACTTTTCTTAGCAACACTGGACCGATTTGGTTCAAATTTGGTATATGGGCTCCATTTGGGGTCTAGTTGTGCCGCGAAGCTTTTGGTTGATGTAGGTCACTTCTAAGGGGTGAAAATTAAGGGTTGAAATTTTCAAGAGTGCCCTAGCTCGAAAACTCTCGAAATAAAGGTATCGTTTTTTCACCAATTTTAAATAGTATTGAATTTTTAAAAATTTTTGAGACCACCCGGAGCTCTGTAGGACAAACCGTTCGGTCCCTACGAGTACTTGAAGGTTTTCCTTCGATAAAACAGAATCATGAGTGTGAATCGCAAAAGAGGTCTAATCTCCATTCAAATTTTATCGGACTAAAATGCGATCGCTGTTCATTTCTTCGATTTGTATACAGTTTTGCCTTCTGCGTAACCAGTAATCAAATTTCAATATGAAGCTTTCTATTTTTCCAATCGAGTGTGAAGCGTTTAGTTCTTTCTAATAAACTTGATTGTGAAGGTGTGAAGCCAGTATGGTGTGGTAGGTAGTACCTAGTTGGTAGGTAAAAAAAAGTTGGTAGGTAAAAAAAATGTTGGTGGGTAAAAACGCTGCAAATCATTGCTCAAAAGCTTCTTCATTCTTCAGATCACTGATCAGCTGAGTGAGCTCCGAAGCCATTTTCAATCCTATTGAATGGAAGTGCTCTTCCAGGCGTCTCCAGCATTCAAGGAGATCTTCTTCACTCCTCAGATCACTGATCAGCTGAGTGAGCTCCGAAGCCATTTTCAATCCTATTGAATGGAAGTGCTCTTCCAGGCGTCTCCAGCATTCGAGGAGATCTTCTTCACTCCTCAGATCACTGATCAGCTGAGTGAGCTCCCGAAGCCATTTTCAATCCTATTGAATGGAAGTGCTCTTCCAGGCGTCTCCAGCATTCGAGGAGATCTTCTTCACTCCTCAGATCACTGATCAGCTGAGTGAGCTCCGAAGTCATTTTCAATCCTATTGAACGCAGGAAGCTGAAATTTGAGCGGGAAGGTCAAGGGAGAATACAGATGGTGGTAGGTGCTATTGATGGTGAACCAGTGATCTAGGTATACAGAAGGGTGATCTATACAGAAAATAATAAACCTTTGAGCAATGATTTGCAGCGTTTTTTGTCTTTCAGGTCAACGATTCGAATAAATCATTCGTTCGTTTTTGTCTTTTAGCTCATTTGATTCATTCAACACTCTTTTTAGTCCATAGTTCATTCGGACGTAATACTGCACTTGGATGATGGAAGTTGGATGAAGGAAGAAAACCAATCCTTTCCGTTGATACTTCCATGTAAAAATGTTGTTGATACTTCCATAGAAAACCACTCCTTTCTGTTGATGTACTCCATGGACCTAGCATCCATGATGGTCCATGATGTACTCCCAAGTAATTTTCACACATTCTTGATCCATGTACAAACATGGATGTGTACAAATACATTATACATCCATGTTGCGGGCAATTAATTTGTTTGTTGGCCTTCTGCCGTTGTTTTCGGAATTTTTTCAGAAAACTCGATTGGTGGGTTGATGAACGAATGACCGTGTTAATTTTGGCAACCCGTTCAGTTCAGACAAGGTCGTTTTGAAGATAAGGTCTTTTCAATACGTTCACTCCTGACCGACACAACTCTACAATGGATGGTATTGTACATAAATATTCACATCACAGCATTGTATCAGCACTTTCAGCACTCAGCAGTCATGTCCATCTGGCTGCTTGGTATCAGGGTCCGAGATCCGACCTCGGACATTTGGGTGAGGGACAAGGTTGATTCGCCTTATCCCACAAATGATGGAGGGAGGATTGTGCCTCTTCCGGCTATGCCGTCAGTCGACGCTTCTCCTCCCCATGGGGTTCGAGTTCAGCTCCAAGTCCCACGGGGCCCATTTGCTCGAGCCGCGGCACGCCGTGCGGCCGTAGCCCTGAATTTAGATCAGATGAATGATCCTCCTGTTAGGATTCGGGTGGTCATCCACTCCAGGATAAACAGTGGGTAACCTGCCCGAATCAGATCCTTGGCTGACTTGCCATGCCATATCCCTCTCCAGGTGATTGTTGCTCCAATCACCTTTAGTTGGTTACGCTGAATGTTTGCAAGTGCTGATGCAGCCTCTAGTAATGCGTCAACTTCATATTTTTGAATTTTGGAAGCATTGATGTCTACGAGTGATCTCTGGCCGGAGCCAGAGACCACTGAGACATCAATAATGAAAGCTCCTCTTGGTGGTAACACCAAGGTCCGGACGATAACCTCGCTGTTCCAGGTTAAAGGCTCTAACCATACTGGCCATCCTTTACGGCGAGCATTGGCATCTAGTAGGTTCAGGGCAGAATTGAGACGGGCACACCTGGGTCTCACCATGGCTGAGCAAATCTGGAGCACATGCGAGGCTGTTTCGGGTGTTTGACATCCCATTCGGCATAGATGGCTGTTGCCGGTACGCCTGCCTCTTGTCCTCCTCACTCCCGTTGGTAGAGAACCAGAATGGACCTTCACCATACCCAACGACCTCCATCCCCAAAGTTTCGCTGAAGGGTTCCTGATCCATGCCGTGCTAGCTCTGGTATCGCGTGATTTTACTAGTTCTGCTCCGTCTGTAGTTTGATGGAAACGTTGTGCCCTGACAATTCGTCGGTCGAGTCTTGAATTTCATCAAAATCGGTTAATGCTAAGTGAGGAAAGTGCCGCGTACGGCGAACGGTGAACGGACGGCCAAATTTTTATTCGATTTTTGGATTCTACGTACCTTGAAACGTAAACCATCAAATTTTGAGGGGTGTTAAAACAAAAAAATTCTTGGTCGATTCCAAAGGTTCATTATTGAAAACAATAAACCAAAAGCCAGTTTTGATGTTTCAAGCAAGTTTTCATACAATTTACTGCATAGGTACCCACTGTAGATCGTGCCTCTTAAATTCCAAGTTTTTTCAACGCATTTTATCTTGAGATTATGATTAGATAGAATGATCCTGGTTCCGTAAATTTCTTTGATTAGTTTCGTTTTTTGTACTTATAGGTACATCCATGGTCACGATACAGCCGCTGTATCTGAAGACGGAGAATCTGCATTGGGGAACTTAATACATTCACAGTCATGTTTCAAACAATTTCTACTTTTGCAATGACATGGATGTAAATCGTTCTGTTAGGCATAGATGCCCATATCAGCATCATTTGCTGAAGCAAGTGTCAATAACAACTTTAAACTAAGTTCGATGTTGAGATTGTAAGAATTGTTGAGACTATGTTGTTGTAATGCACATACCTGCTTAATAAAGAGACAAATAATATCAAAAACGAATATGAACCTAAAAGTAATGAATACTTCATTGTTGCAGATGATCTCAAATTCTCTTACAAGTACAAGTGGGACTACTACAAGAGAGCGAATTGGACGTACGTCAACATCACGCAAAGCGAGTTTCCACTGGAAATCGGCAACATGACCATCAAATTACAGAACTTGTTCAACGGAGATAAGCTATTGAGTAAGTTCACTACTGACTCCAAGTTCCATCACCAGTTTAGATAGGAAAAACCGTCTGATTTATCAAGGTCAATATACAGGGTGTCTACACTTAAGATGGGCATAACTTCAGGGTTCGATTCTACAAGGTATTTTCAACAAAAAATGTCTCCTAGCAATTTTCTTTTGATCCACTCAAAATCCCTTTTTTTCACTTTAAAGTTTTTTTTCGCGTTTTCGACCTTACGGCACTGATATGGTCATAACTCCCTTATTTCTCCTGAAAATTCAAATCTGACTACGCCGTTAGAAAGAGCGTTAAATTCCTAAGCTACCTAGTGCAAAATCAAAATATCTCAGCAATAAAATAGTTTCAAAAAATCAAGTCAAAAAGCAAACTTTAAAAAATTTTCGAAATTTGACTTTCTTCGACCACAGTTTTCTCTTTAAATCCCTGCCTATTTCGATGGGCGCTCTTCGGAGAAAACATGCTCAAATTGTCAGCTTTCCAACGGTCTATCAATTTTTCTTTTTAACATTCAAACTGGAAGAGTAAATGAAGTTTAATGTCAAAAAACGTGTGTTTTACTAGAAAATCGAGTGTTTCAAGCGGTGTATGGTCCCCTCGACCTCAAGATGGCTTGACGATTTTGGTATCATTTGAACTCAACAAAAACTTCAATCAGCTAGAAATTCGATGTTTTTGTAGAGTAGAAAGGAGTTACTTTATGCTCACGACTATATCTACGAAAATTGTGTATTTTATGTACGATAAACGAAGGTTTTCTTCGAAAAATCCACTTTCTAGCAGTCGGAATCACTCGGAAGTATCACTATTGGATTCATCGTAAAAAATTACACAGGAAATGATACCGAAATCGTCAAGCCATCTTGAGATCGAGGGGGGACCATAAACCGCTTAAAACACTGGATTTTCTTGTAAAACACATGTTTTTTGACATTAAACTTCATTTACTCTTCCAATTTGAATGTTAAAAAGAAAAATTGATAGACCGTTGGAAAGTTGACTATTTCAGCATGATTTATCCGAAGAGCGCCCATCGAAATAGGCAGGGATTTAGAGTAAAAACTGTGGTCGAAGAAAATCAAATTTCGAAAATTTTTTAAAGTTTGCTTTTTGACTTGATTTATTGGAACCATTTTATTGCTGAAATATTTTGGTTTTGCACTAGGTAGCTTAGGAATTTAACGCTCTTTCTAACAGTGTAGTCAGATTTGAACTTTCAGGAGAAATTATGACCATATCAGTGCCGTAAGGTCGAAAACGCGAAAAAAAAACTTTAAAGTGAAAAAAAGGAATTTTGAGTGGGTTAAAGGAAAACTGCTATAAGACATTTTTTGTTGGAAATACTTTGTAGAATCGAACTCTGAAGTTATGCCCATCTTAAGTGTAGACACCCTGTATAATCGATTGAATAGAGAGGATTCACCTTTTGATTCTACAGGGTGTAACGGTTAAGGTCGTACAACCGGCCAGGGTTCGATTCTACAACTAATTTGTGACTTTTTTTTGTCTCATGACTTTTTTTTCTTAACCCCCTTAAAATCGGACTTTTTCCACTTTTAAGATGTTTTTCGTATTTTCGACCTTACGCCATTAAAACAGTCATAACTCCCTTGTTTTTCTCTCTTGTTTTTCTCTTTATTCTCTATCTCCCTAGTGTTAAATATAACTTTTTAAAGAGGAGTAAAATGTTGAAAAATGAGCACAAATAGTAAAATATCGAAAATCTCGGAAATTTTTCGTTTTTTCGAACGTTAGTAACACTAACTGAAACTGCCGGTTAAGTTCTCACTGTAACCCCAAAAGTTGACCCAAAATCTCAGCTTTCCAACGGTATGGTCATAAAATTGTTTACAGTAGACTAATGGTGTAAAATCCTCGTTCCAGTGCCAAAAACCGTGGATCTTCCAGTAAAACGCTGCAAATTATTACACAACGGTTTATTATTTTTATATAGATCACTCGTCTACAAAATCACCAACCATCCAATATGAAGAGAAGAATGAAAAAAAATAAATAAATAAAAAAAATAATAAAAAAAATAAAAAAAATTAAAAAAAAATCAAAATCACCAACCATTGATCGCATTTCGGTCAGCTCTAATTTGAACGGAGATTAGGCCTCTTTTGCGATTCACACTCGTGTTTTGATTTATATATATATATTTCAATATAAACCCTTAAATTTTCGTAGGGAGCGAACGGTTTGTCCTACAGAGCTCCGCGTGGTCTCAAAAAATACTAAAAATTCTATAGAATCTTAATTTGAAGGAAAAACAATACCTTTATATCGAAATTTTTTGAGTTAGGGCGTTTTCAAAATTTCAAAATTGATTTTGGAACCCTTAGGAGTGACCTACGTCAACCAAAAGCTTCGGGGCACAACTAGACCCCAAATGGAGCCTACATACAAAATTTCATCAAAAACGGTCAATGCTAAGTGGCAAAAGTGCCGCGTACGGCGTACGGCGGACGGCGGACGGACGGCCAAATTTTTATTCGATTTTTGGATTCTACGTACCTACCTTGAAACGTAAACCATCAAATTTTGAGGGGGTGTTAAAAATTTTTTTTTCTTGGTCGATTCCAAAGGTTCATTATTGAAAATAATAAACCAAAATCGACGTTTCGCGAAAATCAGCATTTTACCCTAAAATGAGTTAGGCAGCCATCTTTTCGTACTTTGTCTCACTGAGTCAAATGATGACACAAGACTTATCGAAAAAGCAGTCACTGATATCTTGTCCAATTCACTTTTCAAAAATTGTCTTATTTTCTGTTAATTTGTATGCCAATTTTTTTATTACTAGATCGGCCAACGTTACTACCGTTGACAATAAGGTCAAAGATATGTTTTTAATGTCCATCCTCCTCCCCACATCGCAAGTAATCAAACCACCCTGTTCATAATAACCTGTCTAAAACAAAATAGCAGTTCATAAAACTGGAAGATATCAATAACAAACAAAACCAATCTAATTTTCTGTATGAATGGGATAAGCCTTTTAAGTAGATGGAAGACACAATTATTATTGAAGGAAGGATTCAATACTTACAATTGAAATCCGGTCAGCGA
The DNA here is from genome assembly GCA_009739505.2 of Apolygus lucorum. Taxonomy (NCBI): domain Eukaryota; kingdom Metazoa; phylum Arthropoda; class Insecta; order Hemiptera; family Miridae; genus Apolygus; species Apolygus lucorum. The sequence continues at coordinate 50,088,451 of CM019182.2, forward strand.
AATGACATAAATCCCCTTTGTCAGTGACGCGCACAGAACACAAAACATGAAAAGCACAGTCAGCCGGTTACATACCCTTGAAAACACGTTTTTGGAGGCTACGCGCCTGTGTGGGAACCGCCGCTGGTATTCCCGTACAGCTTCACTGGCGTTTTGGTTTGTGAATCCTTAAACTAGCAGCATATCGGCTTACTCTTGATTGGAAAAAGTTGCCATGATACAAGTAGATGTGTAGGCAGGTCACGAACTGATCACTGATCAGATAACTAATCTGATGTTCGGAACCCAGTGTTATTATGAACAGGGTGGTTTGATTACTAGCTTGTTTAAAAACATGTTTAATGTTTGAAAACAATGTTAAAAAAATGTTTAAAAACATACCTTTGACCTTATTGTCAACGGTAGTAACGTTTAACTTGGCCGATCTAGTAATAAAAAAAATGGCATACAAATTAACAGAAATCAAGACAATTTTCGAAAAGTGAATTGGACAAGATATCAGTGACTGCTTTTTCGATAAGTCTTGTGTCATCATTTGACTCAGTGAGACAAAGTACGAAAAGATGGCTGCCTAACTCATTTTAGGGTAAAAATGCTGATTTTCGCGAAACGTCGATTTTTACTGGAAGATCCACGGTTTTTGGCACGGGAACGAGGATTTTACACCATTACTCTACTGTAAACAATTTTATGACCATACCGTTAGAAAGCTGAGATTTTGGGTCAACTTTTGGGGTTACAGTGAGAACTTAACCGGCAGTTTCAGTTAGTGTTACAAACGTTCGAAAAAACGAAAAATTTCCGAGATTTTCGATATTTTACTATTTGTGCTCATTTTTCAACATTTTACTCCTCTTTAAAAGTTATATTTAACACTAGGGAGATAGAGAATTTAACGCTCTTTCTAACGGTATAATTACATTTGAATTTGATTGAAAAACAAGGGAGTTATGACTGTTTTGATGGCGTAAGGTCGAAAATACGAAAAAAATCTTAAAAGTGGAAAAAGTCCGATTTTAAGGGGGTTAAGAAAAAAAAGTCATGAGACAAAAAAAGTCACAAATTAGTTGTAGAATCGAACCCTGGCCGGTTGTACGACCTTAACCGTTACACCCTGTATACCTACAGAGATGACAAAAGTAACAGAACAAGGTGTAGAACTACACGGTGGAGTAAAGCTTGGTTCACATAGGTGCGTAATGTCCGTAATCCGTAGTGCGTAATTGGATCCTATTGGCTGGAGCGAATAGCCTCTCAATTAGGGGGCGCGAGCAATCTTTGCGGACGAAGACTTTTGGAGCGGAGTGTATTGTTTTGTAAAATTAGATATTTTACGCATTACGGATGAATTTCGACAAATTTCGGCATAACGGTGCCAATTTGACGACTCAAGTAGACAGCCTGGAAGGCATTCTCTCGACAACAATGTTTGATGTCGGACACATAGGAGTGTTTCGGTGAATTAAAAAATGAATTTCTGGATAAGTGGGTTTTCTTCAAACATTTCCTCAAAGCCTTTTCGGCAGAAAGGAAGGAAGAATGAGGAAATTCAGTTCCCATGAATATTCAGGATGTCGAGTGTGAATCTAAAGTTTCCAACCAGAGAATCACCTATGGGGACTTTTTTTTCCCCCTCCGTAAATGAGGAAATTTCATGAAAAACGAGGGGGTCATCTTCTTAAGTTTGTAGAATGGTGAGTTTTCCATCTGAAGAATAATCCCAATCTAGAATAACAGAATGTTTTGTTTGTTCTCGAACAAGCAATACGGGGTAAGAAGTACGTTTAGGAATCGGCGCCCGCATTCGAGAGATACGCAGTCACACACTGCTTCAAAGCCGTGCGGTGGCGGAAAGAGGCAACAACAGGGAGTTCGGACAAATTCAAAAGTTGGTGAGGCAGAGACGAGAAAATTGTATCTTTTAGAAGAATAGGTTGTTTGTAATATTAAATACATTGAGGGGGAACATAAAAACGAATAAGTAAAAAACTGATCATGACGTAATAAAACAAAGTTTCTTATCCAGTTCCCGCGGTTGGATACCGTAATATCCTAACTTACTCCTTCTGAAGTGTAATTTAGGATGTAAAAATACCCACGAAAATCGTCATGTTTCATTATTTCAACGGGAAACAGTGAGGTACTAAACTTTGTTCCTACGTTGGTACCTATGTATTAATACGTTATTATGTTGTGCTGATGGGAGACAGGCTAGGAATATTGCGAGGCTAGGCAAGGTATTGCTGGGATCTGGAAACTTTTTTATGATTTTTGATGTTGTAGAAGCATGGTGTACCGTATTAACACTAAAAATTTGCCAGTATTTCAAGTCATCATTTTTAGCTTGAACTATTGGTACCTACTCCTAGTGTACTCCTAGTTTAGAACATCCAACATTGCTCACATACCTCAGTAGGTACCACATACCTTCTACTTCGTTCGTTGTATAATCCAACCACGGACTATACTGGCGTGGTTTTGCTGGCTGAGCACTTATTCACTGATTCACCACAGAACACACGAACACTTCACTACACATAAGGCCTACACAAGAAGAAGAAAAACCGAAGAAAACAACTGATCACAGTGTGAAGGTAGGAACGCGTAACCGAAAGAAACTGAACTGATGGCCAGGGGGTGCACCCCAAGCAAAGGGTGAGAAGAGAGGGAAGAAATCACGACGAAGTATCAACCAATCAGAGTACAGCACAGTCAAAGGTAACTTGTAAACAATTCACTAGTGAGAAGTGTCTTTAATCTTGGGCTGGACGGGTGAAGTCTTTGCCTATCAGGGATGGACAATACCTGGAAAATATCCGGACATCGAAACCACAATAGGATAGAAGAAAAGAGGCTTCCAGGAAGCAGGATTTAGCGCTTCTAGGAAGGATAGCTTTCACCTCTCCGCTTAATCCAACTACTCTCAGATCTTTTCTTTTTTTAATAACCTACTAATTCCAGTGTCTTTACTTGAGGACTCACTTTTAACATGATATCCTTTTTTGGTTTATTATTTTCAATAATAAGCCTTTGGAATCGAGCAAGAAAAAAAAATTTTAACCCCCCCTCAAAATTTGATGTTTTACGTTTCAAGGTACGTAAATCGAATAAAAAAATTTCCGTCCGTCCGCCGTACGCCGTACGCCGTCCGCCGTACGCGGCACTTTTCTTAGCAACACTGGACCGATTTGGTTCAAATTTGGTATATGGGCTCCATTTGGGGTCTAGTTGTGCCGCGAAGCTTTTGGTTGATGTTGGTCACTTCTAAGGGGTGAAAATTAAGGGTTGAAATTTTCAAGAGTGCCCTAGCTCGAAAACTCTCGAAATAAAGGTATCGTTTTTTCACCAATTTTAAATAGTATTGAATTTTAAAAAATTTTTGAGACCACCCGGAGCTCTGTAGGACAAACCGTTCGGTCCCTTCGAGTACTTGAAGGTTTTCCTTCGATAAAACAGAATCATGAGTGTGAATCGCAAAAGAGGTCTAATCTCCATTCAAATTTTATCGGACTAAAATGCGATCGCTGTTCATTTCTTCGATTTGTATACAGTTTTGCCTTCTGCGTAACCAGTAATCAAATTTCCATAAGAAGCTTTCTATTTTTCCAATCGAGTGTGAAGCGTTTAGTTCTTTCTAATAAACTTGATTGTGAAGGTGTGAAGCCAGTATGGTGTGGTAGGTAGTACCTAGCTGGTAGGTAAAAAAAATGTTGGTGGGTAAAAAACGCTGCAAATCATTGCTCAAAGGCTTCTTCACTCTTCAGATCACTGATCAGCTGAGTGAGCTCCGAAGCCATTTTCAATCCTATTGAATGGAAGTGCTCTTCCAGGCGTCGTCCAGCATTCGAGGAGATCTTCTTCACTCCTCAGATCACTGATCAGCTGAGTGAGCTCCAAAGCCATTTTTAATCCTATTGAATGGAAGTGCTCTTCCAGGCGTCGTCCAGCATTCGAGGAGATCTTCTTCACTCCTCAGATCACTGATCAGCTGAGTGAGCTCCAAAGCCATTTTTAATCCTATTGAATGGAAGTGCTCTTCCAGGCGTCGTCCAGCATTCGAGGAGATCTTCTTCACTCCTCAGATCACTGTTCAGCTGAGTGAGCTCCAAAGCCATTTTCAATCCTATTGAATGGAAGTGCTCTTCCAGGCGTCTCCAGCATTCGAGGAGATCTTCTTCACTCCTCAGATCACTGATCAGCTGAGTGAGCTCCGAAGCCATTTTCAATCCTATTGAACGCAGGAAGATGGAATTTGAGAGGGAAGGTCAAGGGAGAATACAGATGGTAGTAGGTCCTATTGATGGAGAACCAGTGATCAAAACAGAAGGGTGATCTATACAGAAAATAATAAACCTTTGAGCAATGATTTGCAGCGTTTTTTAGTTTCAAATTTTTTTTATAGACAGATAATTTATCTAACTTCGGTTGATCACAAGCTTTTTGGTTTATTATTTTCAATAATAAACCTTTGGAATCGAGCAAGAAAAAAAAAATTTTAACCCCCCCTCAAAATTTGATGTTTTACGTTTCAAGGTACGTAGAATACGAAAATCGAATAAAAAAATTTCCGTCCGTCCGCCGTACGCCGTACGCCGTACGCGGCACTTTTCTTAGCAACACTGGACCGATTTGGTTCAAATTTGGTATATGGGCTCCATTTGGGGTCTAGTTGTGCCGCGAAGCTTTTGGTTGATGTAGGTCACTTCTAAGGGGTGAAAATTAAGGGTTGAAATTTTCAAGAGTGCCCTAGCTCGAAAACTCTCGAAATAATAGTATCGTTTTTTCACCAATTTTAAATAGTATCGAATTTTTAAAAATTTTTGAGACCACCCGGAGCTCTGTAGGACAAACCGTTCGGCCCCTACGAGTACTTGAAGGTTTTCCTTCGATAAAACAGAATCATGAGTGTGAATCGCAAAAGAGGTCTAATCTCCATTCAAATTTTATCGGACTAAAATGCGATCGCTGTTCATTTCTTCGATTTGTATACAGTTTTGCCTCCTGCGTAACCAGTAATCAAATTTCCATACGAAGCTTTCTATTTTTCGAATCGAGTGTGAAGCGTTTAGTTCTTTCTAATAAACTTGAATGTGAAGGTGTGAAGCTGTATGGTGTGGTAGGTAGTACCTAGCTGGTAGGTAAAAAAAGTTGGTAGGTAAAAAAAATGTTGGTGGGTAAAAAACGCTGCAAATCATTGCTCAAAGGCTTCTTCACTCTTCAGATCACTGATCAGCTGAGTGAGCTCCGAAGCCATTTTCATTCCTATTGCATGGAAGTGCTCTTCCAGGCGTCTCCAGCAATCGAGGAGATCTTCTTCACTCTTCAGATCACTGATCAGCTGAGTGAGCTCCAGAGCCTTTTTTACTCCTATTGAATGGAAGTGCTCTTCCAGGCGTCTCCAGCATTCGAGGAGATCTTCTTCACTCTTCAGATCACTGATCAGCTGAGTGAGCCCCAAAACCATTTTTACTCCTATTGAATGGAACTGCTCTTCCAGGCGTCTCCAGCATTCGAGGAGATCTCTTTCACTCTTCAGATTACTGATCAGCTGAGTGAGCTCCGAAGCCATTTTTACTCCTATTGAATGGAAGTGCTCTTCCAGGCGTCTCCAGCATTCGAGGAGATCTTCTTCACTCTTCAGATCACTGATCAGCTGAGTGAGCTCCAAAACCATTTTTACTCCTATTGAATGGAACTGCTCTTCCAGGCGTCTCCAGCATTCGAGGAGATCTCCTTCACTCTTCAGATTACTGATCAGCTGAGTGAGCTCCGAAGCCATTTTCAATCCTATTGAACGCAGGAAACTGAAATTTGAGAGGGAAGGTCAAGGGAGAATACAGATGGTGGTAGGTGCTATTGATGGAGAACCAGTGATCTATACAGAAGGGTGATCTATACAGAAAATAATAAACCTTTGAGCAATGATTTGCAGCGTTTTTCTCTAAAGATACCTGTTATTTTACTTAAGGCCCATTTGTACGAGGTATTTTACACGCCAATTGCCGGAACCAGAAGTTGATGCTTCATTTCAAAAATTGCCGGGCAAATTATTCCCGGCGTTCGGCAATTCGAGCAAGAAAAAAATTGTAAATCCCCTCAAAATTTGGTGTTTACATTTTAAGGTACTTACAATCCAAAAAATAAATAAATAACAACATTTGGTTTACATTCCAAAAATCGAATAAAATTTGTTATCGTCCGTTCCCTGAATATTTACTTCATGACGTTTTTCATCAGTTCCAGATATTGTACATTTTCTAGAAACGGATGATTCCACCCAGATGATAAAAAAAAGTTTAACAACACATTGCTTTTGATTGTATCTTTGTTAAATTTCATCCTCATCTGACTATCAAATTTGGATGGTACTTGGAAATTGATACTATTGAATAATGCATTCGAGGAAAATAATATATTTGTGCCACATTCACTTGGCCAAAGTTTTTAAACCTAATTAGACTATGGTGTCACTAGTGTCAACGAAAACATCTCATCAGGAACTCCAAAGCTGTCCCAAAGTCTCACCGGAGTAACCCAAATTAAATTGCAATTTTAAATGTAATGGCCAGCTGAATTTTTGTGGGCCATTGGACGTCTCAAAATCGAGTTAGGTATGTCAAAAATAGGTACAATTTTTTATGTTTTTTTCCCCTTCAATTTCGCGAAATACTAAGAACGGACGGCGACTGACTGAGACCGGTTTCTACCAGAAGCCATACCCCTAAAACTTGGTATGTCGGTTCTCACAGACCAGAGGCCAAACTCCCTTTCAACATCGAATCCTCCAAATTTTAGCCAAATCAAGCCTTCTCTAAGAAATTCAGTCAAAACGAAGTCAAATGTTTCTATAGAGTCAGAATCATAACAAATTTAAGTCAATTTTTCAAGAAACGCCTTGAAATTTCTCCTTAGAGAGGGAAAACAATAGATCTTGGTATGTCCATTGTTTCTATGAATAAACAGATATTTTTTCTAAAAATTTCTCCCTTAGAGGGAAAAACAATAGATCATGGATATGTCCATTGTTTCGATGAATAAACAAAATTTTTTTTTTTCTAAAAAATTTCTCCCGAAGGAAAAACAGTAGATCATGGATATGTCCGTTGTTTCGATGAATAATCACATTACCGATCGCAGTATTCTAGATAACCTTGCTTCATAGCTACCTATATGTAGCTTTGATTTTGTTTATTGGTATCGCGTTGCATTTTTTGTGGCAAAAAAAAGTGTCGCGAAAAAATTCCTTAGCCCCCATCCAAAACACATCCATGTCAATATAATTTAAAATTCTGTTGCTTTGTTCACAGGTGGCAACATGAACCGCTTCATCAACGAGCACTGGGTAGAAATTCTGGCGGACATCAAACCGGCTCTGAGCAAATCGCTGGCCGACTTGACCACACAAATCCTCGGCAACATGGCCAAATTCATTCCTTTCGACATCATGTTCCCCGAGAAATACGACCCCAACGAAGATTAGCGTCGTCGTACTTGTACTTAGACTAGTAATGGTCATAATGAGCACATGGTATGGGTGCATGTAGGGAATTTTAATTGTTTGAGTCATTCTGTGAAGCCCCCAAAATTGTATAATACCGTTGGTAGTTTGTGTCTCGTTTATAACTGTAATTTCCGTCAAAATTAATTTATGTGTTGTGCTCACATGAAAATAGCGAAATTTGTCATTCGCCTCATGACCAGAGCTAATTAATTAATTTTTTCGATATCGAGTACTTTTGTGTTCGAACCTACGGTTCGTTCAAAAGTAAATTTGTATAAACCAATCGCAACCTGAGAAGTTGCAAGACATCAAAAACACCAAAACCAACAGGTTTACCTACTTATGGTAATGGTTATTCCACAGGTGTGGCCTCAGGCTCTCGTGAACGTTTGAAATTTAAAGCCAACTCAATCCCAGAGCCTTCCATAATACAGCCTACCTATCCAAGATGTTATGCTTCAAATGTTAGATAACTCTATATCGATGCCTTAAAGCACAAAGGCGCTATGTCCATCCATCTTCCACATTTTTCATTTTCTTTTAATTTCAGAAAAACTCAAATTCAACAAAACTATTATTGACCTTTTTGACGATTATAGCTTGAAAATGTATTGAAGAAATTAAAGAGTTCAGTGTAATAAGCCATTATTTTAGGGATTTTGCACTGGTGATAATTTCTTTTGCGTTTTTCTCAAAACTCCGTTTTTGGACATAGCACCTTTGTGCTTTAAGGTATCGATATCTAACGTAGGGTGAGTACGGGGAAGTGCTCTCCACTTATTGCTACATTCAACTTTGATGGTCAATACTGAGTGCATGCTCCATTTCACCCAACTTGTCCTAGTCATACTCTAATCACAAAAATTCCATCAATTTTTCCGAAGAAAGTCCGTAGATCTCTCTTGCCCACTGGGTGCTGGGCTCCTGTGATTTCATCATAATCGGATTATCTTGTCGTACAGTTTTGCCCGACACAGATAATTCGAAGTTTATCTACTTTTTCCCAAAGCTGTAGCTTTTACTTATCAACAACCAATATATTTCGAAGGTCTCAACTAAATTCAAAACTCCTTTAGTTTGTTTTCAAAAAGATTTCCCAGACAATTATTCCTCATAAAAATTACTTGTTTTGTGAAATAAATTAATTGTTTTGTATATTTCAAAACAGAAAACCGTTTAAGAGCCTTAACTAAAGATTCAAATGGTTCATTATTGAAAATAATAAACCAAAACCACACAAATTTGATGAATTTGGGCTAGCGGAAACCGAGAAAACCCTTCCAAGAATGAGAAACCATAGTTGAATGGAATTCATGTTAATCAATGAAACTCATTAGGGGCTGTCTAGGGTACCTTCTTCTCAAAATGTCATCAAAATTACAGCAACTTCGTATGGTTTCAGACAGACAAGGAAACAAATTTACTAGGTAGTGCGGGAATCACATAACCGATTGAGGGTAGGTAGAACTCTAGCATTCAATCCTTCAAGGTTAATGTATCAATAGTTTTCCTTGCTAAGATAATTTTTGACATTTTATGTCTTTACTTTGGCACATAAACGAAAAAAGGGTTACGAAAAAGCGTTACGGTTGGTTTTCTGATGATTTCCAACCGAGTCGTTGCTAGGGAAATGGTACTTACTTCGTCGTTTTTCATCCCACAAAATTCGTTGATCATTCGATCGAAAGCTCTCGATTTATCCAACCATATCATGGTTGGTCGAAAAACGACGAAGTAAATTAAAGACAAAATGTCCCAATGTATTGCAGACTCGTACCTATGCAAGCGTTTTTCAATACGATTTTAGATTGCAATCATTGAGAATGATCACCTGAGAGTACACAATTTTTCAAATAACCATGCTCATAACTCAGCTAACATAACTCAGCATAACATAATATTATTATGTTAAGTACTGCGAAGTGCGTGGCCAACAAGCTGAGTTATGAGCATGGTTATTTGAAAAATTGTGTACTCTCAAGTGATCATTCTCAATGATTGCAACCTGAAATCGTATTGAAAAACGCTTGCATAGGTACGAGTCTGCAATAGACTCGTATGCAAGCGTTTATGTTGGTTTCTTTTCTTGGTAAATTACAAATAGTGTCTGTTTTTGACATCTTTTAGCTCCGGGTCTGTGAAAAAAATGTGTAACTTTTTTGACATTTAATGTCTACTTAGGCACCTAAAATCAAAAAACCTTTACTTCACCTTTACCTTACTTTTGATGACGTCAAAAGTCAACAAAGTAGTTGTTTCCACGGCAACGGATCTAGTATTTTGATCATTTCTACTGTAGCACATAAAATCGATAAGTATTAAAGAAAGATGAAGTAAAGTAAAGATATAAAATGTCGCAATGTCTTGCAGACTCGTAAGCAAGAGAATTGAAAGCAATTTATGATCACCATTTTTGAGTTGCTAAATCAATCATTTGAGACGAAAGAGACTACGCTGAACTGAAATTTGTTTAGTGATTTTTACTGAGGGACTAACGTCAGGATTTTTTTTATCCATGACAGCTAATAGTTTCAAAAACTAATTAGTAATAAAAAACGTAGTTGTAACTTTTATTTTCCTGCAAAGAACAAATTTAATACAGAAAGTATGGAAGAAACGACACTAACGAAAAATAAGGAATAAGAGGGAGAAATTCATGAAACCAATTTTACGTGACCAACCATGAACTTCCGATATTTGTATTGGGTACAAGAGGATCGATATAATCGTGATAATCGATGCGATATCAAACCTGATGAGATTTGCCAATGGAGAGTTTTAATCTGGAGAAACAAATTTATCCACGTATTCTTTGCCGTTCGAAAAACTAGCAACCTACTGAAAATTTAAGCCCAGAACATGATCAAATTGACGTCTGATTGATGATCTGCCTTACTTATGTACTACACGACAGTATAGAAGGAATCGATATGTAATAATCGGAATTACCTGAGGGGAATCTTCACTATCACTTAGGTACGATGAAGGTACCTACGAGAATAGTTGGATAATTGATCCTGATGTTCTTTCATCGTGACTTTGCCTTCAATGCTTTCCTCATGCTCATTTCAATATCGAAATTGTCTTCCTATATCACTACTCTGAACTCGTACCTATATGTATAGCATCGGGAGAAATTATGGAATTTTTGTACTCACAAGTTTGAAGTATAACGAATGAAATATTGAATACTTTTTGATACCATTTATCGGATAAACTGATGTATTGAAAGGTAATTAGTTGTTTGAAAAGCGAATTATGGAAAATAAGCCTTAACTTCACTCACATCCCTGCGAAATAGCTCGAAATTTGATCACAAGAAATGAAAGCCTGAATAAGAAGAAGCCTGATCTAATTTGTTAGAGAGTTTGTTTGAGTTGTGTGGCTGGAAAAATAAGTGATGAGCGCACTTAACCGACGTCACCCTGATTATTATTTTGTAAAATTTAAGGCATTGGGATTGGCTCGTGCCCATCAAGGTCTAATTAAGGACAGATGTTAGTTAGTGATAACATTATTTTGCTGACGTCTGCTCTTTTCGTTAGATACGAGCAATGGAATAGACATTACTGTGATACATAAACGAAAAGTGTGATATTACTTATGAAAAATAGTTGGTATCTATTCCATGTAGAAATTTGGTAATTGCGTGTAACTTGGAAATTCGGGAAAAACTTAGTTCGAAGGTCTTCAACTGACAATAATCCGCCAGGTTTGAAAAGTTGAATGACATGAAGTTGGATTATGCGTTACACTATTAATTGTACGATATACTGTAACCATCACTTCTGTGGTCAGCTATTGGCTGTAGGCTATTTTTGAGTTTCGTCACAGGGCGGTTTATTGTTAGACTTCTTCCGCACTTTTTGTGACGACTTGAAATCCACGAAAAAAGTCAGCGTCTGCGCCTTCTGGCCCTGCCTGACCACTCGGCACGATCTCACCACGATCACAGCTAACTTGCTACATTGCCTAGTTTATAGTAAATAGGTAGCACTGATTTCATTCGTATGTTTTTGCGACTTAGTAGATTTAAGTTCTCTGCCGTGGAATACATTTTGATAAAAACTGTGTAAATTTAGATTAAGACGAAAAATGTCGTATACGACAAGATTGTTGTTGATAGTTATGTGTATTAAGTGTAATTCTGTATATATAGTCATTTTCTCTATGAATGATTTGTTCATTACGTGTAGCTACCCTTCCAACAGTGGCTTCCAAAAATTTCCATTCAGTATTTTGTGCCTCCGCACTACTTTTGATTTCTGGCATGATAGTTTTGGGGCAAAGGGGTGACAGGTGAAATTAGTCAACCAAATTTCGCACACCAGAATTGTATTAAAAAGAAAATTATTGGAGCTCACACTGACTGGTGGTTATATTATAAAATAAAGAAAAACCTATAGGAAGCTTCCCTATACCTAATAAGTATTCAAAATACATAGAAGTAGTATGTGGGCCGCCTTGGCACAAAAAAAAAAAGGTGATGGAAAACAATTTCTTCTTCTTTATTAAAGAAATTCTTCTTCGTTATTATAAATGACCTTGAAAAAATAGTCGCGCCTCGCCAAGATTTGAACTCAAGACCTCTCGTGCGTGAAACCGACGCTCTACCGACTGAGCCATGGAGGATCTTATCTTACAGTTCTCCCTACACCTCTCTCTCTCTCTCTCTCTCTCTCTCTCTCCTCTCTCTCTCTCTCTCTCTCTCTCTCTCTCTCTCTCTCTCTCTCTCTCTCTCTCTCTCTCTCTCTCTCTCTCTCTCTCTCTGCTTGCTGTATACGAAAAATCCCCGATCATGGCTTCGAAGTTGAACATTATGGAAGATTCGAAACAGAGGCAAAGAAAATTCAATATTACTAGGCGCTGCGTGCGATTCCGAATTAAACCACTACCGGTTGACAGTGACCCTAAAGTATGGGTTCAAGAGGCTATTGATGAGATGGTAAATAAAATCAAGGTTGACACTAAACCGACCGATAAAGTAGGGTTGGAGTTTAAAGTGCTGGACAAATCCAAGAACGGTTGGGTACCCTTTCAGAGCGTCGGTAAAATAAACTCTCGAAGCTTATGGAGTATAGTTGAAACCATAATGCAATCCAATGAACATATTATGGTGGTTGATGACACATTTGAAGTTATTGTGACAACTTACTCACCCGCCCCTTAATACCTAATCAAATTCACTCAGGTATAATGTGTAAAGTTTATAGGTACCTTATCGTTTTCATGCAAATTTACGTATCAATTACACCAACGTTGGTTATTTATACCTACGACAAGATCATGAATAACTTATGCCTATATGACCTATGACAACGACCCAAAATACGGGTTCAAAATAGGAATGCGGAAATGGTGGCTAAAATCTAGACTACCACAAAAACGAATCGACAAAGTAGGCTTGGGATTTAAATTAGGCGGGTATCAAACAAACCCCATCAAGGAAGATTGAGTACCCTTTCAGTGTTCCTGTAAAATAAACGCTCAAAAGCTTATGGCGTAGTTATAATTGAAACCATATCGCAATACAACGAAATATGGGTGGTTACATTATACACACTCCGGAGTAATGTGTTAAACAGTTCCAGGCTGTGCCCCAAACCTAGGGAAACGAGATGAGGTTTCAGTTGGTTATCAAACCTTAACAATTCAAATTGGTTCCTACTTAGTTTTCCAAATAATAATCATGAGAAGTTTTTAAATCACTTATTGTGTCAATTCCACAGTCCTCAGAGGTACCTACATAGGGTATTGGATTCACCAGTATTTGGCTCCTAATGGTTGAACCATATACTGTATAATATATACCTCCAGAGAACCGCTCTAGGATCAACATATCCTACACAATTCCTTCGTCATACAACATTCTTACAAGGAGTTGGGGCTAAAATCGAAAGAAAGAGAGAACCACTCGCACATTGCAAAATATATAGTAATTATCACTTACTCTTAATGAAGATAAGAAAGTAGTTTAATTAAAAACATTAATTTGTCAAATTAAAAATATTATCTTAATATTTCTTTTATACCACAAATATCCCCAATATGATGAAAAACATTATTTATTATTTTTATCTTATCTTATATATTATACATAATTATCATATACTTTTTTTATTAGATATAAAATTAATAAAAATATTAATTTAAGTAAAAAACAAAAAATTATAGACCGAATATGATAACAAATTTATTCTCAACTTTGATCCAGCAATAAGAATAAAAATATCATTAAACCGATCAAGAACATTTATTGGATTAATGATATTACCATCAATATATTGAATTTTGCCAAGACGAATATCATTTTTAAATAATAAATTATGTATAACATTGTATTTAGAATTTAAAAATATTATTAGGAAAAATTCAAGAGAAATCAGAATTATAATCATTAGTATATTTATATTTATTTTATATAATAACATAATAGGATTATTACCTTATATTTTTACAAGAAGTAGACATTTTTTAGTTTTACATTAACTTTAGCGATACCTGTATGATTAAGATTAATATTATTTGGATGATTAAATAATGAAGCACAAGAAATATTTACCCATTTAATTCCTTCAGGAACTCCTGCACCTTTTAATACCATTTATAGTAATAATTGAAACAATTAGACATTTAATTCGACCAGGATCCCTAGCAGTACGGTTAACAGCAAATATAATTGCTGGACATTTATTAATAAGATTATTAGGAAATAATATAACAGAATCTAGAACAATTATTATACCATTCATTTTATTAATTCAAACAGGATTAATAATGTTTGAAACAGCTGTATCAATTATTCAAGCATATGCATTTTCAGTACTAACAACATTATATTCCAGAGAAATTAATTATGAGAAAACACAATCACCCATTCCATTTAGTAGACTATAGACCATGACCCCTAACAGGGTCAATTGGGGCATTGACTTTAGTATCTGGAATAATTATATGATTTCATAAAAATAATATTTGGCCTTATCTTATCTCAATCATAATGATCGAATGATGCGTTTTCATACCTTCCAATACAAAGGTATATAACTTACTTCAAATGTCAATGTTCTCTTGCACATTATTATTTTTCAATGCAATGTAAACATATTACATGTCATTATCTTTTGTCTTATATTTCATATTTCGTTGTCATTTCTTATGACTCAATTTCTAATTCGATTTATGGCTCAATTTCATACAGCTTCTACTGAGGTTCAAAATTGAACATAATAATATTATGTTCAATTTTGAACCTCAGTAGAAGCTGACAATTTATTATCATTGGTCATAGCTTCCTATATTATAGGAAGCTATGACCAATGATAATAAATTGTTTATCATTACTAAAATTACTTAAGATTGTTTTACGTAATCATTTACCATATTACTACTAATTCCATAAGCCTCTCTTGAGTACGCTACCCACGACCACGTCGCGAGTGATTTTATGGCCTCTCAACCGCATCTCCCGAGTGTAGTGATGTGTTCTCTCTCTCTCTCTAAAAGACTTTATCGTTAAGAGATAACAATCAAAGCATTGTATTGAGTTGAATTTTGTATATTTACTTGTAAAATGGCCCGGGTAATAGTAGTAAGAATAATCATACTACATCGACAAAATGTCAATATCATGCAGCAGCTTCAAATCCAAAATGGTGCTTTCTGGAAAAATGATATTGAATATGTCGAATTAAACATATTATGATAAATGTAGCCCCGATAATTACATGAATTCCATGAAATCCTGTTGCTATAAAAAAAACATGATCCATATACTGAATCTCTAATAGAAAATATTGCTTCATAATATTCATATCCTTGAAGTAAAGTAAAATATATACCTAATAATACGGTTACGATCAAACTACGGGGTAGTTTGATTAAAGTTTTTCTCTATTATTGAATGATGTCTTCATGTAATTGTAATTCCTGAACATAATAGGATTATAGTATTTAATAAAGGAATTTGTATAGGATTAAATGTTGTAATTCCTATTGGGGGTCATAACATTCCAATTTCAATAGTTGGTGATAATCTTCTATGGAAAAATTATACAAAGAATAATACTTCTGAAATGATAAATAGAATTATTCCTTATTTTAATCCTTCTTCTACTTTGATAGTGTGTTTTCCTTGAAATGTTCTTTCACGAATGATATCTCGTCATCATTGATATATTGTTAATAGTAAAATAGTTACTCCTAATATAAAATATTGAAATATTATTTTTATGAAATCATATAATAGAATTTCATTTCAATTTAATATAACAGAATCTAGAACAATTATTATACCATTCATTTTATTAATTCAACCGTATCGTAACCGTATTATTAGGTATATATTTACTTTACTTCAAGGATATGAATATTATGAAGCAATATTTTCTATTAGAGATTCAGTATATGGATCATGTTTTTTTTATAGCAACAGGATTTCATGGAATTCATGTAATTATCGGGGCTACATTTATCATAATATGTTTAATTCGACATATTCAATATCATTTTTCCAGAAAGCACCATTTTGGATTTGAAGCTGCTGCATGATATTGACATTTTGTTGATGTAGTATGATTATTCTTACTACTATTACCCGGGCCATTTTACAAGTAAATATACAAAATTCAACTCAATACAATGCTTTGATTGTTATCTCTTAACGATAAAGTCTTTTAGAGAGAGAGAGAGAAACACATCACTACACTCGGGAGATGCGGTTGAGAGGCCATAAAATCACTCGCGACGTGGTCGTGGGTAGCGTACTCAAGAGAGGCTTATGGAATTAGTAGTAATATGGTAAATGATTACGTAAAACAATCTTAAGTAATTTTAGTAATGATAAACAATTTATTATCATTGGTCATAGCTTCCTATAATATAGGAAGCTATGACCAATGATAATAAATTGTCAGCTTCTACTGAGGTTCAAAATTGAACATAATATTATTATGTTCAATTTTGAACCTCAGTAGAAGCTGTATGAAATTGAGCCATAAATCGAATTAGAAATTGAGTCATAAGAAATGACAACGAAATATGAAATATAAGACAAAAGATAATGACATGTAATATGTTTACATTGCATTGAAAAATAATAATGTGCAAGAGAACATTGACATTTGAAGTAAGTTATATACCTTTGTATTGGAAGGTATGAAAACGCATCATTCGATCATTATGATTGAGATAAGATAAGGCCAAATATTATTTTTATGAAATCATATAATTATTCCAGATACTAAAGTCAATGCCCCAATTGACCCTGTTAGGGGTCATGGTCTATAGTCTACTAAATGGAATGGGTGATTGTGTTTTCTCATAATTAATTTCTCTGGAATATAATGTTGTTAGTACTGAAAATGCATATGCTTGAATAATTGATACAGCTGTTTCAAACATTATTAATCCTGTTTGAATTAATAAAATGAATGGTATAATAATTGTTCTAGATTCTGTTATATTATTTCCTAATAATCTTATTAATAAATGTCCAGCAATTATATTTGCTGTTAACCGTACTGCTAGGGATCCTGGTCGAATTAAATGTCTAATTGTTTCAATTATTACTATAAATGGTATTAAAAGGTGCAGGAGTTCCTGAAGGAATTAAATGGGTAAATATTTCTTGTGCTTCATTATTTAATCATCCAAATAATATTAATCTTAATCATACAGGTATCGCTAAAGTTAATGTAAAACTAAAAAATGTCTACTTCTTGTAAAAATATAAGGTAATAATCCTATTATGTTATTATATAAAATAAATATAAATATACTAATGATTATAATTCTGATTTCTCTTGAATTTTTCCTAATAATATTTTTAAATTCTAAATACAATGTTATACATAATTTATTATTTAAAAATGATATTCGTCTTGGCAAAATTCAATATATTGATGGTAATATCATTAATCCAATAAATGTTCTTGATCGGTTTAATGATATTTTTATTCTTATTGCTGGATCAAAGTTGAGAATAAATTTGTTATCATATTCGGTCTATAATTTTTTGTTTTTTACTTAAATTAATATTTTTATTAATTTTATATCTAATAAAAAAAGTATATGATAATTATGTATAATATATAAGATAAGATAAAAATAATAAATAATGTTTTTCATCATATTGGGGATATTTGTGGTATAAAAGAAATATTAAGATAATATTTTTAATTTGACAAATTAATGTTTTTAATTAAACTACTTTCTTATCTTCATTAAGAGTAAGTGATAATTACTATATATTTTGCAATGTGCGAGTGGTTCTCTCTTTCTTTCGATTTTAGCCCCAACTCCTTGTAAGAATGTTGTATGACGAAGGAATTGTGTAGGATATGTTGATCCTAGAGCGGTTCTCTGGAGGTATATATTATACAGTATATGGTTCAACCATTAGGAGCCAAATACTGGTGAATCCAATACCCTATGTAGGTACCTCTGAGGACTGTGGAATTGACACAATAAGTGATTTAAAAACTTCTCATGATTATTATTTGGAAAACTAAGTAGGAACCAATTTGAATTGTTAAGGTTTGATAACCAACTGAAACCTCATCTCGTTTCCCTAGGTTTGGGGCACAGCCTGGAACTGTTTAACACATTACTCCGGAGTGTGTATAATGTAACCACCCATATTTCGTTGTATTGCGATATGGTTTCAATTATAACTACGCCATAAGCTTTTGAGCGTTTATTTTACAGGAACACTGAAAGGGTACTCAATCTTCCTTGATGGGGTTTGTTTGATACCCGCCTAATTTAAATCCCAAGCCTACTTTGTCGATTCGTTTTTGTGGTAGTCTAGATTTTAGCCACCATTTCCGCATTCCTATTTTGAACCCGTATTTTGGGTCGTTGTCATAGGTCATATAGGCATAAGTTATTCATGATCTTGTCGTAGGTATAAATAACCAACGTTGGTGTAATTGATACGTAAATTTGCATGAAAACGATAAGGTACCTATAAACTTTACACATTATACCTGAGTGAATTTGATTAGGTATTAAGGGGCGGGTGAGTAAGTTGTCACAATAACTTCAAATGTGTCATCAACCACCATAATATGTTCATTGGATTGCATTATGGTTTCAACTATACTCCATAAGCTTCGAGAGTTTATTTTACCGACGCTCTGAAAGGGTACCCAACCGTTCTTGGATTTGTCCAGCACTTTAAAACTCCAACCCTACTTTATCGGTCGGTTTAGTGTCAACCTTGATTTTATTTACCATCTCATCAATAGCCTCTTGAACCCATACTTTAGGGTCACTGTCAACCGGTAGTGGTTTAATTCGGAATCGCACGCAGCGCCTAGTAATATTGAATTTTCTTTGCCTCTGTTTCGAATCTTCCATAATGTTCAACTTCGAAGCCATGATCGGGGATTTTTCGTATACAGCAAGCAGAGAGAGAGAGAGAGAGAGAGGAG
>CM019182.2:50107486-50180696 GCA_009739505.2 Apolygus lucorum
CTCGAAGTTTTTCATTGATATCAGTTACTTTTAAGGAGTAAAAGTTAAGGGTTGACATTTTCAAAAGTACGCTAGCTCGGGAACTCTCTCGAAACAAAGGTATTGTTTTTTCACCAATTGAAGATAGTATTGATTTTTAGAATATTAGAGACCACGCGGAGCTTTGTAGGACAAACCGTTCGCTCCCTACGAGAACTTGAAGGGTTTCCTTCGTTTTATAACAGAAACTCCTGTAAGGAACTCTATTTTTCGAATCGAGTGTGAAGAGTTTATTTCTTCCGAATAAACTTGATTGAGAAGGTGTGAAGGTAATTATGTAGTAGGTACCTACCTACTTTTGTTACCTACCACCATAGGTACTTGCTACCTAGCAAGTACCTATGTTGGTGAGAACAAATTAAAAAAAAAATAGTGAAAATGGCAAAGTTGTGATCCGGCAGACGAGTGAAAAAAAACTGTTTTTCCTTGGAATTTTTTAAAGAAATTTTCTTAGAACTTATTTAAAAATAGTCAATGTGTTCTCTGCGTTACAAACATCTGAACTCTACCATAAGAAAAAATTATATCAGTCACATGAATAGGGTGCTGTTCCAGGACGTAAACGTCGTGCTAACAATGATACAACAATACTGAAGACTCTTGGCCATTTTCTCCACCTCCATTTAAGTACACAGGACTAGTCAGAAAACCTACCAAAATCTTAAATTGATGGAAAAACAATACCTTTCTAAAAAACTTCTTGAGATAGAGCTTTTTTCCAAAATTTCAACCCTTAGAAGTGACCTCACACACCAAAATCTCGGCGCGCACAACTAACCCTAAAAGGCCCCTATACCAAATTTCATCAAAATCGGTCAATGCTGGGTGACGAAAGAGCCGTACGGCGGACGGACGGCCTAATTTTTATTCGATTTTTTAATTTCACGTACCTTGAAACGTAAACCAACAAATTTTGAGGGGGGTTAATTTTTTTCCTTGGTCGTTTCCAAAGGTTTGTTATTGAAAATAATTAACCAAGAAAGGCGAAAAACTCGGGGATTGAAATAATGTGGGAGCCAGACGAGTAAAGATCTGATAATGAGAGAAGCGCAAACCTCAGAGGTAGAAGTTTAACGATCCCCGTTCGTAGGAGGTTGATCTATAGCGCGGAAATTCAAGTTGGGTTGGGCGGGAATCACAAATTTCGTTCACTGGCCACCGTCCATGTTAGGATGACATGACGAGTTGGTATCATTCCTGTGTAATTTTTCACGCTGAAATCCGTTAGTGATACTTACAAATGATTTTAGACGGCTAGAAAGTGGATTTTTGAAGAAGACCTCCATTCGTAGATATGGTAGTGAGTATAAAGTAACACCTTTCTTTTATTATTTTTCTGTATAGATCATTCGTCTGAAAAGATCACAATTTTACCATTTGTAACTCTTTTACCTGCTACATAATTACCTTCACACCTTCAAAATCAATTTTTTGGAAGAAATAACGCTTTGCATTCGATTCGAAAAATAGGGTCCTTCGTATGGAAATTTGATTACTGGTTGCTACGGAAGCAAAACTGAATACAACTCGAAGAAACGAACAGCGATCGCATTTGGTCAGATAATAATATTATTTGATAATAGTATTAATTATTAAATTAAATTAAATATTAAATTAATATTAAAATAATAATAATAATATTAATAAATATTATTTGAACGCGATTAGACCTCTTTGGTGATTCACACTCGTGATTTTGTTTTATCGAAGGAAAAACCTTAAGGTCTCGTAGGGAGCTAACGTTTGTGCTGGCAGAGCTCCGCATGGTCTCTAAAATTTAAAAATTCTATGCTATCTTAAATTGATGGAAAAAACAATACCTTTATATCGATTTTTTTGAGCTAGGGCGTTTTCAAAATGTCAACCCTTATTTTTCCATCCCTTAGAAGTGAAGAAAACCATGCTTACTATTGGCTGGGGCGTTAGTGATTATTCGGTTAGGAAGATTATTCGGTATTGAGAATAAAATTTGAAAAAAAAATGCTCTCCTGTAAAATTCTATTTTTTGTACTTACCTGGTTTTTCCCCCCACCAGCCAATTCATTGACCTGGAGAAAGATGGGATTTTGGCAGAACTGTTGAAGAATGGACGAGAAAAAATTGGAAAAATCATTGCACTCCCCGCATGTGTGTACTAGTAAAATTCGTAAATTGGTACTACGAATCCCATCATGCTCGTACATTCTTATTACAGGATCTAATTCCAAATTCGAATAATATGGAAAACAATATTTTATTGATGTTAGGAAGCTATGTGCTAGCGCCCACAAGGTAGTAAAAATACGTAAATTGGTACTACGAACCCCATCCTGCTCGTACATTGTATTACAGGATCTAATTCCAGATTCGAAGAATGTGGAAACAATATTTTATTGATGTTGGGAAGCATGTGCTACCAGTATAGAGGGGGGGGAAGGGCCCCCACAAAGGTAGTAAATACGTAAATTGGTACTACGAACCCCATCCTGCTGTACATTTTTATTACAGGATCTAATTCAGATTCTAATAATCTGGGAAGAATATCGTCGTTCGAGGCCCAGCATGGCACATCTGACATTTTGGCGAAATCGAGTTAAGAACGGTTTCTTATTCAAAATTTCACGCCCGAGCGATTGGCGCTAACAGTTTTTCAATCTGACCGCTCGTAGCGCTAGTATTTTGCGAATTAGTCAGCATAGCATATCTAAACACCACCCAACAGCAAGGCACATCTGCACAGAAAGCATGGAAAAATCGTATATGCCAGGAAGCGAGGCAAGTTATATTGAGTTTATTGCAATAATTAGAAGTATATAGCGGTTTTTTCCTTTAGTATGCTAATGAAGATTCAATCTTGATTTCTAACAAAAAGAAAATCATAAATCATCGGCATTAGTTAAGAAAATAAGATAAATAAGTTTGAACTGCAAATGTGCTATGCTGCTAGGATGAAGCTATGCATATGTGCATTGCTGTTTTGGTATTTTATTTCGAACAAAGCTTATTTTCGTGAACAAAAATCGGTGCCTTGTAGGAAGAAAGAAGAAAGGAAGTTCTCGCAGAGTACTTACCCAAAAATAATTGTTAATGTTTTCCTCAATGAAAAAAAATCGGCGTAGTCATTTTCCAAAACTAAGAAGTAGTAAGTCAGAAGTGAAGTGATTTTATTCCTTTTACTCAACTGAAAAGCCTATTCTGATGGTAGATTTTGATAATTATCTGCTAAATGAAATACTAGTCATTGTCTCATTACTGTGAAAATCTTGTCAATTCATGTTCATTGACTGGAATATCTACAAACATTTTTAGACTTTTTACAAAAATTAACTTTTACAAAATTTGTAAGACTTATATATTTAATATATAAGTCTTTCGGGTTCTGAAATTTTACTGAAGGTTTAAAAAATATAGTTGAATTTAATAATATTTAACTGGTTAACCCTAATTGGGGCCATGGTATCACTAGCGTCAACCGAAAACATCTCAGGAACTCCACAGATATGTTCTAAGTGTCACCGGAGTAACCAAAATTAAATTACAACTTTAAATTTAATGGACAACAGAATTTTCTGTCTCAAAATAGAGTTATGAAAAAAATTTCCAAGGAAATCGATGAAAAACATTTTATAATAACATCAATTTTTGATTTCCAATAACTTACAGAAAATGTTTCGAAAAATTCAGCTCTGTCCAATAAATTTTTAAATTGCAATTGATATCTAGTTAATCTGGTGACACCTTGGGAAAGCTGTGGGATTCCCAAGATGTTTTCAGTGACACTAGTGACACCATGGTCCAATAAGAGGTAATAATATTTCACTTCAACTATATTTTTTTAAATTTCAGCAAAATTTTAAAACCCAAAACGACTTATATATTTGTAGACATTCCAGTCAATGAACATACGAGTAATTGACAAGATTTTCACAGTAATGAGACAATGACTAGAATTTCATTTAGTAAATAATTATCAAAACCCACCATCAGAATAGGCTTTTTAGTTGAACAACAGGAATAAAATCATTTCACTTCCGACTTATATTAACACATGTTCGCTTTCCAGTAGAGAAATATTATTTGACAAGAAGGTCAGAGGAATATAACAATAAATTCAGTTCACTTTGGTAACTCCTCATCTCAGTTTTGTAATAAGTAGAAACCCCATTATAAACAATTCATGTTTTATCATTCTGCTGCCCTTCGTCCCATGAAATACGTGCATTGCTAAACAATATATTTGATATTGTGAAGCGTCCAATCTGTATAATTCGTAGGAAATAGAAAGGCACATCACATGAGTACCATAAGAAAATATCACTCCTAGTAACGCAGGTAAACTGTAGTAAAATTCAAGTCTAGCTTTATGAAACGGATTTTATACAGATCTCTGTGATCCTTAATAATGTTTCTGTGTTAGCTAAAGAATTTTTGACATTTTCATGTCTGCTTTGGCACATAAACTGAAAAATCGACACGAAAACTTGCTCACGCGACCAATAAATAAATAGACTCACTGTGTTGCGCAGAGAAGAATCAACTGTTTTCTTATTTTGATGCTTGGGTACATGAACTAACAACCATACTTTCACACACATGAAAATGTCCCAATGTGTTGCAGACTCGTATGCAAGCATTTATAATTTTTTTCTAATATATACCTACTGCATTTTCCAAGGCTTTTCTTCACTAGGACTAGGAAAATAGATACCTACCCTAATACTAACGCTGGTAGTAGCAGATGTGGAATTCAAGTCAATGTAAAACTAGAACTGTTGGGTTCAATTTTTTTGTGTCGTTTAAATAAAACAAAATTATAAATTAAATTAAATAAATAAAATAAAATAAACTATAAATTGGTACTGTTTCGAGTTTATAAACATCTGGTACCTACCTTCCCTGTCTACTTGTCGGGCTGACAAAAAAAGGAATTGCAAGCCAGTTTAAACTCTATCCTTGGCTTTATAGAGGGAAACCAAATAGATAATTTATTTGAGAACTTAATTTTAGTACAGCAGCATAGGACAACTTCATGTTACCCCTCTGAAAAATAGCACAAATGTTCGACTGCATAGCATATCTAGGGGACGAAATCTGGGCAGCATAGCACATCTACGCTAATTTCGAAGGTAGTTCGTTGACAACCAAATTTATTGTAAAATCATGTTGAGCGACCCCAATTAGGCTAGTTTGAACTCAGAAAATAAAGAAAACACGATTACCTTACTCGTAAAACAGTTTTTTGGCTCTCCTGAAAAGTTGGCAAAAGTTAGATGTGCCATGCTGGGCCTCGAACGACGATATTTTATTGATTTTATTAATAACAACTTATTAAACAACTTGTGAGGGGGGGGTTCTTTTCTACTTCTCTTTTGCTTCCTCACTACCGAAGGTTGGGAAGCTTTGTATTCGTGAAAGAAGTGAAAAAAAAAATTTCCTCCAAAATCAAAATTTCCACTTGCTTTTTGCGTTTTAGAGCTTCCCGAACAATTTTGGTTCCGTGTCTGTCTGTCTGTCGGTCTGTCTGTGGTCAATCCTTGTCCCGGGCAAAACTATACTAACCTGTGGTCCGATTTGATGAAATTTTCAGGGATTGTGCGGGTTAGGTCCTAGACGGTCCCCTATCAATTTCAGCACCTTCGGACGAATAGGAGCGAGTGCGCATGCGCAAACGTGAATTTCCTGGAACCTCGGTTTCTCGGTTTCTAATGAACCGATTTTGCTCAAATTTGGAGGTTAGTTAGGGACTAACTTCTGAGAGTCACCCTATAAGTTTCAATCAAATTGGTCAAGCAATAGCCGCTGCGCATGCGCGAACTTTAAATTTATTGTTACAACCAAAACTCCCCAACTATTCAACCAATTTCGACGAAATTTTAAGGGATTGTGTGGGTTAGGTCCTAGACGGTGGTTTATACCTACACTCTTTCGTTCTTTTATTTCAGTGGTTTATATACCACAACTATTTACAACACTATTAAAACATTAATACCTGCAACCCTATCCCGCATATTATCGCCAATATTTTGGTATTCAATAACTCTTTGAATCATAATTTTTTCGCCAACTGATTCTATTCGTCCATGTTACAATGAGTGAGGAAGCTATACTGCCCACCCAACTTGGCAGACGTTTTTTCTATAGTGATACATTTTGCGAACCATATAGAACCATTAATTATGGATCAATGTCCCTCCCTCATTATTAAACTTCCTGGTCCTCAGGAAGGGAAGTGGGGCCTAATAAACTCGGCCCGATTTTATTTCCTATGTATGATTTTTTCTCTTGAAAATTATATTTTCCCCATTTCTCTCTTATTGGTCCTTTTTGGCAATTACCCATTATTTTTCATGTAAACAACTTGTGAGGGGGGGTTCTTTTCTACTTCTCTTCTACTTTTCTATATTGACACATTTTGCGAAACGTTCTGAGATTGAATTGGGTGAGTTCACCAATTTGGCATTCTCCCACACCCTTGAAAACGGCTGGTTCCAGCCCTCAACTCTGCGGCGCCTTGCCAGCGCTATTCACACTGCAGCGGAATTGACGTCCAGTAAGCTCGAGCTTACTGGACGTCAATTCAGCTGCTGTGTGAACGGAAGCCACTATGCGTTCATATGTACAGCGTATATGTGAAGAACTGTATATGTCATCAGCAAGCGAAATGTGAATATCTGAGTCGGTTAACAAGTATCTCGGCCTTAATTAATGTTGGAATTTCAAAATTTTGTTAAAATGACCACTCCTTCAGGGGGACGTCACTTTACCACAACTATGATACGGACGTCATTTTGTACCAAGATGTAAATATATATATATATATATATATATATATATATATATATATATATATATATATATATATATATATATATATATATATATATATATATATCAATATAAACCCTTAAATTTTCGTAGGGAGCGAACGGTTTGTCCTACAGAGCTCCGCGTGGTCTCAAAAAATTTTAAAAATTCTATAGAATCTTAAATTGAAGGAAAAACAATACCTTTATATCAAAATTTTTTGAGTTAGGGCGTTTTCAAAATTTCAAAATTGATTTTGGAACCCTTAGAAGTGACCTACATCAACCAAAAGCTTCGGGGCACAACTAGACCCCAAATGGAGCCTACATACCAAATTTCATCAAAATCGGTCAATGCTAAGTGGCAAAAGTGCCGCGTACAGCGGACGGACGGCCAAATTTTTATTCGATTTTTGGATTCTACGTACCTTGAAACGTAAACCATCAAATTTTGAGGGGGTGTTAAAAATTTTTTTTTCTTGGTCGATTCCAAAGGTTCATTATTGAAAATAATAAACCAAAATCGGCTTATTAGAGAAATAACACTTTTTTTTCCGGCGATTTTCAATCATTCGAAAAAAATTTTTTACATTATGATACCAACCTAAATCGTCAGTTTGGGTGGGAAGATAACATTAGAACTAAGAGCATGAAATAGTGGAATCTCGAGAATAGAAAATGTCCAAACGAATAGAAATATTTTCCTGTAAAACTTGAAAACAAGTTGAGAAACACCAAACGTCAAAAGGCACATAACGTTTGAACATGTACGAGTATTAGAAACATGGAAGGTGGTTGTCGTTGGGTTTAAATTACCTGTTCTCTCAGCAATTAGATACCATAATAATAGTAGTTTTACATCACTTCCAATGTGACCCAGCTCCATGAAAGTTCCCTGTTCTCTTACAAGACCACGGAGGACGGCAAGAGAAGATGCCAATAGTTCAGTACAATTACTTCAGCTGTTGGTTTACCGATTTTCATTTCTCAAAATTGATTTGAGTTTATCTCAACGGGAAGTGAAAAGTAAATAACTATTGGTAATCAGGGAACTTTCGGCGTCACCTTCCACGAGCTTTGTGGAATAGGAAAAGTTGACCTCTCCTGACACTTATTACTGGATAACGGTTCTATGAAGTTATCATGGGAAATATCTCACTTTGGTTTTTTTTTTGGCAGGCAGGTGAGAAAATATTTAAGATCCATAGGTGGAGTAGGATCTCGTAAGATACCTGGAAGGATCCGCATCTTCCGGTTATGTGGGATTCAAACCCACTAAAAAAACACCTCCTTTTCTTCCACGTTGGAACTCAGCCCGGAACCGTTTAACACATTACTTCGGGCTGAGTCCTGGGGCATTTAATCAGTTCTGGGTGAGGGGGCGGACCAGATGCTCCCTCCTCTCTCTTTCTCGTTCTAATTTTATCTTCCTTGTCAGGATGCTTTCTGTGCACTCTGCCACAGCATTCCAGCTCCTTTCATCTTCCAGCATCCTGCTGACAACATCCTCTGGTGTTGAACTCTGGGGAGCTAACTCCAGGTCTGCCATCAGCTGGTCTCTTTCAGGCGCCCATTTAGTGCATTTGGAGAAGGTGTGGAGCACATCATCGTCATCTTTGTTCTGGCAGTGTAGACATGTTGGGGCAGATACCTCCCTAATTTTATGCAAATAGGCATACAAAAAGTCCATGTCCTGTAAAGAACTGCGTTAGGAAGAAGTTCACTTCTCCATGTTTCCTTTCAATCCACGTCTGAATGTTTGGCACCAGCCGTGCAGTCCATCTTCCTCTATGGTCTCCCGTCCATATAGTTTGCCATTTTGCCATTGTGCACTGTCTTCCTTTGCTATGCAGGCCCTGTTTCCTTCATCCCTTCTCTCAAAGATTTTTTTCCTCTCAGAAGCCATCAGCTGAATGGATATGACACTCGTTAGGACAAAGATAGCGGGTTCTGATACTGTTCGGTAAGCGCAGGCGATTCGTAGGGCTCCCTAGCTGCACAGCTATTAATCTCTGTCGAAGATATGCAACACTCAATGCGTCTGCCCATACCTCCGCTTCATACAAGAGAATTGACTGCACCACTGTCATCATTAGGCGTCTCTTGCACCGTCTAGGGCCGTTTATGTTCTTCATAAGGTGACCAAGAACTTATGAAGAACATAAACCGCCCTAGACCGTGCAAGAGACGCCTAATGATGACAGTGGTCGAACTTTGGTTACGATGTGATTAAATATAAAACCCTAACAAAATGCATGTTACT
Source organism: Apolygus lucorum (assembly GCA_009739505.2). Taxonomy (NCBI): domain Eukaryota; kingdom Metazoa; phylum Arthropoda; class Insecta; order Hemiptera; family Miridae; genus Apolygus; species Apolygus lucorum. The sequence continues at coordinate 50,116,571 of CM019182.2, forward strand.
CCAGACGCTACTAGAAAAGGTATTGAGGTAGAAAAGTAGGTCCTACTTATTGCGACTCATCCTTTTTCTTCCGAACTCACTAATTTTAGCCAATTGTTCTCTCTTTGTAACGCGATTTTGCTACCATTGGGTTTTGAATCCGAATTTCATCCCCGAAACTCAAAATCGACCTTCAGGCGGTCATAAACTCAAAAGCACTCTACCATATCGCTTTATCTCAAGGACGAGCGGTTAGCAGCTCAGATGAGATGATGGTCTTGCGTTAATTTCGGTTTTATATCGACAAAATCTTCACGGACTCTTGTTCTTCGTCAATTATAATGAGGTCTTAGAGCGGTTAATTTTCATCGCGCTCGCACGGTAATTCATTGCCGGTTGCCTTCAAACGATACCGTTTTGATGGATCCTTGTTACACTGAAATCCTTAAATCTCAATAACTCTGATAAACTAGCAACGAGGTAAAGTGGAAGGTGAGTCGATAGTACTCGTGATTGGGTTTACTGAATTTGGCTACTTCAGGTCTTTTCAAGTGGATAGGTCTTATTTATTTTTGGAAATAATGTATTTGTCAGGAAACCAAAATCACTGAGGACTAGAGGCAACGTAAGTACAAAAACCACAAACACGTCACCTGTTTTCCATCATTTGAACTTACGGAAGTAAAACAAAAAAGATTTTACCTGACTGTTTTTATTACTCTGTAAAAAACAATGAAGATAAACTCGGGTGTACGTCTGAATTGTTTTCATGCATATAGTAGGCAAGTGAAATACCTTGACAGTGCTCTTCAATAGTTATAGTATAGTATAGTGCTTTCAATAGGCCTTATGGGTTCCCCAGTTCCAGATTTTAACAATTTCTCAACTTCGCGAGTATCCTTGTTGCTTCTCCCAATCAATTAGTTCGTCATTTTCCAAAACCCTATTACAAAAAACCTTGCACAAACTTCAGTCGCAAATTAGTCGTGTTTAGGGAGGAATGCCTGAGATTCAACGTCCTAACCTGGTACGCCCCTTAATAATTTCGGGGTTTGTTTATCCGTTACTATATTTGACTGGCCACAACTCACTTTGCGCTATTTACTTCGAGGATTCCAGAAAACTGGCAGGTAGGTACCTAGTAATTTTCTATTGGAGTTGAAGCGTCGATTTCATAACCGGTTCTCAACTTCACTCGTCGTCTCAAGTTAATTTGAATCGAGATGACTACTTATTCATTATTCATTTCTATACAAAGGTTAGTGATAATTGGCCTCAACACAAACACTAAACCTCCCAGGCTATCTTGGTTAGTCTCAATGTTCTGGTACTTAACCTTGGAGTAGTACTGAAGGATTCTTCATAAAAAAAGACTTGCTCTCAATTACTCGAAGAACTGGATTCGATCTTTTTTATTACGCCTTCGTAGTTGCAATTCCTACCACTTCTTTCCTTGTGGTTCCAGGGCTTGATCTTCAGTGGATAACATTACGATTCTATCAGACCTTTCATTGATTTTTCGTTTCAAGGAATCATTAACTCGATTCATCCATCATACCAACTAAATAATTTAAATCTTAACCAAATTTCAATTTTTAATAGCATTCAATTGAAATTGAATTTAGTAGTATTTGATGGCAATATGCAATGATTTCCAATGAGAATATGTGATAGTAACCATAGAATAGTTTTTAAGGAAAGTGCAGTAAAACAATCGGTTAACTATGAGCTTATACCATCTTAAACTCGTATTATACAATCAAGCAACTAGATCATAACAATAATTTCTTCGGTACGATTATTTTGACAATGTTATGATTAATTTTGGCTGATTTTGGTTTTACAGCGCCGTACGTGAGGAGAGCATGTTCGAGGAACGACCCCAAAGTGACGGATTGCGTCATGAAAATCGGTACAGAAGCTATCCAAGGTGTCGTGAAAGGTATGCTATCAGAAAAATGAGTGACATTTGAATAATTTTGACTCGTATACGTGCAGCTTAAATTGATAAAAATTTAACCAAAATGCCCAAATCTGCGCCAGGATGAGTAATAAATACAAAAGTGCATAAGAAAATATTCTTGAACAGATAAAGACAGTTGTTTCAAAGTTTTGAATCATTTCTTTCTCAAACTGAATTATCGAACATATCATTTTCATGAATTTAACGAAATAGGTCAAATGTTGAGAGAGTAACAAATGTGGCCACATTTTTTATTCCTATTAATTTTCCCATCTTTGTACAATCTCATCTTATTTGCAACCTTGTATAATCATTTTTTTGAAATCTGCAACTCAAGAATTAATAATTATCAACTAAATTATTGAGAACAAAGTACCAATGGTAGATTTTCCTACTTCTATAGCAGAGTAGTTACAATCTACTAAGGAATTAAGGAACAAAGTGATTAAGAAATGTAATTATTTACAATAAGGAATTAAGTCAAATTATTGAATACCTAATATTTAAATTTCCATATCAGTCAAACTGAAGTCCCATTAATTTGCCTAAATCTACAGCACAGTTGGTAAGTAACACCAACCTGAATGTTTGAGATTGAAGAAATGTAGTGAATTCTTGATTACCTTATAAGAAAGTACCTGTAGATAGGTAGTTATTTCCAAATTTTACATTCCACTCACAAAGAGTAAGAACGGCAAAACCTTCAAGACCTGAGACAGTCAATACTATTTTTGTAACGTTCTCAAAGAAAAGAACTGACACTCTACCCTATGAAGGGCGTCAGAATACTTGTGGGTCTTCTAACGGACACTGCCCACTTCGATATCACCTGAAGAAGATATACGAACTAACAACTGCTTCTGCTAAATGGAAATGGATGATACCGTACATCCATGCGCTGCTGTGTACCACTGGATTGAACTAGATACACAATCCTTGGAAGTGATGTCCAGGAAGTCTTTTCAGCAGGCCAATATACCCTGGAGACATTCCACAATATTCATGACTCTCTAGGTGAAAGGGGTCTGTCAATCAGTTCTCATAATCCTCCCACCATTAACTTAAAATGTTCTAAATGTTATACCGTTCTTTGATACTTGAGATGTGTGGCAAAACCCCTCACACGCTCATTACAGCACGCATCTACTAATAATAAGAAAAGATTAGATAGAAAGAGCTAATGATATTTTCTTTGTTTAGGCGACCCCAAGTATAAAATACCCAAATTGAATCCAATGACGATAGACGAGCTGAGGATAAACCAAGGAACAAAGCAGGTGGGATTGTCCATCATCTGTAAGAAGTGTCTCCTCTACGGGCTGCCAGACACCAAATTCGTCAGCGCATAGTAAGTCAGTTTTTGTTTTCCCCATAAAACTTATGGATTTTCAATTTCTTTAGCAAGTACGAATAATTCAAGGTACTTCAGCAAAAATGAAGGCACTGTTGGTGAATGAATTTTTTTTTTTTTTGAAGAAAAGAACGTCACGGAAATCCATAATTGAACCTCCTGGTGAGGAACAGAAAGCTTACATTCCTGGAATATTTAGGCAAAAACTGACGCTGAAGTTTGGTTTTTCGTCAAAAGGGGTTTCTTTCAAATCAAAAATAAAATATTGGTTTCAGAAATTTACAAGCAAAAAGCAACTTGTTGGAATTTGTTTTCCAAAAAGACACATTATCCAAAATGAAACTAGTTCTCTCATTAAAACTAGGAACTTTCCACAACAGATGACATCAAAAGAATATATGCCATTCTAGACCAACTTGGAGAGTGCTTTCGCAACGCTCTTCGGCTCAGCCACTTAGCCAAGAGTTCACAAATTGAAGGCACGTACTATTTACACTCTGATGGAAAAGTCAAAGTAATAGCATTTGACAGTAGATCCACCCTTTTCCCAAGACGCTATTTACTATCAGCAAATTGCTTTTTACATCTTCTGCTGTCTCGTCAGATTCAACTTGAACCACTTGAACCGAAGTGCAGAGTTGAAGAGGGGGAGTGGAAGGTACTTCAGTACCAGCAAAATCTTGATTTGAGCGGTAAACATACAATTTCACTCTTTTGTGATGGCTGTACAACTGCTCATATCATTCGCTTTCTGTTATTCTGGTTGAGCAAGGATTCTGCAGCCAATGTTACCACGATCAGATCGACTTTCCCAGTCCGAAGCCACAGTTTTCAGCCAGCTGACGGAGCTTTTAGCCGGGTCGTAAAACTAATGAAAACAGTGAAAATGTTCAAAACACCTTTGTTATCAACAATATTTTAAAATGGAAAAATCAGCGCGTTCTGATTTAAAGGGCGCAAATCCAATCTGAATATGGTGGTTTCTCATGGCGCTTTGGATGCAAAAACTTGATATTCCAGGATATCATTTGCTATGCTTGTAGTTCAATGACGCTCCAGAAATCGAGAGAAAACTTATTGTAGTGTGCTAATTGGGTTTTTCCACTTCCTGAAGATTTTTACAGAATTGAGCACTTCTGAGAAAAAAAGTTCTTTAATTGTGCAGTTTCCTCCCGTTTTGATAATCTCAGACCACTAAAAATTAGATGACATCTTGAGCTTCATTATCTAAAAACTTAGTCGAGATTTCCCTCATTACTTACATTTCCAGTGAATATAAATAATCTACGAGAATCTTCATTGAAATGAATTGTTAATATTCCAGCAATTCCTGGGAAAAGCGCGAATGTCACTGGAACTTCCATCTCGACAAAATTGCTGTTCGAGGGAAGTACAACGTCAGCGGTCAAGTCCTCCTTCTCCCGATTTTCGGAAGCGGAGACGCCGAATTCGACTTTTGTAAGTTGTTTAAAAAATGAACTCTACCTAGTAGGAAGGTACTGTGGTAAGTCACGTATGGATTGAGATACTTTTGGAACTATGTGCGGAGTAAATACTCCAAGATGTATCTGATTGCTTCTGTTGATAAAATTTTAAAATTAGAATGAAAAACTCGGCGCTGCGCGCCTCGGCGGGGGCTTCGCCCCCTGCACCCCCGGATGATTTCCGCTTAGAGCCTAATGGCTAAAATGTGACATACCTTGAAAAGGTTTTTGCTCCCTCTCCCTCTTTATCTTTCTTCCACTGTAATATTTAAGATACCTCCTTATTCATAATAACATCAGGTTGTCAAGCATATTTGTCGTCAAGCATATGATAAATCATAGCGCTACTTTCCTGTCGCTTTTTCCTGTCGCTTTTTACTGTCGCTTTTTCCTGTCGATTTTTACTGTCGATTTTTCCTGTCGTTTTTCGGCGGGGGGTCCCATCGCTAAAACCTTTTCAAGGTTAAAACTTGATTTTGAACTACGATGCTTCGAAATAAGAGCTAGTTTCAAAATAAGATTCGATAGAAGCATATTAGGTATCTGTTATGTCTGCGTGTCGGAGCGTGAAGGCGATCGGCTTCCTTCTGATTGTCGGTTTGATTGGTTCCTACTCAACGAAGACAAAGGACGGGACAACACTCGATGCCCGGCGCGGGTAACCGCAGACCGTGTGCAAGAGTGTTAAGATCGCCAGCTCGGATACATTCCTAGGCGCGATTGCTCGCCGACCCGGGGGATGCACCACATTTACCTATACCTAGTTGGAGGCAGACGACGACTAGGGTAAATGGGAGCAGAAGCCGGCGCGATGAGCTTTATCGCATACCGAGACCCTCCGATGAACTGTGGGCTTCAGAGAAGAGGCGAGGTAGATCGAGAAATAAACGAGTCGAGTTTTCGAAGACGAATGCATGAAGGGGAAGCCCTGAGTCCTCCTTTTATATGGACTTGACAAGGTAAGAGGAGGGTGGAAAAAGGTGACGTCAACTGATGTCACTGTTCCCCGTACCTCACCTTACCTACCGTGCATGGTGAGTCACTCAGGGTTTCCCTCGACCTTTATTGGAGAACTACACAGTTAAACGTATGAGTCATTACATAGGTCCCCCAGTTCGTAAAATAAAGGGAAAAAAATTAACAACCGTGGTGGTGGTGATCATGACATTAACATATTAACAGGTACACTAAAAAAGAAAATGAAACAAAAATGATGCAATACAGGGAGTCCTTTTATAATGAAGTAAAAACGGAGACCGCAGACATTGATCGCTTCCATTTTAGCGGTAATGACGGCCAAGTTGTGTGATTCGCTGCTGGAAGAGTCTTGGAGTGGGTTGATCATGATGCGAAGGTGAATAATAATTTTTTCCCCGCGATTGATGGTCACATCGTGCAGATCGCCGTAAAAAGTGATTGGATGTAGTGTTGGAGGAAATAACGTATACATCGTGTCGTGGACGAGCCGGTAAATACTGAATTTTCTGGAGTAGGCGGGGTGCCAGTAAAGTTGATCCGTGCTTCGTAGCACCGAATGCGAATGCTTCACCGCAATGTGTGCGCATGTGAAGTGATGCGGCAGTTGAAGTTGTTCAACGTTGAGTCGAAATGTTTGGTCCCCGGCCGCCGGCCGTGACCTGTGCGTAGGAGCGCAGAGTCGAGTTCTCCGTGGCATCGGAGCGGGATGCTGGCGGACGGTAGGCGGTCGCTTCTTGACGGGACGTAAGTCTGACGCGGAGCAGCTGTTTACAGTAGGAGGTACTTGAGTCGAATGATTCGAGTAGGTTTGTGTCCGGAGGTACCTCAGGTAAATCCGTCCCTGTTGTGGTGGGGGAAATACCGAAAGCCGGCCGACACCTACTGAGAGAAACGGTTACCTGTGAGCCGTCAATAAGCAGCGTAGCCGTTCGCTCTCCTTTGTTAACCACTTCGTAGGGGCCGGAGTAGAGGGGGTTCAAGCCTTTCCGAAGCCCTTCTTCTCGCAAAAACATCCTTTTTGCGTTTTGGAATGTATCGGGGAAAACCCGTGGGCGTTTGTCCGTTGAGGGTTTTGCGGGCGGTCGGTGATATTCCGTCGGTTGAGGCGGAAATAGGTCAGCCGGGAGGCGGAGGGGCGCACGAAAAGTACGTTCGGCGGCGCTGTAACCGTCCGAATACCGAATGGTAGTGCGGAGCCCTAATAAAATGGTCGGAAGATCCTTAGACCATGATGGCGAGGAAGTAGCAGTACGTAGGGCGTTTTTTAAATCCCTATGCCATCGCTCGATTTTTCCGTTCGATTCAGGATGGTAGGCCGTTGTGCGATTGCGTTTGATGCCGAATTTTTTTAGGAATTCGGAGAATTCTGCACTCTCAAATTGCCTGCCTTGATCGGTAATAATCGTTAATGGACAACCGAATCGCGCTATCCAATTGTTAAGGATGCCGTCAGTGACCGCCTTTGTCGTTATCGTTCGTAATGGGATACATTCCGGCCAGCTGGTATGTCTGTCGATTAGAGTTAACAGATATTTATAACCTTGCGAATCCGGAAGAGGCCCCACGAGATCAACGTTTAATTCTTCGAAGGGAAGCGAATCGTCAAATTCCGCTGGGCGAATTTGAGGGTGGCGGAATTCTTTGAATTTCGAACATTTGGCGCATGCCTGTACATATTCCCGTATTTCCGTGTTCATTCGAGGCCAAAAAAGTTTCGCGCGAATTAGGTCTCGTGTTGCGCGTATTCCTGGATGACTAAATGAATGATAGTGTTCAATTAATTTGCGGCGAAGTCGTTTAGGAACAAACGGGCGAGGCATGTCCGATGTCGTATCACACCATAGTGAGAGGTCGAGCGCAGGTACCTGGGTTTCTTCGAGACGCCCGGTCGAAATAAGGTTGCGGAACTCGGGTGATTCATCGGTCTGTTGATTTAGGTAAATATCTTTTCCGGACGGAAAAGTCGTGAGCTCGTGAAGTTCGAGCGAAGGCCGAGATAATGTGTCAGCGACTACGTTGGAGGTGCCCGGAGTATATCGGATATCAGTCGTGAATTGGCTGATAAACTCCATTTGCCTAATACGACGAGGCGAGGCCGTTTTTCGGTCCTGATGGAGCGACGTGGTGAGCGGTTTGTGGTCAGTCATAATATGAAAAGTACGTCCCTCTACGAAGTCTCTGAAATGCTTTACACTTTCGTAAATAGCCAGAAGCTCCTTATCGAAAGTGGAGTACTTCTGTTGAGCTGTTGATAAAGTTTTAGAGAAAAATCCTAGGGGTGACGTCTCGTTGTTGACCTCCTGTTGTAACACCGCGCCAATTCCGACGTCCGAGGCATCCGTAGTAATGGAGAGTCGACCTTTCGGAGAAGGATGAGCCAGCGTAGTTGCATTTTGCAAATCGTTTTTGCATTTATTGAATGCGGATTTCATTTCTTCCGTCCATTCAATCGTGCGACGGTCCTTCTTTTTAGAAGGCTGCGGAATCGCATTTATTAACGGCTGTTGGTGTACAGCCGCGTTCGGAATGTGCCGTCTGTAAAAATTTAACATCCCCAAAAACCTGCGTAGGTCGGTGACAGTAGTCGGAAGAGGGAATGTCGTGAGATTGTCCACCTTTTTAGGTACCGGACGTATCCCAGTCGCGTTGACTATGTGACCAAGACAAGTCACTTCTTTTTTAGCAAGGACGCATTTTTCCTTGTTTACCGTGAGACCCTCCGCAGCGAAAACGTTAAGGACTGCTTTAACATGGCGTTCATGTTCCTTAATGTTTCGAGACGCGATTAAGACGTCGTCTAGGAAACAAAAGACAAAGTCGAAGTCTCGAAGGATTTGGTCCATATATCGCTGCCACGACTGTGCAGCGTTTTTTAATCCGAAATTCATTTTTCTGTATTCGTACAGTCCAAATGGCGTTATAATCGCTGTTTTCGGAATGTCCTGAGGGTTCACGTCGATATGGTGAAACGCACGCGAAATATCGAGCGTGGAGAAAATCGTGCATCCGTGTAAATGAGACGAAAAATCTCGAAGATGGGGAACGGCGTATTGATCTCCGACCGTGCGTTCGTTGAGCCGACGATAATCACCGCAAAAGCGCCAAGTACCATTTGGTTTAGGTACCGCGTGCAGAGGACTGGCCCAAGGTGATTTCGAGGGTTGGATAATTCCGTCGTTGATGAGCTGTTTGAAGTGCTCTTTTGTCTGACGGAGTTGTTCGGGGTGAAGACGTCTACTTTTCGCCGTGACCGGCGGACCTCTGGTTTCAATGAAGTGCTTTATCGTGGAGAGATGGGATGAAGATCGCTTCTCCGGTCGGTATTTGTCGAGCATGTTGACGAAGGTCGGCGGAGTAGGTTCGGTAGTGACGCCGGAATTGACCGTGTTGACGTACCCTCGTATTGGATTTTGCGAATTAGGGTTGAATAATGATCGATTTTTCAGGTCAACGTGTAAGCCAAAATATCCGAGAAAATCAGCTCCGATAATGGGTCGTTTTACGTCCGCAACTACAAAAGTCCATTCGTATATGTCGTTTTGTAGATAAACCTTCGTTGTAAAATTACCATAGGTCGTTATGGCGGTGCCGTTCGCGGCGAAAAGTAGGTAGTCGGATGTTTTGTTCTTCCGATGAACTAAAGAGTTCGGAAGAATTGAGATGCTAGCCCCCGTATCGATCAAAAAAGGTATATTGTTTTTATGACATTTGACGAATAGTTGGTTGGAAATGTCTTGGAAAGGGGCGCCCGCCTTGTAAACAGGCGGGCCCGCTAGTTTTCCTGCCATCGTACCTTTTTGAATGAACAAGGCTGTCGACATTTAGTCGCCTTGTCGCGGTATTTAAAATGGTACCAGCACATACCTTTTTGTTGAGTCGGAGATTGCGGACGAGGTTGCTGGTACTGTCGTGCGGGGCTATTTCGTCTCGGAGGTCGCTTCGTAGCTACCGCCTCAGTATTACAGTCCGGTTCGATTTGATGAACCGCTGCGGCGCTACGTATTTCGTGCGTAGCATCTGCGATCGGCGCGAGGAATTCTGGAGTTTTATCCATCCACGGAGCAATGGACATTTGGACCGCGATGGGTAGCGCCTTGATCCAAAATGCTTTTAGGATGTCGTTAGGCGTGAGGTCCCCCAGATGATGGCGCATTTGGCGTAAAAGCTGGGAAGGCTTGAGGTCCCCCAGTGGCCGATGCTCGGTGAGTGCCGTGATCCTCGCATGCCGAGACGGCTCGAAGATTTCGATGAGCCGTTGTTTGAGGTCGTCGTATGGTGTCACAAGCTGGGCTTGTGTTAAGTCCGCCGCTTGAACTGCCACATCGTAGGGCAGTAGAGGGATGGTCCGGGTGAAGCGAGCGCGCTGCGTGTTTACATGCGCGCCGGTGAAAGCCGCGTCGAGCTGTATAAACCACAGCCGGGGATCCTCTCGGTAGAACGGCGGGAGAGTGAGCGGAATTGAGACCTTCGTGGCCTCGGCAAAGTCCGGTGCGGGCGGCGGTAGCGGTGGGTCCATAATCCTCGAGTTAGCTTCGTGTTGAATAGCGAACCAAAAACGTTCGGGGTCACCAATGTTATGTCTGCGTGTCGGAGCGTGAAGGCGATCGGCTTCCTTCTGATTGTCGGTTTGATTGGTTCCTACTCAACGAAGACAAAGGACGGGACAACACTCGATGCCCGGCGCGGGTAACCGCAGACCGTGTGCAAGAGTGTTAAGATCGCCAGCTCGGATACATTCCTAGGCGCGATTGCTCGCCGACCCGGGGGATGCACCACATTTACCTATACCTAGTTGGAGGCAGACGACGACTAGGGTAAATGGGAGCAGAAGCCGGCGCGATGAGCTTTATCGCATACCGAGACCCTCCGATGAACTGTGGGCTTCAGAGAAGAGGCGAGGTAGATCGAGAAATAAACGAGTCGAGTTTTCGAAGACGAATGCATGAAGGGGAAGCCCTGAGTCCTCCTTTTATATGGACTTGACAAGGTAAGAGGAGGGTGGAAAAAGGTGACGTCAACTGATGTCACTGTTCCCCGTACCTCACCTTACCTACCGTGCATGGTGAGTCACTCAGGGTTTCCCTCGACCTTTATTGGAGAACTACACAGTTAAACGTATGAGTCATTACAGTATCAATTTCATTTGAACTACCAGTTATAAATATCTCATAATAATCTTTTCTTATTTGAAGGATCAAAGAGACCATGGTTCTCAGGCCGGAGAAATAAAATTCTAAAAACGCTGCTAATTATTATATTAATTCTCGTAGGGAGCGAACGGTTTGTCCTACAGGGCTCCGCGTGGTCTCAAAAAATTCTATACTATCTTAAATTGATGGAAAAACAATACCTTTAAATCAAAATTATTTGAGTTAGGGCGTTTTCAAAATTTCAAAATTCATTTTTCAACCCTTAGAAGTGACTTACATCAATCAAAATCTTCGGGGCACAACTAGACCCCAAATGGAGCCTGCATACCATTAAAAATGTATATTTGGAAAGAATACTTCACCACTACAATGGATGGTATTGTACATAAGTATTTACATCACAGAATTGTATCAGCACTTTCAGCACTCAGCAGTCATGTCCATCTGGCTGCTTGGTATCAGGGTCCGAGATCCGACCACGGACATTGGGGTGAGGGACAAGGTTGATTCACCTTATCCCACAAATGATGGAGGGAGGATTGTGCCTCTTCCGGCTATGCCATCAGTCGACGCTTCTCCTCCCCATGGGGTTCGAGTTCAGCTCCAAGTCCCACGGGGCCCATTTGCTCGAGCCACGGCACGCCGTCGTGTGGCTGTAGCCCTGAATTTAGACCAGATGAATGATTCTCCTGTTAGGACTCGGGTGGTCATCCACTCCAGGATAAACAGTGGGTAACCAGCCCGAATCAGATCCTTGGCTGACTTGCCATGCCATATCCCTCTCCAGGTGATAGTTGCTCCAATCACCTTTAGTTGGTTACGCTGAATGTTTGCAAGTGCTGATGCAGCCTCTAGTAATGCGTCAACTTCATATTTTTGAATTTTGGAAGCATTGATGTCTACGAGTGATCTCTGGCCGGAGCCAGAGACCACTGAGACATCAATAATGAAAGCTCCTCTTGGTGGTAACACCAAGGTCCGGACGATAACCTCGCTGTTCCAGGTTAAAGGCTCTAACCATACTGGCCATCCTTTACGGCGAGCATTGGCATCTAGTAGGTTCAGGGCAGAATTGAGACGGGCACACCTGGGTCTCACCACGGCTGAGCAAATCTGGAGCACATGCGAGGCTGTTTCGGGTGTTTGACATCCCATTCGGCATAGATGGCTGTTGCCGGTACGCCTGCCTCTTGTCCTCCTCACTCCCGTTGGTAGAGAACCAGAATGGACCTTCACCATACCCAACGACCTCCATCCCCAAAGTTTCGCTGAAGGGTTCCTGATCCATGCCGTGCTAGCTCTGGTATCGCGTGATTTTACTAGTTCAGCTCCCTCTGTAGTTTGATGGAAACGTTGTGCCCTGACAATTCGACGGTCGAGTCTTGAATTTCATCAAAATCGGTTAATGCTAAGTGAGGAAAGTGCCGCGTACGGCGAACGGCGAACGGACGGCCAAATTTTTATTCGATTTTTGGATTCTACGTACCTTGAAACGTAAACCAACAAATTTTGAGGGGTGTTAAAAAAAAAAATTTCTTGGTCGATTCCAAAGGTTCATTATTGAAAACAATAAACCAAAAGCCAGTTTTGATGTTTCAAGCAAGTTTTCATACAATTTACTGCATAGGTACCCACTGTAGATCGTGCCTCTTAAATTCCAAGTTTTTTCAACGCATTTTATCTTGAGATTATGATTAGATAGAATGATCCTGGTTCCGTAAATTTCTTTGATTAGTTTCGTTTTTTGTACTTATAGGTACATCCATGGTCACGATACAGCCGCTGTATCTGAAGACGGAGAATCTGCATTGGGGAACTTAATACATTCACAGTCATGTTTCAAACAATTTCTACTTTTGCAATGACATGGATGTAAATCGTTCTGTTAGGCATAGATGCCCATATCAGCATCATTTGCTGAAGCAAGTGTCAATAACAACTTTAAACTAAGTTCGATGTTGAGATTGTAAGAATTGTTGAGACTATGTTGTTGTAATGCACATACCTGCTTAATAAAGAGACAAATAATATCAAAAACGAATATGAACCTAAACGTAATGAATACTTCATTGTTGCAGATGATCTCAAATTCTCCTACAAGTACAAGTGGGACTACTACAAGAGAGCGAATTGGACGTACGTCAACATCACGCAAAGCGAGTTTCCACTGGAAATCGGCAACATGACCATCAAATTACAGAACTTGTTCAACGGAGATAAGCTATTGAGTAAGTTCACTACTGACTCCAAGTTCCATCACCAGTTTAGATAGGAAAAACCGTCTGATTTATCAAGGTCAATATACAGGGTGTCTACACTTAAGATGGGCATAACTTCAGGGTTCGATTCTACAAGGTATTTTCAACAAAAAATGTCTCCTAGCAATTTTCTTTTAATCCACTCAAAATCCCTTTTTTTCACTTTAAAGTTTTTTTCGCGTTTTCGACCTTACGGCACTGATATGGTCATAACTCCCTTATTTCTCCTGAAAATTCAAATCTGACTACACCGTTAGAAAGAGCGTTAAATTCCCAAGCTACCTAGTGCAAAATCAAAATATCTCAGCAATAAAATAGTTTCAAAAAATCAAGTCAAAAAGCAAACTTTAAAAAATTTTCGAAATTTGACTTTCTTGACCACAGTTTTCTCTTTAAATCCCTGCCTATTTCGATGGGCGCTCTTCGGAGAAAACATGCTCAAATTGTCAGCTTTCCAACGGTCTATCAATTTTTCTTTTTAACATTCAAACTGGAAGAGTAAATGAAGTTTAATGTCAAAAAACGTGTGTTTTACTAGAAAATCGAGTGTTTCAAGCGGTGTATGGTCCCCTCGACCTCAAGATGGCTTGACGATTTTGGTATCATTTGAACTCAACAAAAACTTCAATCAGCTAGAAATTCGATGTTTTTGTAGAGTAGAAAGGTGTTACTTTATGCTCACGACTATATCTACGAAAATTGTGTATTTTATGTACGATAAACGAAGGTTTTCTTCGAAAAATCCACTTTCTAGCAGTCGGAATCACTCGGAAGTATCACTATTGGATTCATCGTAAAAAATTACACAGGAAATGATACCGAAATCGTCAAGCCATCTTGAGATCGAGGGGGACCATAAACCGCTTAAAACACTGGATTTTCTTGTAAAACACATGTTTTTTGACATTAAACTTCATTTACTCTTCCAATTTGAATGTTAAAAAGAAAAATTGATAGACCGTTGGAAAGCTGACAATTTGAGCATGTTTTCTCCGAAGAGCGCCCATCGAAATAGGCAGGGATTTAAAGAGAAAACTGTGGTCGAAGAAAGTCAAATTTCGAAAATTTTTTAAAGTTTGCTTTTTGACTTGATTTTTTGAAACTATTTTATTGCTGAGATATTTTGATTTTGCACTAGGTAGCTTAGGAATTTAACGCTCTTTAGGTGTAGTCAGATTTGAATTTTCAGGAGAAATAAGGGAGTTATGACCATATCAGTGCCGTAAGGTCGAAAACGCGAGAAAAAAACTTTAAAGTGAAAAAAAAGGAATTTTGAGTGGATTAAAGGAAAATTGCTAGGAGACATTTTTTGTTGGAAATACTTTGTAGAATCGAACTCTGAAGTTATGCCCATCTTAAGTGTAGACACCCTGTATAATCGATTGAATAGAGAGGATTCACCTTTTGATTCTACAGGGTGTAACGGTTAAGGTCGTACAACCGGCCAGGGTTCGATTCTACAACTAATTTGTGACTTTTTTTTGTCTCATGACTTTTTTTTCTTAACCCCCTTAAAATCGGACTTTTTCCACTTTTAAGATGTTTTTCGTATTTTCGACCTTACGCCATTAAAACAGTCATAACTCCCTTGTTTTTCAATCAAAATTCAAATGTAATTATACCGTTAGAAAGAGCGTTAAATTCTCTATCTCCCTAGTGTTAAATATAACTTTTTAAAGAGGAGTAAAATGTTGAAAAATGAGCACAAATAGTAAAATATCGAAAATCTCGGAAATTTTTCGTTTTTTCGAACGTTTGTAACACTAACTGAAACTGCCGGTTAAGTTCTCACTGTAACCCCAAAAGTTGACCCAAAATCTCAGCTTTCCAACGGTATGGTCATAAAATTGTTTACAGTAGACTAATGGTGTAAAATCCTCGTTCCAGTGCCAAAAACCGTGGATCTTCCAGTAAAACGCTGCAAATTATTACACAACGGTTTATTATTTTTATATAGATCACTCGTCTACAAAATCACCAACCATCCAATATGAAGAGAAGATTGAAAAAAAATAAATAAATAAAAAAAATAATAAAAAAAATAAAAAAAATTAAAAAAAATCAAAATCACCAACCATTGATCGCATTTCGGTCAGCTCTAATTTGAACGGAGATTAGGCCTCTTTTGCGATTCACACTCGTGTTTTGATTTATATATATATATTTCAATATAAACCCTTAAATTTTCGTAGGGAGCGAACGGTTTGTCCTACAGAGCTCCGCGTGGTCTCAAAAAATACTAAAAATTCTATAGAATCTTAATTTGAAGGAAAAACAATACCTTTATATCGAAATTTTTTGAGTTAGGGCGTTTTCAAAATTTCAAAATTGATTTTGGAACCCTTAGGAGTGACCTACGTCAACCAAAAGCTTCGGGGCACAACTAGACCCCAAATGGAGCCTACATACAAAATTTCATCAAAAACGGTCAATGCTAAGTGGCAAAAGTGCCGCGTACGGCGTACGGCGGACGGCGGACGGACGGCCAAATTTTTATTCGATTTTTGGATTCTACGTACCTACCTTGAAACGTAAACCATCAAATTTTGAGGGGGTGTTAAAAATTTTTTTTTCTTGGTCGATTCCAAAGGTTCATTATTGAAAATAATAAACCAAAATCGACGTTTCGCGAAAATCAGCATTTTACCCTAAAATGAGTTAGGCAGCCATCTTTTCGTACTTTGTCTCACTGAGTCAAATGATGACACAAGACTTATCGAAAAAGCAGTCACTGATATCTTGTCCAATTCACTTTTCGAAAATTGTCTTAATTTCCGTTAATTTGTATGCCATTTTTTTTTATTACTAGATCGGCCAAGTTAAACGTTACAACCGTTGACAATAAGGTCAAAGGTATGTTTTTAATGTCCATCCTCCTCCCCACATCGCAAGTAATCAAACCACCCTGTTCATAATAACCTGTCTAAAACAAAATAGCAGTTCATAAAACTGGAAGATATCAATAACAAACAAAACCAATCTAATTTTCTGTATGAATGGGATAAGCCTTTTAAGTAGATGGAAGACACAATTATTATTGAAGGAAGGATTCAATACTTACAATTGAAATCCGGTCAGCGAAATGACATAAATCCCCTTTGTCAGTGACGCGCACAGAACACAAAACATGAAAAGCACAGTCAGCCGGTTACATACCCTTGAAAACACGTTTTTGGAGGCTACGCGCCTGTGTGGGAACCGCCGCTGGTATTCCCGTACAGCTTCACTGGCGTTTTGGTTTGTGAATCCTTAAACTAGCAGCATATCGGCTTACTCTTGATTGGAAAAAGTTGCCATGATACAAGTAGATGTGTAGGCAGGTCACGAACTGATCACTGATCAGATAACTAATCTGATGTTCGGAACCCAGTGTTATTATGAACAGGGTGGTTTGATTACTAGCTTGTTTAAAAACATGTTTAATGTTTGAAAACAATGTTAAAAAAATGTTTAAAAACATACCTTTGACCTTATTGTCAACGGTAGTAACGTTTAACTTGGCCGATCTAGTAATAAAAAAAATGGCATACAAATTAACAGAAATCAAGACAATTTTCGAAAAGTGAATTGGACAAGATATCAGTGACTGCTTTTTCGATAAGTCTTGTGTCATCATTTGACTCAGTGAGTCATCATTAACTCATTTTAGGGTAAAAATGCTGATTTTCGCGAAACGTCGATTTTTACTGGAAGATCCACGGTTTTTGGCACGGGAACGAGGATTTTACACCATTACTCTACTGTAAACAATTTTATGACCATACCGTTAGAAAGCTGAGATTTTGGGTCAACTTTTGGGGTTACAGTGAGAACTTAACCGGCAGTTTCAGTTAGTGTTACAAACGTTCGAAAAAACGAAAAATTTCCGAGATTTTCGATATTTTACTATTTGTGCTCATTTTTCAACATTTTACTCCTCTTTAAAAAGTTATATTTAACACTAGGGAGATAGAGAATTTAACGCTCTTTCTAACGGTATAATTACATTTGAATTTTGATTGAAAAACAAGGGAGTTATGACTGTTTTGATGGCGTAAGGTCGAAAATACGAAAAAAATCTTAAAAGTGGAAAAAGTCCGATTTTAAGGGGGTTAAGAAAAAAAAGTCATGAGACAAAAAAAGTCACAAATTAGTTGTAGAATCGAACCCTGGCCGGTTGTACGACCTTAACCGTTACACCCTGTATACCTACAGAGATGACAAAAGTAACAGAACAAGGTGTAGAACTACACGGTGGAGTAAAGCTTGGTTCACATAGGTGCGTAATGTCCGTAATCCGTAGTGCGTAATTGGATCCTATTGGCTGGAGCGAATAGCCTCTCAATTAGGGGGCGCGAGCAATCTTTGCGGACGAAGACTTTTGGAGCGGAGTGTATTGTTTTGTAAAATTAGATATTTTACGCATTACGGATGAATTTCGACAAATTTCGGCATAACGGTGCCAATTTGACGACTCAAGTAGACAGCCTGGAAGGCATTCTCTCGACAACAATGTTTGATGTCGGACACATAGGAGTGTTTCGGTGAATTAAAAAATGAATTTCTGGATAAGTGGGTTTTCTTCAAACATTTCCTCAAAGCCTTTTCGGCAGAAAGGAAGGAAGAATGAGGAAATTCAGTTCCCATGAATATTCAGGATGTCGAGTGTGAATCTAAAGTTTCCAACCAGAGAATCACCTATGGGGACTTTTTTTTTCCCCCTCCGTAAATGAGGAAATTTCATGAAAAACGAGGGGGTCATCTTCTTAAGTTTGTAGAATGGTGAGTTTTCCATCTGAAGAATAATCCCAATCTAGAATAACAGAATGTTTTGTTTGTTCTCGAACAAGCAATACGGGGTAAGAAGTACGTTTAGGAATCGGCGCCCGCATTCGAGAGATACGCAGTCACACACTGCTTCAAAGCCGTGCGGTGGCGGAAAGAGGCAACAACAGGGAGTTCGGACAAATTCAAAAGTTGGTGAGGCAGAGACGAGAAAATTGTATCTTTTAGAAGAATAGGTTGTTTGTAATATTAAATACATTGAGGGGGAACATAAAAACGAATAAGTAAAAAACTGATCATGACGTAATAAAACAAAGTTTCTTATCCAGTTCCCGCGGTTGGATACCGTAATATCCTAACTTACTCCTTCTGAAGTGTAATTTAGGATGTAAAAAATACCCACGAAAATCGTCATGTTTCATTATTTCAACGGGAAACAGTGAGGTACTAAACTTTGTTCCTACGTTGGTATGTATTAATACGTTATTATGTTGTGCTGATGGGAGACAGGCTAGGAATATTGCGAGGCTAGGCAAGGTATTGCTGGGATCTGGAAACTTTTTTATGATTTTTGGTGTTGTAGAAGCATGGTGTACCGTATTAACACTAAAAATTTGCCAGTATTTCAAGTCATCATTTTTAGCTTGAACTATTGGTGCCTACTCCTAGTGTACTCCTAGTTTAGAACATCCAACATTGCTCACATACCTCAGTAGGTACCACATACCTTCTACTTCGTTCGTTGTATAATCCAACCACGGACTATACTGGCGTGGTTTTGCTGGCTGAGCACTTATTCACTGATTCACCACAGAACACACGAACACTTCACTACACATAAGGCCTACACAAGAAGAAGAAAAACCGAAGAAAACAACTGATCACAGTGTGAAGGTAGGAACGCGTAACCGAAAGAAACTGAACTGATGGCCAGGGGGTGCACCCCAAGCAAAGGGTGAGAAGAGAGGGAAGAAATCACGACGAAGTATCAACCAATCAGAGTACAGCACAGTCAAAGGTAACTTGTAAACAATTCACTAGTGAGAAGTGTCTTTAATCTTGGGCTGGACGGGTGAAGTCTTTGCCTATCAGGGATGGACAATACCTGGAAAATATCCGGGCATCGAAACCACAATAGGCTAGAAGAAAAGAGGCTTCCAGGAAGCAGGATTTAGCGCTTCTAGGAAGGATAGCTTTCACCTCTCCGCTTAATCCAACTACTCTCAGATCTTTTCTTTTTTTAATAACCTACTAATTCCAGTGTCTTTACTTGAGGACTCACTTTTAACATGATATCCTTTTTTGGTTTATTATTTTCAATAATAAGCCTTTGGAATCGAGCAAGAAAAAAAAATTTTAACCCCCCCTCAAAATTTGATGTTTTACGTTTCAAGGTACGTAAATCGAATAAAAAAAATTCCGTCCGTCCGCCGTACGCCGTACGCCGTCCGCCGTACGCGGCACTTTTCTTAGCAACACTGGACCGATTTGGTTCAAATTTGGTATATGGGCTCCATTTGGGGTCTAGTTGTGCCGCGAAGCTTTTGGTTGATGTAGGTCACTTCTAAGGGGTGAAAATTAAGGGTTGAAATTTTCAAGAGTGCCCTAGCTCGAAAACTCTCGAAATAAAGGTATCGTTTTTTCACCAATTTTAAATAGTATTGAATTTTAAAAAATTTTTGAGACCACCCGGAGCTCTGTAGGACAAACCGTTCGGTCCCTACGAGTACTTGAAGGTTTTCCTTCGATAAAACAGAATCATGAGTGTGAATCGCAAAAGAGGTCTAATCTCCATTCAAATTTTATCGGACTAAAATGCGATCGCTGTTCATTTCTTCGATTTGTATACAGTTTTGCCTTCTGCGCAACCAGTAATCAAATTTCCATATGAAGCTTTCTATTTTTCCAATCGAGTGTGAAGCGTTTAGTTCTTTCTAATAAACTTGATTGTGAAGGTGTGAAGCCAGTATGGTGTGGTAGGTAGTACCTAGCTGGTAGGTAAAAAAAATGTTGGTGGGTAAAAAACGCTGCAAATCATTGCTCAAAGGCTTCTTCACTCTTCAGATCACTGATCAGCTGAGTGAGCTCCGAAGCCATTTTCAATCCTATTGAATGGAAGTGCTCTTCCAGGCGTCGTCCAGCATTCGAGGAGATCTTCTTCTCTCCTCAGATCACTGATCAGCTGAGTGAGCTCCAAAGCCATTTTTAATCCTATTGAATGGAAGTGCTCTTCCAGGCGTCGTCCAGCATTCGAGGAGATCTTCTTCTCTCCTCAGATCACTGATCAGCTGAGTGAGCTCCAAAGCCATTTTTAATCCTATTGAATGGAAGTGCTCTTCCAGGCGTCGTCCAGCATTCGAGGAGATCTTCTTCACTCCTCAGATCACTGATCAGCTGAGTGAGCTCCGAAGCCATTTTCAATCCTATTGAATGGAAGTGCTCTTCCAGGCGTCGTCCAGCATTCGAGGAGATCTTCTTCTCTCCTCAGATCACTGATCAGCTGAGTGAGCTCCAAAGCCATTTTTAATCCTATTGAATGGAAGTGCTCTTCCAGGCGTCGTCCAGCATTCGAGGAGATCTTCTTCACTCCTCAGATCACTGATCAGCTGAGTGAGCTCCAAAGCCATTTTTAATCCTATTGAATGGAAGTGCTCTTCCAGGCGTCTTCAGCATTCGAGGAGATCTTCTTCACTCCTCAGATCACTGTTCAGCTGAGTGAGCTCCAAAGCCATTTTCAATCCTATTGAATGGAAGTGCTCTTCCAGGCGTCTCCAGCATTCGAGGAGATCTTCTTCACTCCTCAGATCACTGATCAGCTGAGTGAGCTCCGAAGCCATTTTCAATCCTATTGAACGCAGGAAGATGGAATTTGAGAGGGAAGGTCAAGGGAGAATACAGATGGTAGTAGGTCCTATTGATGGAGAACCAGTGATCAAAACAGAAGGGTGATCTATACAGAAAATAATAAACCTTTGAGCAATGATTTGCAGCGTTTTTTAGTTTCAAATTTTTTTTATAGACAGATAATTTATCTAACTTCGGTTGATCACAAGCTTTTTTCTCTAAAGATACCTGTTATTTTACTTAAGGCCCATTTGTACGAGGTATTTTACACGCCAATTGCCGGAACCAGAAGTTGATGCTTCATTTCAAAAATTGCCGGGCAAATTATTCCCGGCGTTCGGCAATTCGAGCAAGAAAAAAATTGTAAATCCCCTCAAAATTTGGTGTTTACATTTTAAGGTACTTACAATCCAAAAAATAAATAAATAAACAACATTTGGTTAACATTCCAAAAATCGAATAAAATTTGTTATCGTCCGTTCCCTGAATATTTACTTCATGACGTTTTTCATCAGTTCCAGATATTGTACATTTTCTAGAAACGGATGATTCCACCCAGATGATAAAAAAAAGTTTAACAACACATTGCTTTTGATTGTATCTTTGTTAAATTTCATCCTCATCTGACTATCAAATTTGGATGGTACTTGGAAATTGATACTATTGAATAATGCATTCGAGGAAAATAATATATTTGTGCCACATTCACTTGGCCAAAGTTTTTAAACCTAATTAGACTATGGTGTCACTAGTGTCAACGAAAACATCTCATCAGGAACTCCAAAGCTGTCCCAAAGTCTCACCGGAGTAACCAAAATTAAATTGCAATTTTAAATGTAATGGCCAGCTGAATTTTTGTGGGCCATTGGACGTCTCAAAATCGAGTTAGGTATGTCAAAAATAGGTACAATTTTTTATGTTTTTTCCCCTTCAATTTCGCGAAATACTAAGAACGGACGGCGACTGACTGAGACCGGTTTCTACCAGAAGCCATACCCCTAAAACTTGGTATGTCGGTTCTCACAGACCAGAGGCCAAACTCCCTTTCAACATCGAATCCTCCAAATTTTAGCCAAATCAAGCCTTCTCTAAGAAATTCAGTCAAAACGAAGTCAAATGTTTCTATAGAGTCAGAATCATAACAAATTTAAGTCAATTTTTCAAGAAACGCCTTGAAATTTCTCCTTAGAGAGGGAAAACAATAGATCTTGGTATGTCCATTGTTTCTATGAATAAACAGATATTTTTTCTAAAAATTTCTCCCTTAGAGGGAAAAACAATAGATCATGGATATGTCCATTGTTTCGATGAATAAACAAAAATTTTTTTTTTTTCTAAAAAATTTCTCCCGAAGGAAAAACAGTAGATCATGGATATGTCCGTTGTTTCGATGAATAATCACATTACCGATCGCACGTAAAATAATATCGCAGTATTCTAGATAACCTTGCTTCATAGCTACCTATATGTAGCTTTGATTTTGTTTATTGGTATCGCGTTGCATTTTTTGTGGCAAAAAAAAGTGTCGCGAAAAATTCCTTAGCCCCCATCCAAAACACATCCATGTCAATATAATTTAAAATTCTGTTGCTTTGTTCACAGGTGGCAACATGAACCGCTTCATCAACGAGCACTGGGTAGAAATTCTGGCGGACATCAAACCGGCTCTGAGCAAATCGCTGGCCGACTTGACCACACAAATCCTCGGCAACATGGCCAAATTCATTCCTTTCGACATCATGTTCCCCGAGAAATACGACCCCAACGAAGATTAGCGTCGTCGTACTTGTACTTAGACTAGTAATGGTCATAATGAGCACATGGTATGGGTGCATGTAGGGAATTTTAATTGTTTGAGTCATTCTGTGAAGCCCCCAAAATTGTATAATACCGTTGGTAGTTTGTGTCTCGTTTATAACTGTAATTTCCGTCAAAATTAATTTATGTGTTGTGCTCACATCAAAATGGCGAAATTTGTCATTCGCCCCATGACCAGAGCTAATTAATTAATTTTTTCGATATCGAGTACTTTTGTGTTCGAACCTACGGTTCGTTCAAAAGTAAATTTGTATAAACTAATCGCAACCTGAGAAGTTGCAAGACATCAAAAACACCAAAACCAACAGGTTTACCTACTTATGGTAATGGTTATTCCACAGGTGTGGCCTCAGGCTCTCGTGAACGTTTGAAATTTAAAGCCAACTCAATCCCAGAGCCTTCCATAATACAGCCTACCTATCCAAGATGTTATGCTTCAAATGTTAGATAACTCTATATCGATGCCTTAAAGCACAAAGGCGCTATGTCCATCCATCTTCCACATTTTTCATTTTCTTTTAATTTCAGAAAAACTCAAATTCAACAAAACTATTATTGACCTTTTTGACGATTATAGCTTGAAATGTATTGAAGAAATTAAAGAGTTCAGTGTAATAAGCCATTATTTTAGGGATTTTGCACTGGTGATAATTTCTTTTGCGTTTTTCTCAAAACTCCGTTTTTGGACATAGCACCTTTGTGCTTTAAGGTATCGATATCTAACGTAGGGTGAGTACGGGGAAGTGCTCTCCACTTATTGCTACATTCAACTTTGATGGTCAATACTGAGTGCATGCTCCATTTCACCCAACTTGTCCTAGTCATACTCTAATCACAAAAATTCCATCAATTTTTCCGAAGAAAGTCCGTAGATCTCTCTTGCCCACTGGGTGCTGGGCTCCTGTGATTTCATCATAATCGGATTATCTTGTCGTACAGTTTTGCCCGACACAGATAATTCGAAGTTTATCTACTTTTTCCCAAAGCTGTAGCTTTTACTTATCAACAACCAATATATTTCGAAGGTCTCAACTAAATTCAAAACTCCTTTAGTTTGTTTTCAAAAAGATTTTCCAGACAATTATTCCTCATAAAAATTACTTGTTTTGTGAAATAAATTAATTGTTTTGTATATTTCAAAACAGAAAACCGTTTAAGAGCCTTAACTAAAGATTCAAATGGTTCATTATTGAAAATAATAAACCAAAACCACACAAATTTGATGAATTTGGGCTAGCGGAAACCGAGAAAACCCTTCCAAGAATGAGAAACCATAGTTGAATGGAATTCATGTTAATCAATGAAACTCATTAGGGGCTGTCTAGGGTACCTTCTTCTCAAAATGTCATCAAAATTACAGCAACTTCGTATGGTTTCAGACAGACAAGGAAACAAATTTACTAGGTAGTGCGGGAATCACATAACCGATTGAGGGTAGGTAGAACTCTAGCATTCAATCCTTCAAGGTTAATGTATCAATAGTTTTCCTTGCTAAGATAATTTTTGACATTTTATGTCTTTACTTTGGCACATAAACGAAAAAAGGGTTACGAAAAAGCGTTACGGTTGGTTTTCTGATGATTTCCAACCGAGTCGTTGCTAGGGAAATGGTACTTACTTCGTCGTTTTTCATCCCACAAAATTCGTTGATCATTCGATCGAAAGCTCTCGATTTATCCAACCATATCATGGTTGGTCGAAAAACGACGAAGTAAATTAAAGACAAAATGTCCCAATGTATTGCAGACTCGTACCTATGCAAGCGTTTTTCAATACGATTTTAGATTGCAATCATTGAGAATGATCACCTGAGAGTACACAATTTTTCAAATAACCATGCTCATAACTCAGCTAACATAACTCAGCATAACATAATATTATTATGTTAAGTACTGCGAAGTGCGTGGCCAACAAGCTGAGTTATGAGCATGGTTATTTGAAAAATTGTGTACTCTCAAGTGATCATTCTCAATGATTGCAACCTGAAATCGTATTGAAAAACGCTTGCATAGGTACGAGTCTGCAATAGACTCGTATGCAAGCGTTTATGTTGGTTTCTTTTCTTGGTAAATTACAAATAGTGTCTGTTTTTGACATCTTTTAGCTCCGGGTCTGTGAAAAAAATGTGTAACTTTTTTGACATTTAATGTCTACTTAGGCACCTAAAATCAAAAAACCTTTACTTCACCTTTACCTTACTTTTGATGACGTCAAAAGTCAACAAAGTAGTTGTTTCCACGGCAACGGATCTAGTATTTTGATCATTTCTACTGTAGCACATAAAATCGATAAGTATTAAAGAAAGATGAAGTAAAGTAAAGATATAAAATGTCGCAATGTCTTGCAGACTCGTAAGCAAGAGAATTGAAAGCAATTTATGATCACCATTTTTGAGTTGCTAAATCAATCATTTGAGACGAAAGAGACTACGCTGAACTGAAATTTGTTTAGTGATTTTTACTGAGGGACTAACGTCAGGATTTTTTTTATCCATGACAGCTAATAGTTTCAAAAACTAATTAGTAATAAAAAACGTAGTTGTAACTTTTATTTTCCTGCAAAGAACAAATTTAATACAGAAAGTATGGAAGAAACGACACTAACGAAAAATAAGGAATAAGAGGGAGAAATTCATGAAACCAATTTTACGTGACCAACCATGAACTTCCGATATTTGTATTGGGTACAAGAGGATCGATATAATCATGATAATCGATGCGATATCAAACCTGATGAGATTTGCCAATGGAGAGTTTTAATCTGGAGAAACAAATTTATCCACGTATTCTTTGCCGTTCGAAAAACTAGCAACCTACTGAAAATTTAAGCCCAGAACATGATCAAATTGACGTCTGATTGATGATCTGCCTTACTTATGTACTACACGACAGTATAGAAGGAATCGATATGTAATAATCGGAATTACCTGAGGGGAATCTTCACTATCACTTAGGTACGATGAAGGTACCTACGAAAAAAGTTGGATAATTGATCCTGATGTTCTTTCATCGTGACTTTGCCTTCAATGCTTTCCTCATGCTCATTTCAATATCGAAATTGTCTTCCTATATCACTACTCTGAACTCGTACCTATATGTATAGCATCGGGAGAAATTATGGAATTTTTGTACTCACAAGTTTGAAGTATAACGAATGAAATATTGAATACTTTTTGATACCATTTATCGGATAAACTGATGTATTGAAAGGTAATTAGTTGTTTGAAAAGCGAATTATGGAAAATAAGCCTTAACTTCACTCACATCCCTGCGAAATAGCTCGAAATTTGATCACAAGAAATGAAAGCCTGAATAAGAAGAAGCCTGATCTAATTTGTTAGAGAGTTTGTTTGAGTTGTGTGGTTGGAAAAATAAGTGATGAGCGCACTTAACCGACGTCACCCTGATTATTATTTTGTAAAATTTAAGGCATTGGGATTGGCTCGTGCCCATCAAGGTCTAATTAAGGACAGATGTTAGTTAGTGATAACATTATTTTGCTGACGTCTGCTCTTTTCGTTAGATACGAGCAATGGAATAGACATTACTGTGATACATAAACGAAAAGTGTGATATTACTTATGAAAAATAGTTGGTATCTATTCCATATAGAAATTTGGTAATTGAGTGTAACTTGGAAATTCGGGAAAAACTTAGTTCGAAGGTCTTCAACTGACAATAATCCGCCAGGTTTGAAAAGTTGAATGACATGAAGTTGGATTATGCGTTACACTATTAATTGTACGATATACTGTAACCATCACTTCTGTGGTCAGCTATTGGCTGTAGGCTATTTTTGAGTTTCGTCACAGGGCGGTTTATTGTTAGACTTCTTCCGCACTTTTTGTGACGACTTGAAATCCACGAAAAAAGTCAGCGTCTGCGCCTTCTGGCCCTGCCTGACCACTCGGCACGATCTCACCACGATCACAGCTAACTTGCTACATTGCCTAGTTTATAGTAAATAGGTAGCACTGATTTCATTCGTATGTTTTTGCGACTTAGTAGATTTAAGTTCTCTGCCGTGGAATACATTTTGATAAAAACTGTGTAAATTTAGATTAAGACGAAAAATGTCGTATACGACAAGATTGTTGATGATAGTTATGTGTATTAAGTGTAATTCTGTATATATAGTCATTTTCTCTATGAATGATTTGTTCATTACGTGTAGCTACCCTTCCAACAGTGGCTTCCAAAAATTTCCATTCAGTATTTTGTGCCTCCGCACTACTTTTGATTTCTGGCATGATAGTTTTTGGGGCAAAGGGGTGACAGGTGAAATTAGTCAACCAAATTTCGCACACCAGAATTGTATTAAAAAGAAAATTATTGGAGCTCACACTGACTGGTGGTTATATTATAAAATAAAGAAAAACCTATAGGAAGCTTCCCTATACCTAATAAGTATTCAAAATACATAGAATACCTTAATCACTTGTATATATTCCAAATTAAATGCTGCGATGAGGGGATCCGCGACGCCAGGAATTCCGCGATTCAGAGAGTTCGCCGAGAGGATGAACGAATATTGGTAGTATGTACTGGTTACGTACGTACTACATACTAGTACTATAGATACATCCAACGTGAATATTTTGAAGGTTTGCTTGGCGCTGCCGAAGACTCCGGGACAATCTCCTTGTGTCCAGAACTGAGTTGAGGTGTCCAGAGGAGTTGAAGTAACCTCCAGATGATGAAAAGTCGCCTTCTCGTAGTTTTTCCGTCTTCGGGATGTTTCTAAGTATATTGGATGCTGAGACCAGGAAACTACCTACGTTGATTTTGACTCAGGATACTGCGACCTGCAGTCAAATTATTGAATTCACAACTTGGAAAAGGCTAGAGAGGTGGTTGTAGTGGCGAGCACACACGATGGTAATGCCGTCGGAAGTCGACGACGATGCGGCGGTGACGTCAGGGGGAAAGAAAATTAGAGTAGTCCCTTAATTTTGGAACTAATACTCACTCACTTCACTACAAATTAAAAACGTCTGCCAAGTGGGTGTGGCACATAGCTTCCTCGTATCCATAACCCGATTATATAGATGATCCGATGCATAGTAGTTAATCTCAAAACACCAATCTCTAAGTACCTTTCACTACCCTCATAGGGGACCATCTACACGCTAATCTGGACAATCCTAGAAAATTTCATCAAATTCGGATGAAAAATGTAAATGGTATGGCTGTTACAAGGATTTTACGTATGCGCATGCTAAGAGGCTTCTATAAATTTTAAGGCCTTGATTTTCATTGGAGACCATCTACAACCTAATCAGCGTAATCCCTGAAAATTTCATCGAAATCGGGTAGAAAATGTGGAAGTTATGGCCGTTTCAAGGAATTCACGTTTGCGCATGCGCAGTCGCTTCTATCAGTCCGGGGATGATGATTTTCATAGGGGACCGTCTACACACCAATCCGCACAATCCCTGAAAATTTCATTGAAATCGGACGGAAAATGTAGAAGTTATGGCCGTTTCAAGGAATTCACGTTTGCGCATGCGCAGTCGCTTCTATCTGTCCGGGGATGATGATTTTCATAGGGGACCGTCTACACACCAACCCGCACAATCCCTGAAAATTTCATCGAAATCGGACAATAACTTCGTATAGTTATGCGCGTTACAAGGAAATCATGACAGACACACAGACAGACAGACACACAGACACACAGACACTGAACCAAAATTGTTCAGAAAGGTCTAAAACGCAAAACGCGAGTGAAAATTTTTATTTTGGAGAACTTTTTTTTTTCGTCCTTGAAAAGTGAAAACAAAGCTTCCGCTACCTTGGTAGACTCGGAAGCAAAATAAGAAAAATAATAAAAAATACAATAAGACCCTATTTACGTTAAAATAAATTTAATTACGATCCTAATCGATAATTTTCTTCAATCATTATTGTAGCTGCATGAACAATAGTGATCGATTTTTATTGATACTGATGATTTTTCTTCTTCTGTAAGGGTAAGCAGAAGAGTCTCTCGCCCCAAATTTTTGATGAAAACAATCCTCAAAAGAACGCACTGCTCAAGGGCCTTCGGCGGCTGAATATCAGCTGAGTGTTTACATGAGTGGACAACGCTATTTTTTTGACATTTTATGTCTTTACTATGGCACATAAATGAAAAATCGTCACGCGGGGAGCGTTACGCGGAAATTTCTGATGATTTTCACGTACAACCAATCGTTCCTAGGGAAAACTAACTTCCTCATTTTCCACCCCACAAAAATCGTTCACCACTCATTGGAAAGCTCTCAATTTATTAAACATAAGACATAAAATGTCTCTCGTGGTTGCGTACTTGTACGAAAGCTGTATCCACCGTTTGTGTTTTTTTTTGCAGTTCGGATGTACCTGCCTAGTTCAGCAAGTTGACTTCATAAACCTAATGATTATTACTAAGTAGTTTTGGATACTCCCGAACGCAGGATCTAAAACAAAGTCGGTCAATTTGAGGAGTATAACACTTTTGTGGAAATCGAGCGCCAGCAGACATTACTGAGGGCGGTATCACATGTCTTGATCTTTTTTCGGGTTGGGCCGTTGGCCAACCCCGCTCCACTTGAGCGGGTGAGGCGATAAGTAGCCACGAGCGAAATCACCAGAAATAATTCTGATCTTCCCTTTGGAAAACAGTCGATGCCAGGAATGGCACTTGGACGAATATTCAATCTGAAATGGTTGTTTACATAAGGGGGTCTCAGTCGGTCGCCATTCGTTCTCAGTATTTCGCGAAATTGAAGTTGATTGAAGTGAAGAAATTGGACCGTGATGGTTCGAATCTCGGCTCTTCGCCCCTCGAGCACCGGAGTGTTGAAAATAGCATATGATCGGAGTGTTGAAAAATGTGTATGATCGGAGTGATGGAAAAGGAAAAGGATCTGAGTGTTTAAAAGGCGCGTGACACTTTCGCGTCCCCCTTCGCGTAACGTTTTTCGGATAGTTACCCTAGGGAAATAACAAATCCCATGTTAAAATAGATACGTAGTTCTTGACACGGTGTATGATGCATTCACAACCGTGATCTATGATACTGCAGGTCCCAGCTATTGAATGTCATTCAGTCACTACCTAGGTGTGTACTGACTAATTACCATATTGAGGAATTCTCTTGCGCCATATCTCAAAACACACCATTAGTATGATGGGTGTGCAGGCGTGAAGATCCATAAGAACCTACCTCGAAACATCTGTCTAAGAAATCGCATATCTGGTAAACTGTTAGGAACCACATTTAAATATAATTTTTCCACATTATAAATAATATTTTTCTCGAACTTGGTCGAATGCCAATAATCACTCCTGCAAACGTGTCACAAAACTTTCCCCAAACGTGTCGAGGAATCCAGTTGCTTCCCGCAAACGTAATTCCCCCAATTTGGGCGAAGTGTGACCCAAACTCGTACAGTAACTAAAATAAGTTTTGTTGAAGATTTCCACCTCTGGTAGTGTTTTGGCTTCTCCTTAGGCAAAGTTTATTGTAACTATTTGACATGAAGATAACTTTGTTTAGCTAACTAAAGAAATTCCTTATCATAGATATATTGCTGTACCTACTTGACAACGTTAGCTCTCCCAGCTGATCTGGGGAGAGCTTAGTTTTCCATCGGAACCCAGACAGTCGATGTTATTCTAAGAGAGGAAGTTACACTTTACAACTGATACCTCGACAGGATGGTGCATCATATAATAGAATTGTGTCCATGGATAGTATTGCTGTTTACGCCAAATTATGTTTAATTTTGTCATATCGTCGAAACGTGTTGAAATTGGGAAAAAAGTATATTGAAGCCCAGAACGCTCCCAAGCATCTGCAAGCTCTGCAAGCATCCATCCTGTAGGGACTTATGAGTTTCAACGCATCCTGTCAGTTCTTCAAAGATAGATAACTATCGAATAGTTAGAATTGTCAAGTCTCGAAGTTCTCCTTTTGATTCATGCTAAAGAGCTTGATGGAGGGGCGTAGGGACTTAGCCAAAGCGAGCACAAGTATGGGGAAGTGGCGGGCTGTGAATGGGGGAGAAAGTAGGTTCGGGTCTCGACCGCCGGCTTGCGTCACGGGGTTTGTCGGGCACGAGGAGAGCCAGCCAGGGCATCGCATCCTCGCAAGGCCAAATCGTCGAAATACCAGCTGGTAAGTGAAGTCAGGTACTCAGATTAGCGATTTCAGGCACCTATTGTCAGAAATTCGGGAGTTTTTGGTGAATTACGTTGATCTGATGCAAGCAACCAATTGCTTGTTATTACTTAATAGTTCGAGAGAATTAAATCATTTGAATAAGAAATCCTCAAGAATCAAACTCATTATTTTAATCGATATGTTTTTATGAGATACCGATGAACTTCTCTAGTAATTAGGAAAGTTGGGGAAGGAAACGGTCCCCACTCCAGTGTCTCAAATCGCAAAACAACATCAACATCATTCCTGGCAGTTTAATCGGCCTTTCCGAGAGGACAAGGCCTTTCCATCCATCTAAGTAAACAAAAGTTATTAGCTACTGGTGGTCCCATGATGCCACATTGAGCTAATTCCTGATCAGTTGGGCTAGCTTAATTTGCTCTTGGTCGCCTTTTGATGCTGGAATTTAACAGGGAACCTCTTTGGAACAGCTGACAAACTCAGATTCCTTCTGATCAGCCAGGAGAGCTAAATTCGTATAGCTGACCCCACACAGAGGGGTCATATTTGGACTACTGAGTAACGTTCTGCCTTGCTCCGCAGGGTGTACCAAATTTGCTCCTGATGTCCCCATGATGCTAAAATTTCATAAGTAACCATTCTGATACTGCAGATTTCAAATGAAGAACTAATCTCTTCCCTTATCATCTGGACGAGCTAACTTTATCGAGCATTTCAAAAACATAATTATCCATATTCCGATGTCTTCCGTGGTCGGGCGGACGTTTTTTAGTTACACATAAATATCTTCATGTCAAATTACTATTTTGCCAAAGGAGAGGCCCAAAACACTCCTAGAAGATATGGAAATAACGTCAAAAATAAATATTACACTAAAATAAATAAGTTGAGACACAGATTATTAAGAGTATTAAGTATACGTCATTAAAATAGCCACTTCACATTATGGAACTCACCCAAAAAATAAACATGGCGGGACAGAGCCCATTTGGAAAGGACAGTAATTCAACGACTAGCTAAGGCGAAAGAATGGCGGGCACAAATTTTTCCGTTCCTCGTAGAGTATTAATGATGGTCCAATAGGAAGAGGGACAGTGGAAAGACCTACTGCGGGAAACCCACCAGGCCAGATAACTCATAACCCGAACTTTCGTAGCCGGAAAACATCGATGAAATGTCACGAATTGCTCCACAAACCGATGCACAATGCAACTCTAGACCCAAAACAGCCATGATGAACTGTTCGTAGCAAAAGTACAGCAAAATCCACGTATTATATTTGGAAGTCTACGAATCAAGACTGTAATCGTTTGATCTGAACGGCGGATCAGCCCAAAGTCGAGGATCTGCGTCTTCTTGCTGTTCAGAACCAGAGCATTCGCTAAACACCATTTCTCAACAACTCCATTTGAAAAGCTGAGAAGCTTTGAATTGAATAATAATATAAAATAGGAAAAAATGGGACACGAAAACCTCCTCCACAATCAAACTAAGAATCAATCTTTATTCAGAAACAAAACATACGTCAAATCAAGCCACGTCATCCCATCTCGCATCGCCCTATAATTATTCGAGTGTCATCACTCGCGAACATCCTCCACGCCAAAAAAAAAATCTTAAACGAAATTTTATTTACACAATATTTTCTTTCTGCTTTGCTCGTCTACCCGTCTTCTTTGCGTTTTCTTCTTTCGTGTTTCATTTTTATCACTCGTTCCATCTTTGTTCCGTCTGTCATCCTCGTCAAGTTGCAGCCTCTTCTCTTTACTGCAGTTGGCCACAGTTTTCGACAGAGATGAGTCTTCCGTGGAGCTTGGTGAGGTTGAGGATTGAGCTCCTTGCGTCTTTGCATTCGTCACCATTTCAGCAGCTACAAATTTCCGAAGTTTGGAGGATATGCATCTCAAGTCCTGCGCAAGAGTTATGGTAACGAGTCTACTCACCCTCAAGTTGCTTGTTTTTCCTTTTGGATCAGTGGAGTTGTCTACGCTGATAGTTCTGGCGTCATTCTTCCACATGTCTAGCTTGTAGCTTCCTCTTCCTCTCCGTCTGGTATTCACGTATTTTTGTTTTTCAACCCGATCGTCCTCTCCAGTCATCAACTGTTCCTCATCTTCATTCTTGTCACATGAAACGTCAGACGCCTCTTCTTCATCAACTCCTTCAACATCCTCTTTTTTCACTTTATATTTTGCCTCACTTTCAGCATCCTCTCTCTTTGCCTCTCCCTCTTCCGCTACATCCCGTAACGGAGCTTCTTTGCGAAATTCCTCCTTTCCATCTTTGACTTCATCGCCTTCTAACTTCTCTTGTTCTGTTAACATGATCTCATCTTTTGATTCTTCCTCGATTCGTTCTCCATTCATCATTGCTGCGTCGTTCCACTGTGACAACTGTAGGCTCGCTTGTGGCTGAGCTGGTGCTCCCTGAGGAATGTTCCCATGGATAACCCAACCTAGCCATGTCAGCGAAACGACAGGACCATTCCAGGGGCCTGAAAACGCCTTGCGAGTTTGGAGAAGGGGCCAGTTGTCCTGTCCCAACAGTACTCTTGGAACTGCGTCATGAAGGCTATTGACCACGGCTTTCTCCACAAAGGGCCAGCGCTTAGCCACTTCAGGAACGTCCAAGGTATAATGAGGGAGTCCCATGTTGCTGACGGTCCTGGCTCGATTAACTTCGAAGCGCTTAGCTTGAGGATTCATACCGGAGATGGAGAATGCAACTTCCTCAGAATCTTCTTCCGTCCGACTCATTTGACCTGTCCATGATACTGTCAGAGGGTTCCTCTTCCCTTTGATCCCCAATTGTCTGGCCAACTCATCGTCAATCATTGATAGTGTCGAGCCGTCATCTAACAGGGCGTAGGTGTCTACCACACCTGCAGGGCCATACACCTTGACTGGAAGAACTCGCAACATTACAAATTTCTTACCACCATCGTTGGATTCTGCGTCGCCTCCGATCTCACGAGCATTACATTCCGCCTCCATTTGTGTCGCATAATATTGTTGCTGACTAGGTAAGATGGTGGACTTACCTTGATCATCTTGATTTTCATGCAATGAGATATGGTGCACACCCTGACAGATGGAACAGCTTGCAGCTCTGCATCGGGGAGCAGAATGACTCCCAGATTTCAGGCACTTGAAACAAACAGCACGTTTAACAACCCAAGCCCATCTCTCTTTAACTGGAGCGAGAGCCCATTTCCTGCAGGTTTCCAAAGGGTGGTCGTCGAATTGACAAAACCTGCACACTCGAGGTTGAGAAGTCTTTCTCTCCGAAGCAATTCCATCTACATCCATCCGGACCGTGGACATGGATGCCTTTAATGGATAATTTCGTGTCTCAGCTTGGTAGGGTAATGCCTCTTGAACAGCTATCAAGCTATACGCATCGGCTTTTCGCTCCAACCAAGCTGAGAATTCGTTTATTCGAGGAGGTAGTAGATTCATTGCAGCGAGATGTTCACCCCACTGAACTCGGAGTGCACACGGTAACTTATGAACTAGGCTGTTCAACATGGATGGTTCCATTAAGTACTCAAAACACTCTAAAATTTCTACTGTCACTACATAGTTTTGAACTTCTGATGAAAAATCAATCAGTGCGCGAAAATCGTGCTCTAGAATGGGTGGGACAGCCAATACCTTATTTTTCACCGCTCCTATAACGAATTCAGGTCTTCCAAATCTGCGTTCCAGAATCTCTAAAATTTTAGTTACCCCATCTGGCAACGCCAACAGAGCATACACGGCTTGCCTAGCTCGCCCGGTTAACGCTCTCTGAAGCCGACTCAAATTTTCTCCATCTGAGAAGCCACACAACTGTGTGGTTCGCTTAAATTGGGTGATAAAATTTGCCCACTCCTGCGGTTCGCCACTAAATGTAGGTAACTCTTTTCCTTCGATCTGCCGAGCTATGAAAAACTTCATGTCACTTGCCATCTGATCTCCTAGGTTGGCACTATTACTAGGGAAAGAATGAAATTGGTTACCTGGATGACGCGTGGTAGAGGGATCGGGTTTGGTGAAAGGGATACCATTTATTTGAATGTTTGGAATTAGGGAACTAGGGACCTCACACCCGGCTGCGGCACTCTTTCTGCTTCCTGACCTCTGGGAACATGTCTCCAACTGCTCCAGGAGTTGTTGCTTCCTCTCCATAAATTCCATCTCCACCCTCTTCAATTCTCCCTCGATCACTGTCTTGGATGTAGAACTCGAGGTCGAAGAAGAACACATCGAACGCGAACTCCCGGCCAGAACTTTTTGATTACGCAAATGCATGACCCGATCCAAATTACGTGGGTAAACTTAATTAAGAACACACTAGATTCACGGCAAAGGACCAATGAAAAGCTGAGAAGCTTTGAATTGAATAATAATATAAAATAGGAAAAAATGGGACACGAAAACCTCCTTCACAATCAAACTAAGAATCAATCTTTATTCAGAAACAAAACATACGTCAAATCAAGCCACGTCATCCCATCTCGCATCGCCCTATAATTATTCGAGTGTCATCACTCGCGAACACCATTATTATTCTAATGGTTTCGAATTAAACCATCGGGTAATGATCTCAACGACAACGTTGTAATGTCATTATCCAATATAAAAACACTTCATGCTTCCACGAATCGATAGGCCTGGTCATTGATGTAAATCAGGAAACAACAAGGCTACAAAATACCCCCTAGCTTTGAGATTATGTCTCTAATACAGAGACAGCTTAATTTCTCTCAACTGCAGTTCTTTCATAACATCCAAATCTTTCCAAATAACGTCCTTGATACAACCGTGAGTTGCACAGAACACTTCTGCAATGATCAGTGGAATTTGAATGTGCAATTACAGAAGAAACATGCTTTATAGGAGAAATCCAACTACCTGGTAATTAGGTATTTGATAATCCATCTACGATTTCCCACCGATAATCACAGGTTGAAACCAAATCCCTCTTTGAAATTATGGTTTCAATCGTTTTCGATATACCTACATACTTTAAAATTGGTAAAGAAAGTAAAACTAGATGAAAAATTCGAGTCTCTGGGCAGACTTTAAAATCTGACAGTGGTTCGACATTCTCCATCCGAATTCGATGACATTTTCAGGGATTGTATGGATGCTGTGATACATCTTTACATTTGTTCACTTGTTTATTTCTCCGACAGCTGGTGTTTAATTCATAGTTTCATTCAATACCATAAAATGATTTGGGGTAAATGTCTTAATCCTCTTCTTCTTCATTGGCAATATTTCGGCGCCGTGATGGCCGCCCTCTTGAGGCACATATTGTCACTTGTTTTTTAAGAAAGATATGGATTGTCAAAGGCTTAAACATTAAGGGTAAAGAATACTAATATATACCTAGGTAGTTTTCTAAGAATAATTTCCTAAACAAGATACATTATTGAGTATGTAAAAACATTGGCTGTGTTGGTAACTACTTACATGGTAGTGACTCAGTGGTAGGAGTCTTGGTGATTAGAACAGTCTGGGATGAACAAAATGAAGTTTTTTGGATGTGCATCATTATCCAGGGTGGAGTTTAGATAAGAACCTGAATAAGTGAGATTTGTTAGAGGAAACTAAGTTATAAACTATGACTTGGATAATTAATATTAACTGTATCTTTGGGATTTTATTAAAATGATTTAAGTACTTATTTTCTGGAATAGATGAACTCGATTATGATGGTGAATTGATGAACTGGATATAAATGGATGAAGATGTGTACCATCATAATCGAGTTCACCCATTCCAGAAAATAAGTAAGTCACTTTAATAAAATCGCAAAGATACAGTTAATATTAATTATCACTTATTCAGGTTCTTATCTAAACTTCACCCTGGATAATGATGTCCATCCAAAAAACTTCATTTTGTTCATCCCAGACTGTTCTAATCACCAAGACTCTTACCACTGAGTCACTACCATGTAAGTAGTTACCAACACAGCCAATGTTTTTACATAATCAATAATGTATCTTGTCTAAGAAATTATTCTTAGAAAACTACCTAGGTATATATATTAGTATTCTTTACCCTTAATGTTTAAGCCTTTGACAATCCATATCTTTCTTAAAACGCTGCAAATTATTACAGAAAGGTTTATTATTTTTCTATATAGATCACTCGTCTGTAAAGGACACGGCTTTGCCATTGTTACCACCAACCAACAACAAACCTTTAAAAAGTTCTATTTAAATTTGAAATTTTAAAGGATTTTAGAAATTCATTAGTGCACGGCCCCTGGGAATTGAAAAGTTGAAATATTGGTGTTAGAATCATCAAAATCGAACAATACTTGCCAGAGAAAAATGGGAAAAACCCTTAATTCAGTTATGTTTTTCCCATAAAATGTAGCTGAACTTGAAATGTTCAAGGATTTTAGAAATTCAATACAGTAGTGCATGGGCCTTGGAAATTGAAAACTGAAAGATTGCAGCTGGAATCATCAAAATCGAACCCCGATTATTCAGTAGTTTTTCCCATTTTTCTTTGGCAATTATTGTTCGATTTTGATGATTCCGGCGGCAATATTTCAGTTTTTCAATTTCCTAGGGCCGTGCACTAATGAATTTCTAAAATCCTTTGAAATTTCAAATTTAGTCACAACTTTTGCTTCCGAGTCTACCAAGGTAGCGGAAGCTTTGTTTTCACTTTTCAAGGACGTTAAAAAAACGTCTGCCAAGTGGGTGTGGCACATAGCTTCCTCGTATCCATAACCCGATTATACAGATGATCCGATGCATAGTAGTCTCAAAATACCAATCTCTAAGTACCTTTCACTACCCTCATAGGGGACCATCTACACGCTAATCTGGACAATCCTAGAAAATTTCATCAAATTCGGATGAAAAATTAAGTGAGTAGATGTATGTGATTGGATCAAAAAAAATACTTAGCCTCGGCTGGGATTCGAACCCGCGACCCCTGGGGGACAGTTGAAGTCATGGCTGTTACAAGGAATTCACGTTTGCGCATGCGCAGTCGCTTCTATCAGTCCGGGGATGATGATTTTCATAGCGGACCATCTACAACCTAATCCACATAATCCCTGAAAATTTCATCGAAATCGGGTGGAAAATGTAAAAGTTATGGCCGTTACAAGGAAATTCACGTTTGCGCATGCGCAGTCGCTTCTATCAGTCCGAAGGTGATGATTTTCGTACGGGACCATCTAAATACTAATGTGTAACATCCCTGAAAATTTCATTGAAATCGGATGGAAAATGTAGAAGTTATGGCCGATACAAGGAATTCACATTTGCGCATGCGCAGTCGCTTCTATCAGTCCGGGGATAATGAGTTTCATAGGGGACCGTCTACACACCAACCCGCACAATCCCTGAAAATTTCATAGAAATCGGACAATAACTTCGTATAGTTATGCGCGTTACAAGGAATTCATGACAGACAGACAGACAGACAGACACGGAACCAAAATTGTTCAGGAAGGTCTAAAACGCAAAACGCGAGTGGAAATTTTGATTTTGGAGAACTTTTGCTTCCGAGTCTACCAAGGTAGCGGAAGCTTTGTTTTCACTTTTCAAGGACGAAAAAAAAAAGTTCTCCAAAATCAAAATTTTCACTCGCGTTTTGCGTTTTAGACCTTTCTGAACAATTTTGGTTCAGTGTCTGTGTGTCTGTGTGTCTGTCTGTCTGTCTGTCTGTCTGTCTGTCATGAATTCCTTGTAATGCGCATAACTATATGAAGTTATTGTCCGATTTCGATGAAATTTTCAGGGATTGTGCGGGTTGGTGTGTAGACGGTCCCCTATGAAAACCATCATCTCCGGACTGATAGAAGCGACTGCGCATGCGCAAACGTGAATTCCTTGTAACGGCCATAACTTCTACATTTTCCATCCGATTCCGATGAAATTTTCAGGAATTGTGCGGGTTGGTGTGTAGACGGTCCCCTATGAAAATCATCATCCTCGAACAGACAGAAGCGACTGCGAATGCGCAAACGTTAATTCCTTGTAACGGCCATAACTTCTACATTTTTCATCCGATTTCGATGAAATTTTCAGGGATTGTGCGGGTTGGTGTGTAAACGGTCCCCTATGAAAAACATCATCCTCGGATTGATAGAAGCGACTGCGCATGCGCAAAAGTGAATTTCCTTGTAACGGCCGTAACTTCCACATTTTCCATCCGATTTCAATGAAATTTTCAGGGATGTTACAAATTAGAGTTTAGATGGTCCCCTATGAAAATCATCACCCCCGGATTGATAGTAGCCGATGCGCATGCGCGAACGTGAATTGCTTGTAACAGACATAACTTCCACAATTTCTACCCGATTTCGATGACATTTTCAGGGATTACGCGGATCAGGTTGTAGATGGTCCCCAATGAAAATCAAGGCCTTAAAATTTACAGTAGCCTCTGCGCATGCGCAAACGTAAAATCCTTGTAACAGCCGTAACAGTGGCGTGTGAGGTGAGGATCTCAAACCCCATTCAACTACCCCCTTCATAGGTCAGTCAGCAATGCTCTGGAATCCCACGGTGGAGTCCCAGGTTCGAATCCTTGTCAAGCTAAAAACTTTTTGATCCAATCACTACCGCACTTACATTTTTCGTCCGAATTTGATGAAATTTTCTAG
Source organism: Apolygus lucorum (assembly GCA_009739505.2). Lineage (NCBI taxonomy): Eukaryota > Metazoa > Arthropoda > Insecta > Hemiptera > Miridae > Apolygus > Apolygus lucorum. The sequence continues at coordinate 50,155,933 of CM019182.2, forward strand.
TATTGTCCAGATTAGCGTGTAGATGTCCCCTATGAGGGTAGTGACAGGTACTTAGAGATTGGTGTTTTCAGATTAACTACTATGCATCGGATCATCTATATAATCGGGTTATGGATACGAGGAAGCTATGTGCCACACCCACTTGGCAGACGTTTTTTTTTTCGTCCTTGAAAAGTGAAAACAAAGCTTCCGCTACCTTGGTAGACTCGGAAGCAAAAGTTCTCCAAAATCAAAATTTTCACTCGCGTTTTGGGTTTTAGACCTTTCTGAACAATTTTGGTTCCGTGTCTGTGTGTCTGTGTGTCTGTGCGTCTGTCTGTCTGTGTGTCTGTCTGTCTGTGTGTCTGTCTGTCTGTGTGTCTGTCCGTCTGTCATGAATTCCTTGTAACGCGCATAACTGTACGAAGTTATTGTCCGATTTCGATGAAATTTTCAGGGATTGTGCGGGTTGGTGTGTAGACGGTCCCCTATGAAAATCATCATCCTCGGACTGATAGAAGCGACTGCGCATGCGCAAACGTGAATTCCTTGTAACGGCCATAACTTCTACATTTACCATCCGATTTCAATAAAATTTTCAGGGATGTTACAGATTAGTGATTAGATGGTCCCCTATGAAAATCATCACCCCCGGATTGATAGTAGCCGATGCGCATGCGCGAACGTGAATTGCTTGTAACAGACATAACTTCCACAATTTCTACCCGATTTCGATGACATTTTCAGGGATTACGCGGATCAGGTTGTAGATGGTCCCCAATGAAAATCAAGGCCTTAAAATTTACAGTAGCCTCTGCGCATGCGCAAACGTAAAATCCTTGTAACAGCCGTAACAGTGGCGTGTGAGGTGAGGATCTCAAACCCCATTCAACTACCCCCTTCATAGGTCAGTCAGCAATGCTCTGGAATCCCACGGTGGAGTCCCAGGTTCGAATCCTTGTCAAGCTAAAAACTTTTTGATCCAATCACTACCGCACTTACATTTTTCGTCCGAATTTGATGAAATTTTCTAGTATTGTCCAGATTAGCGTGTAGATGTCCCCTATGAGGGTAGTGACAGGTACTTAGAGATTGGTGTTTTCAGATTAACTACTATGCATCGGATCATCTATATAATCGGGTTATGGATACGAGGAAGCTATGTGCCACACCCACTTGGCAGACGTTTTTTTTTTTCGTCCTTGAAAAGTGAAAACAAAGCTTCCGCTACCTTGGTAGACTCGGAAGCAAAAGTTCTCCAAAATCAAAATTTTCACTCGCGTTTTGGGTTTTAGACCTTTCTGAACAATTTTGGTTCCGTGTCTGTGTGTCTGTGTGTCTGTGCGTCTGTCTGTCTGTGTGTCTGTCTGTCTGTGTGTCTGTCTGTCTGTGTGTCTGTCCGTCTGTCATGAATTCCTTGTAACGCGCATAACTGTACGAAGTTATTGTCCGATTTCGATGAAATTTTCAGGGATTGTGCGGGTTGGTGTGTAGACGGTCCCCTATGAAAATCATCATCCTCGGACTGATAGAAGCGACTGCGCATGCGCAAACGTGAATTCCTTGTAACGGCCATAACTTCTACATTTACCATCCGATTTCAATAAAATTTTCAGGGATGTTACAGATTAGTGATTAGATGGTCCCCTATGAAAATCATCACCTTCCGACTGATAGTAGTCACTGCGCATGCGCAAACGTGAATTTCCTTGTAACGGCTGTATCTTCCACATTTTCCATCCGATTTCAATGAAATTTTCAGGGATGTTACAGATTAGTGTTTACATGGTCCCCTATGAAAATTATCACCCCCGGACTGATAGTAGCCGATGCGCATGCGCGAACGTGAATTGCTATATTGCTATATTGCTATATTGCTATTTTTGCTTTTTCTATGAAAAAAAAAAACAGCCATGACACCCACAATTTCTACCCGATTTCGATGACATTTTCTGGGATTACGGGGATTAGGTTGTGGATGGTCCCCAATGAAAATCAAGGCCTTAAAATTTACAGTAGCCTCTGCGCATGCGCAATCGTAAAATCCTTGCAACAGCCGTAACAATCGCGTGTAAGGTGAGGATCTCAAATCCCATTCAACTAACCCCTTTATAGATCAGTGAGCAACGCACTCGATTCCCACCCAGAAGTCCCAGGTTCGACTACCAGTTCGGCTAAGAAATTTTTTGATCCAATCACTACCGCACTTACATTTTTCGTCCGAATTTGATGAAATTTTCTAGGATTGTCCAGATTAGCGTGTAGATGGTCCCCTATGAGGGTAGTGAAAGGTACTTAGAGATTGGTGTTTTGAGATTAACTACTATGCATCGGATCATCTATATAATCGGGCTATGGATACGAGGAAGCTATGTGCCATACTCACTTGGCAGACGTTTTTAGTTTTTGCGCCTTCAATTTTGCAAAATACTAAAAACGAACGGCGACCGACTTAGACCCACCCTTAAACAATTTAAAAAGAGGTAGCGATGATTTTCGACGAATATCTCGAGGAGGTTGATAGTTTTGTGATTGAGAAGCTGCAACCGATTATGTAATGATGCTTTTTGGAAATCCCAAATGGTGAAAATTTTGCTCATCCCTCAAAGGAGATGAAGTTCTGGTTCATTGAATTTTTGTCACCGTGTCGATCAGAGAGCAAAGCGGTGTCCTGAGCTACCCACTGCCCTCGTGAACCCTCTCGTCTGAGCCGGTCCTGGCTTGGGGGGACGTCTCCCGCAGAAAAACCGGGCAGCCCCGGCTCGACCCGGGGTGGAAATTAGGTGAATTCGCCGTGAACTTGACACTACTTGGCGAGGTCCAGGGGGTGAGAATGTCTTCCTGGTAGGGCCTGGTGGGCCCCCTCGTGATGTAACGGGGCCCCTCAGGACCCGCGGGCTTCCCATCAGTACTCGCGGAGACATGCTTAACGTTCTAAGTGCCATCTTAGCCGCCTGGCTCATCATTGGTGACTCCCACCAGCTGAAATTGCGTAAGTCGAGGAAATTAAACTAGATAGGTACCTACTGGCATAAGTCTAGCAATCGCTTCAACGACGGGACATTGTTGATTAATTAGATTCAATCTGTCGTCTTTCAATCTATTCATACATGTTTCACCCAACCACCAACACACACCTAATTGATTTCAAAAACATTTGCATGAATTAACAAATTTTGGAAATCCAAACTAATTATTACAACTAGCACATAGGGTGACTAAATTTAAAACACTTCACTTCCCTTATATAAGGCGTGAAGCAAAAAAAGTCTGCCAAGTGGGTGGCACATAGCTTTCTCGTATCCATGACCCGATTGCATAGATGATCCGATGCATAGTAGCTTATCCCAAAACATAAATCTCTAAGTGCACACTCTCTTGCACCACCCTCATAGGGGTCCATCTACATCAACCCACACAATCTCTGAATATTGTTGGTAAATGTAGAACTTATGGCTGTTGCAAGTATTTCACGTCTGCGCATGCTTCAAAATACTTTCAATCTCCACCCCAACTCGCAAGATTCCTGAAAATTTCATCGAAATAGGATGGGAAATACAGAAGTTATGGCTTTTACAATGAAATAAACGTTTGCGCATGCGCAGTGGCTACTATCAGTCTGAAGGCATTGATGTTCATAGGGGCCATCTACTCGCCAACCCGCATAATCCTCGAATATTTCATCGAAATCTAGAGAGAAATGTAGAAGGTATGCCTGTGGCAAGGATTTCACGTTTGCGCATTCGCAGCGGCTACTATAAATCATTGGGTGATGATTTTCATAGGGTACTATTTACACGCCAACCCGCACAACCCCTGAAAATGTCATTGAAACCGCGCGAAAAGTGAAGAAAACTGTTTCCGGGCATCCCTAAATTAGGTCCAACGTATGATTCAAGATTGACAAATATTTTCTAGCACTGAATAGTTACTATTGTCACTGAATAGTTACTATTGACTGAATAGTCAACTGAAGGATGATTATTGACAAATGTACCCTACTGTAGGGTACATTTGTCAATAATCATCCTTCAGTTCTGCTGTGGTTTTTCCAGTACATCCTAGTTAGAAAACTCTCTTATAATAGATTGGTCAAAATACTGCAAATTTTGCTTACGAGTCTTCCAAGGTGTCGGAAGCATTGTTTCAAGGTGGAAGAAAAGTCCTCCAAAATCAAAACGTCCACTCTCGTTTCACGTTTAAAACATTCCTGAACAATTTTGGTTCATTATTTGTCTCTGTATCTGTTTGTCGGTTTGTGTGCCCGCCAATCCTTGTAAAGCGCAAATCTATATGGGCCATTCTCACAAAAACGTCGGATTTGAAGTAGATTTTTCCAGATTTCAAAATGTTCCTATTTTCACCCAGCAAAATTTATACAACTTCTCTATTATGTGTAGTGTGAAATGAGATTGTCAGCCAAGCTAAAACTCTCTTATTAAGTACATAATAAATAAAAAATATAATCCGAGGATGGTAGGGACTAGGGGTATGGTAGAGGATGGTAGGGATGGTAGGGGATCCACAGCAGGGACTGACTTTATTGTAGTCAGGGACTACACTTTAAGGAAAGTAATGATCGGTATATATGTAAATTCATAAACCCATTTAATGCAGTCGCATAAAATCTTTATACCTACAATATTACAATTTTAGTAAAAAATGAAAAATTTGAGTTCTTCAGTCTTAATCAAAATAACTAATATCATCAAATTTATCAAGGATCTGTTGCCTACTAAACCAGTGGGTGTGGCTCATAGATCCTCGTATTCGTAAACCGATTGTATAGATCGATCTCTAAGTACCTTCCACTACCCTCATAGGAGACCATCTACACGTTAATCTGAACAATCCTGTTATGAAAAGAAGCAATTAACTTTACTTTTAGAAAGGTTTTATTCCACGAAAACGAACTACAAGAATGAAATTGTAAGATTTGGTTGACGACGCAGATCAACAGATCATATGGGCGAAATTGGGAATAATAATAATCGGCTCAATCACCCTCCCTTAGGATATCACATAGTCCTTAAGGTAGAGAGGGGTTCGACGTTCTCGTGAACTTCTCCGCAAAGGGGGTGAAGATTCTTGAATTTGTAGGCGTTCTTCCGGAGATTCAGCTGGTCTTGGATCAGTTGTGGTTTCCTCTGCTTCGATTACTTCAGGCTCACCCGTAATTGTTGGAGAGGGTTTCACTTCTGGTGTTGAAGGAACTTGAAGGAAAGGTTGAGGGGAACCGCTTCCCGTTGGCGCTAGATAGCGCGTGGATACGGTAGTTTCGCGTCCATCAGGGTATCTGATATGCGCGTAGTCGTGGTTTCCTTCGAGATGTTCTACTTCTTCTACCTGAGGTTCAAATTTCGAGTTCCGATTAAATTTCTTCAACCAGATGGGACCTGGATTCAACAACCAGGATGGTATAGAATCACCATTTGCAGAGCGCCGTTGATGAGAAAATATGCGTTCGTGAGGGGTACTATTCGTCGAGGTGCAAAGGAGCGAACGGATGGAATGGAGAGCTTCAGGTAATACGTCCTCCCATCGAGTTAAGGGCATTCCATTTCCTTTGAGCGAGAGTTCAATTGTCTTCCATATTATCCCATTATACCTTTCCACCTGACCATTTCCTTTGGGGTTGTAGGAGGTTGTTCGACTCGTAGCAACCCCATATGACGTGAGAAAATCCTTCAATTGCCTTGACATGAATGATGTGCCGCGATCAGAGTGTATGTACGATGGCGCACCGAATAGACTAAATAAGTTTCGAAGACAGTCGATGACTGTTCCTGCACTTAAATCGGAGCAAGCATACGCAAACGGAAATCTGGAGTACTCATCCACAATGGTCAACAGATAGCATTTCCGGGACGAACCAGATGGAAGAGGCCCCTTGAAGTCAAGGTTGAGGCGCTCGAATGGCTTTGTCGCTTTTATAAGAGTAACTTGCTGGTGGAAGAAACGTGGTTTCAGTTCTGCGCAGACAGTACATGATGAAACTATGCGCTTCACATCCTCCACTGAGAAAGGTAAATTTTTACTTTTAAGCCAGTGGTAAAAGCAAGTCACACCCAGATGACAGAGAGAATGGTGGAGTGCATGGAGCTTCTCGTCGGACTTGATGAAATTTCGTCGAAAATTATAACTTCTACCCATAATAATCTCTATCCATAACTTCTACATTTTCTACCATATTTAATATGGTAGAAAATGTAGAAGTTATGGCTGTTAAAAGGAATTCACGTTTGCGCATGTGCAGCAACTAGTACTATTAGTCTGGAGAAGATGATGTTCATAGGAGACCATTTACTCGCCTATATGAACAATCCTAGAAAATTTCATCAAATTCGGATGAAAAATGTAAGTGTTGTGGCTGTTATAAGGATTTCACGTTTGTGCATGCGCAGAGGCTACTGTCACTTTTAAGGCCTTGATTTTCATAGGGGACCATCTACAACCTAATCCACATAATCCCTGAAAATTTCATCGAAATCCGATGAAAAATGTGGAAATTATGGCTGTTACCAGGAATTCACGTTTGCGCATGCTCAGCAGCTACTATGAGTCCGGGGGTAATGATTTTCATAGGAGACTACAATTAGATCTACAATCTAATCCACGTAATTCCTGAAAATTTCATCGAAATCGGATGAAAAATATGGAAGTTATTCTTCCCAAAGAGGGTATATACTTTCCAAAAATGGATTCGTGACAGGGACTGATGCGGCAGGGACTAACGAAACAACACATTTCCATATATTTCTCTTGCAAAATGAATCTCCCGAGAAATATGCACATATAGTAAACCTGGACTTCCAACTATTTTGAAAATGAAAGACCAAAACAAAAAAGAAAGGATACTATCCTGGAATAGGCGTAGCAGGTACTGATTGACGAGATTGGCCCAGTGCGCCTTAGGTATTCATAGACATTATTCGAGGTCGAGTAAATACTCGAATGGGTCTTGGAGTGATGGCGGATGCCATCTCGAGTATCTACTCGAGTAGTTACTCGAACGGTTACTCCGGACTTGGAGCATTAAATGCAAATTTTGCACTTAGTATTCTCACCACCGTTTTGTTGAACACTGAACACCTCCAATCAAACCTTGAAGACCATGAGGAATAGTGGTAGAACAGGCATATTTTCCTTCCAAACGTGTACAATTTATTTTTCTTATAAGATTCTGTTAGAGGATCTGCAAATTAGGAATATGAGGGTTGGAACAAACTCCAAAAATTGTTGAAAAATAACCAACTAAGTACTTTGAAGGCTGACAGAAGAAGGCAACCACGGCTCCGGACATGCGGTAGGGACTGAATTTTTCGTTTTTAATGAATTTTTACATAATTAATGAATAAGTTGTTAATTATAAAAATACATTGGCTGAAAAGAGCTCGTCGATTTCTATAAGAAGGAATAATTAAAACTAGAAAAAAAAAGATTAACCGGATAATCGACCAGACGCAGGATCCGACGTTTTCGTGAGAATGGCCCATATGAATGTATCGTTCGATTTCAATGACAATTTTAGGGATAGTGAGGTTTGGCAATTAGACGGACCCCCATCATCGCTCCTGGATCGACGTAGTGTTACAGTCATATCACAGTTATTCCATTTTGATCAATGGAAGTTACGCAATTCCATCTGTCTCATATACCGGGTGTCCCAGAAGTTATGGTCCACCCTCCGGCATTTCCGTATTTAATTACGTAAAAAAATGGGTCCAACGCCATTTTTCATACTTTTTTGTAAAGAATTCAGGAAAAATACTTTCGCGCAAAAAATTTCCTCTCTTCGATTTCATCGTTATTTTTCCAAATTTAGAAGGAAAAATTATGTTTTTGGGCTTTATTTTCCCTCCCCCTTCCGCAACACAGGTTGGGACCGGCTATGGAGGGATTAAAAATAAATTCCTCACTTCAAAATTTTAAAAAATGTTCGAAAAGTAGGAAAATGTTGGAATGTTGGGAAATGTTGGTTAAGTAGGTACTTACCTACTTTAATGTGAACAAAACTAAAAACGCTGCAAATCATTGCTCAAAGGTTTATTATTTTCTGTATAGATCATCCTTCTGTATAGATCACTGGTTCTCCATCAATAGCACTTACCACCATCTGTATTCTCCCTTGACCTTCCCTCTCAAATTTCAGCTCCTGCGTTCAATAGGATTGAAAATGGCTTCGGAGCTCACTCAGCTGATCAGTGATCAGAAGAGTGAAGAAGATCTCCTCGAATGCTGGAGACCCCTGAAAGAGCACTTCCATTCAATAGGATTGAAAATGGCTTTGGAGCTCACCCAGCTGATCAGTGATGTGAGGAGTGAAGAAGATATCCTCGAATGCTGGAGACGCCTGGAAGAGCACTTCCATTCAATAGCATTGAAAATGGCTTCGGAGCTCACTCAGCTGATCAGTGATCTGATCAGTGAGCAATGATTTGCAGCGTTTTTTACCTACAAACATTGTTTTTACCTACCAATTTTTTTTTACCTACCAACTATTGGTAGGTACTACCTGCCACACTATAATGGCTTCACACCTTCACAATCAAGTTTATTAGAAAGAACTAAACGCTTCACACTCGATTCGAAAAATAGAAAGCTTGATATGGAAATTTGATTACTGGTTACGCAGAAGGCAAAACTGTATACAAATCGAAGAAATGAACAGCGATCGCATTTTAGTCAGATAAAATTTGAACGGCGATTAGACCTCTTTTGCGATTCACACTCATGATTCTGTTTTATCGAAGGAAAACCTTCAAATACTCGTAGGGACCGAACGGTTTGTCCTACAGAGCTCCGGGTGGTCTCAAAAATTTTTAAAAATTCTGTACTATTTAAAATTGGTGAAAAAACGATACCTTTATTTCGAGAGTTTTCGAGCTAGGGCACTCTTGAAAATTTCAACCCTTAATTTTCACCCCTTAGAAGTGACCTACATCAACCAAAAGCTTCGCGGCACAACTAGACCCCAAATGGAGCCCATATACCAAATTTGAACCAAATCGGTCCAGTGTTGCTAAGAAAAGTGCCGCGTACGGCGTACGGCGGACGGCGGACGGCGTACGGCGTACGGCGGACGGACGGAAATTTTTTTATTCGATTTTTGGATTCTACGTACCTTGAAACGTAAAACATCAAATTTTGAGGGGGGGTTAAAATTTTTTTTCTTGCTCGATTCCAAAGGCTTATTATTGAAAATAATAAACCAAAAGCTTCTCATCTAAAAACCTTTAAAAAAAATTAAAAGTTACAAAAGCTCAAAAAAGTAATAATAAAAATGAATGTCTTATCATTCTTCACCTCGGGTTGGGGGTGACTGAACCCGACTGGTCAAAGACCGTTAGATGAGAAGCTTCTTTATTTTTGTTCACATTAAAGTAGGTAGGTACCTACTTAACAAACATTTTCCAACATTTTCCTACTTTTCAAAAATTTTTTTAAAATTTAGAAGTGAGGAATTTATTTTTAATCCCGCCATAGCCGGTCCCCAGCCCCTGTTGCGGAAGGGGGAGGGAAAATAAAGCCCAAAAACATAATTTTTCCTTCTGAATTTGGAAAAATAACGATGAAATTGAAGAAAGGACCTCACCACGTGATTCAGCGTCAAAAAATAATGAAAAAACATGTGCCACACTTGGGGTTAAAAAAAAGCACTTTTGCGCACCCTGGTCACTTTGCACGCGAAAAGTGCCAGTTGTGCGCAATGAAAAAAATCGGTTAGGGTATGAATTTCTCATGAAATTTGACGTAGAATCTGAATCTGCAATAAAAAATGGGGGTTCTCATTTGAAAAAACAAAGTTAGTGTCAATTGCGCGCACTCGCGCGCAATTTTTTTGCGCGAAAGTATTTTTCCTGAATTCTTTACAAAAAAATATGAAAAATGGCGTTGAACCCATTTTTTACGTAATTAAATGCGGAAATGCCGGAGGGTGGACCATAACTTCTGGGACACCCCGTATAGGTAATAAACGTAGACATGCGGTACTAACAAGGTTCTATAGATACCTATTTATAATGTGATAAGGAAATATATCACAGTAGGTATGCAGGGCTGAAGGTACATAATGAAGGAGATAATCTACCCACCTATCCTTAATCTGATTTTGTTCCAGCAAGTTACATAAAAGCGTGCAAGCGGACTGACCCGAAGCTCAATGAATGTGTGGTGAAGGCAGGAAGAGCGGCCATACCGAAATTTATCAATGGTAAAGTAAGATCGACTTTTCAATCCATTCTAGACTAACTCCTTATTTATATGGAATGTGTAAAAAATAATGGAAAAGTACTAGGTGCTAGAATTTAATAACAACGAAATTTCGTTATGGATATAGATAAAATAATAATTTTGTCCATCACCAATATTTTGTTCTGTTAGGACTGTACTGGTTTCTAGCGTGACTTAGGTACTTTACTTACCTACTTTTCCAAGGCATTCATGAAAACGAAAAACATAAGTTACGAGATAACATATTGCAGGTTGCAGCCCTGTATGCACTCGATATCTGTAGGAGGTCGAAGAAAAATACAAATAAATCTGTGATTTACTAACCGAAAATAAGGAATGGTTAACAGAATTCTGTTGTGACTAATTCTGCCTGCAAAAACTTGATTGAAGTCCTTAAAATCATTCCGTTATTTAAATTATGATGTTACATTTTATTTTATTTTATTTTTTATTATTTTATTTAAATGTGTTTGACAAATTGTTACTTCGTATCAACTTTATCATCCTCTTGGTTAGATTGGATGGACTGGGAATGGAAAGAAGAAAGCAATGTTCAATTAAAAATTTGTCATCTTCCTTATACGCAAGTTTTCTCAAACAGTTCGAGTGAGACCCTAGAAGTAGACCCTAGAATTCAAATTGAGGAGTTTGATTCAAAAAGGTAGGTACTAAAGGCCATTTTTGTCGAAATTGAGTTAACAATTTCCAAGGGTTTTAACAAAAGAGAGTAGTTCTTCACAAAAATGAGAGAAATAGATACTCTATTCCTTTGAAAAACGAGGCTGAATATTTCGTTTCATTTCAAAAGGTTCCAGCACAATGGTGGACTCTTATCCTTTTGATTTCGAAAAGTACTATAACCACTTCATTTGATTTCAAAACACTGCGAATTATTACACAAAGGTTTATTATTTTTCTATATAGATCACACGTCTACAAAGAACACGGCGTTGCCATTGTTACCACCAACCTACATGAAGAAGAACATCGATCGCATTTCGGTCAGCTAAAATTTGAACGGATATTAGGCCTCTTTTGCGATTCACACTCGTGTTTCTGATTTATTGCAAGTAATACCCTTATAATCTCGTAGGGAGCGAACGGTTTGTCCTACAGGGCTCCGCGTAGTCTCTAAAAATTCAATACTATCTTAAATTGATGGGAAAACAATACTTTTATTTCAAAATTTTTCGAGTTAGGGCGTTTTCAAAATGTTAACCCTTATTTTTCAACCCTTAGAAGTGATCGACATCAACCAAAATCTTCAGGGCACAACTAGACCCCATATGGAACCCACATACCAAATTTCATCAACATCGATCAATGAAAACTGAGGAAAGTGCCGGATTCGATATTTGGATTCTACGTAGCTTGAAACGTAAACCAAATTATTTGGGGGGGGGGGGGGAGTTAAAAACATTTTTTCTTGGTCGATTCCAAAGGTTTATTATTGAGAATAATAAACCAAAAGTACTATATCCACTTTGTTTGATTTCAAAAAGTACTATATCTATAAATCTGATATTTCAAATCTCTTTCAAAATTATTTTAAACTTTGAATTTGAATTTTTTTTCCAAAAAGATTTATTATAATTTTAGAAATATATGAAAAATAACATAATTGGCTTATAGCACGTTTTTCAGGTTGCTATGGTTTTATCGCGTTTTTCTCACGTTTGACCTAAACGGATATAGTACCTTTTGGAATCAAACTTCTCAATTCGTGAACGAAATGACCAAAATTCTATTGGAGCATGTCATACTCAGTCTACACCACCTCACCTCCGATCTGGAGGACTACTAGGACTGTCACAAGATACTTGTCGACTTTCATGAACTGATAGGTAACTCATAGTCTCGAGATAACTGGGACAAATTAATTCCATTATTTATTTTTGTTAAAAGACCGGAGTGACCTCATGAATTTTCTCCTTTATTGAATGTTTTTGGACGCAAGATCTAACTTCCGGAAGAGTAACTCACTAACTGTTAGTGAATCCTTTAAATTAATTTAGTGAAATGGGCAAAATTGGACTGAATTTGATTTTGACTTAAAATTTACACTGATAGAAAGAGGTAGAATTGCGAAGATAATGTCGACCGACCCGAATATTAACACGACGAAAGTACGGGTGAGAGTGAGAGATAGATCACGCTGGTTTTGTATTTATGTACATCATACTAACTTGTTTTTAACCATTGTTCGTCACAGGCGACACAAAATATCGTGTTCCTCGGCTCGACCCTCTGGAAATTTCGGAACTAAAGGTGCACCAAGGCGGTTCGAGGGCCCTCGGTATCAACATGAGCCTCAAAGACTCCAAAGTGACCGGACTCAAGAGCGCGCTCTTCCAGGCTGCCAGGTCCTCATTTCCCGCTTTACTACTCATTCAGTGTATTTGATTCGTGGTTTAGTAAGTCACATTATTCAGGACTGCTGGAGAAATTAAGGTCATAATGAGTAACTCCAACTGTCTGTTCGGATTTTTTTGGAATTTTTTGGAATTTTAAGCATTCAAAACTTTGCCAGCCAATGGAATATGGAGAAAGAAATTGAATCCAGAATACCTAATTCAACTTGAAAAGCGTGCCCAGCTTAGCTCTGGGACCGAGCTTACACAACTGTGCGTAAATAGATTATGCAAGCGAGAGTTCTAGTTGTTAATTACAGAATAACTTCAAATTATCGTTAACGACTACTCTCTGGACCCCTGGAAAATGTGAATTACCACGAAGAGGTTCTGTAACAATGTTATACTCTGCAATCTAAACAGGATAGTCGTGCCTTTAACAACTTCAGTTCAACAGAAATAACGCAGTCACAGAGAGTTCATTCTGCTGATTGGAGATACTCCCTACCTCTCTGTTCTCACTCAGCGCTCCCTGAGGGACTAATATTCAAATTTCAGTATCTAAGGAAGGTTGAATTGGAGAGAAATAACCCTCATTCGGCTGATCGATATGATTTCAACCTAGCCGTTCATTCTAGATGTCCCTGATGTTACCTTTCAAATTAAAAAATGTCCTCTGAGCTCCCTACACTGATTGAGATGCTTAATTTAATGCCGATATAATACCCAGCTCAAGTCCTACCACTCCGACCCCAGATTATGAGTGTTGAGACGTTTTCGAGATTATTATTTTATAAAATCTCTGCTCTTTGGATAATTATTTCAATAGGCTTTATTCAGAAAAGGAACAACATAAAAATTAAGACATTTACTATAAGAATAATCAATAAGTGATTTTAACATAGAAAGGACTTAGCGCGAATACAAAAATAAGAAAATTTATGATAATTTTGCTGTAAGAAGGAGAGCTGCGGTTGAGTAAGTAGAAGGCTACAGTAGTAGAATTTTATCTGCAGAAAAGTTTAATTATTTTCCCTCAGGACGGACTTGAAGAACAAACACATCGAATGGGACTTCTTCCACCCCTACCTGACAATCATCGGCAAATACGACATCACCGGCCAAGTTCTCTTGCTGCCCGTGAGGGGCTCTGGAACCTCCAACATCACCTTGAGTCAGTACCGTTCTTTTACTCAGCTAAAGTAGGCCGTTTACTTTATTCATGAGTCAAAAAACAATTCAACGAAAAATCCCATTCAAATAGCAAGAGTAAAAGAGCAAATTTTCAAATTTACTTTTTTCACCTCAAAAGCATAGTGTCTCTCGACTATATTGGTTTTTTAAAAACATTTTTTGGTTACGAGGAATATAGCAGGCACTCATACCCAAATGGGCGATTGTAGACTGAGCCCAAGTCCTGACTCACTGTTGTAGACTGAGTCGTAGGCCATGCCTTCCTTCTCCCTAATCCGACCTTCTTATCGAAATGTAAACTGGGCCCAATCTGAAAAAAGACCAACTGAGCCCAAATAAACCCTCGACGAATGCGAACTGAGCCTTGGAAGGCTTTCGTTAACTGACCTCAACAAGCTGTGCTGAGCAATGTGAAATAAGCGCAAATAAGAGTATATATAAAATTTCATATATTATTTTATTCATATATATATTTGATTTATTAAAAGAATTGATGAACAGTCAAGGGGTCTTACACGTAAATCAAGATAATATAACAAAAATCAAATCATCAAAAATCACTAGGGTTGAACTGTAGTGGCTGCTGACCTGGGAAACAAGGCCAAAACTAGACAGCTCACCGAATAAATATTTTTGGAGGTGGCTTTCTATAAATTCATTTTTTCTACGAGTGTGGGCATTCTTAGTGGAAGGTGTAGTGTGGGAGGTATTAATTTGGATTACAATTTCTCTTTAAAACCCTAGTAAAACTTCCGCGAAACTGAAAATTTTGGGGTGCGGGCTAGAAAAGTGCTTATTAAAATGGGAATGGAATGACTCACAGGCATTGGTAGTCAGTCAGCAAAATTAATGAATACATACATATTCCTTTTTATTTCCGACAAATCAGAGGTCTGAAGCAAGACAAAATAAGTAATTAAATTACTTATTTGAATTGCGTAGGTACTTTTTGGAATCCTCTGACTAGTCCATTCTCCTGGCCCCTAGTGGAACTCCTTAAATATACGTTTTACGTCAAAGTCAGACCATAATAAATTAAAGTGCCTGGACAAAATTTGCTACAACTTTTGTATATAAAGTTTTGTTTTAGAACCAATAGAGCTGTAGAGCCACCAAAATCAGGTAAAATCTCAACTTTTGGAAAATTTAAACATTTCCACCATTTTTGACCGTCAAAAGTCATAGAAAAACGTAATTTAGAAGAAAACATGTCATAGTGAAAGTTGTAGAGAACGTAATTAGCTATCAAAATCATGTTTCGTACATTAGGTACGTTCGGCTGCTGGGACGTATTGCGCGAGTTCTGCCTATGTCAATAGCTACGTACAAACTGGCGTGGGCTCAGTCGGCACATCGATGAATCGTTAGGTTAGGAGTGACAGGTGGAGTGGGCTCAGTTTACGCCTCG
This sequence comes from Apolygus lucorum, assembly GCA_009739505.2. Lineage (NCBI taxonomy): Eukaryota > Metazoa > Arthropoda > Insecta > Hemiptera > Miridae > Apolygus > Apolygus lucorum. The sequence continues at coordinate 50,171,098 of CM019182.2, forward strand.
GACTCCGCACCTTATAGGACTCTGGGCTCAGCCTACAACCGCCCACCCATATCACCAATTTAGATCCATTTTCGGACAATTTTTAATTTCTGGAGTTGTACCCTTGTCAGAAACTATACGGTGATCCCGAATATAACATGATTGTTATGAGCAAGTCTCCATTTTTCAAAAAAGATGGTTCTTCCATTTGACCGAGTTTGTCGAATTTAACTGGGATCGAATAAGCTAGTCGATCTATGTTGTCTGGTATTATCGTAAATAGTATGATCTGTCGTGTGTTTCTTAGCCAACATGAAGTCTGTTTTCAAGTTCGACTTCGTGTTGGAGACGAGGGCTGACGGACTGGAGTACATGAAGGTGACCAACACACGCCTCGACACAGACATTGGAAAAGCTTACTTCAGGTTCAACAATCTCTTCAACGGAGATCGCCTACTGGGTAATAGTCTTCATTAAACTAGTAATAATAATACTAGGTTGATATGTGCGATAACAATATGATGATGTTTGTTATGATATGATAATGATGACAGTCTAGAACTTCAATAAGAAGGTTGCTTATACTCTACGTGGGGATCGTGAAGATAAGTAGGTCACCAAAGTACAATTATTGGGTTCTGTAATGAATGAAAATTGCTTAGTTCAAGTTTCGACTGGGACAGGCAGATCGCCTATTACAAAATCTCCTTCGTATTTGCTCTTTCCGAGCCCTTTGGTTTGTCGCTCTTTACATCGACTGGATATTTCTCTTCAAAGCCTGAAACTGTTTCATCATTGTTGTCTGGGAATGTGTCATTCTCAAGTAACCTGCCAAGATTGATGGTTAAAAGTAACTATTTTGCAACATTTCCCAATCCATAATTCTCATCTCTTCATTTTCTCTTTTCACGTACTCAGCTAACTCTTGGGCAGATGCTTCATTATGTGGGTAGCATACAAGGTGGAAAAAGAGTTGCATTTCGGGCAACTGTGTTTTTCATCTTTCTTCGGGACTAACATCAAAATCAATAGTAGGAAATGCCGTCCTTAACATTGAAATTGCGGCGCATGCCTCTTCCTCCTGGGTCTACGACTACATACACCACTTCTAACACCGATTGCTACGAACTAGGAACTCGGAAGCAACACATACTTGGCACTTCTAACTCAACCTGATTATTTTTAATAAATTGAAGAACAATTATTATATTAATATTACACCTTGGTGACCAACGGATGTCCAGGATTCTCTACAATATGGTTGGGTTACTTTTTTTAGACGCGTTTTTCTGATGAGCAAAAGAAAAGAAAAGCAAGGACCTTCTAAGTTTGTAGGAATTTTCCCTGGGCTGACAACCGTGACCAAATGACGTTCAACTATAAAAAACTTAAATTTTTCATATTTCATACAAAATTTACCTCATGAGAGGGAAGAAAAAACTTCTCGGGATATCCTCCCTAAAACTAAATTTGCTCCAAACAGACATTTCTCATGTATCAGAAGACAGTTTTGAATTTGAACAAAATTTATTTATTTAAGAGGGATGGAAAATCCTACGTCTTGGTAACCCTAATTGGGCCATGGTATCACTAGTGTCACCGAAAACATAGATGGCCCAGTGTCATCGGAGTAACCGAAATTAAATTGCCATTTTAATTTAATGGATAGCAGAATTTTTGTAGGCTATTGGAAATCTCAAAATAGAGTTAAGAAAAAAATTTCCAAGGAAAACTATGCAAAAATGTGTGTCATAACATCATTTTGGTTTATTATTTTCAATAATATGCCTTTGGAATCGAGCAAGAAAAAAAAATTTTAACCCCCCCCCCCCTCCCTCAAAATTTGATTTTTTACGTTTCAAGGTACGTAGAATACGAAAATCGAATAAAAAAATTTCCGTCCGTCCGCCGTACGCCGTACGCGGCACTTTTCTTAGCAACACTGGACCGATTTGGTTCAAATTTGGTATATGGACTCCATTTGGGGTCTAGTTGTGCCGCGAAGCTTTTGGTTGATGTAGGTCACTTCTAAGAGGTGAAAATTAAGGGTTGAAATTTTCAAGAGTGCCCTAGCTCGAAAACTCTCGAAATAAAGGTATCGTTTTTTCACCAATTTTAAATAGTATTGAATTTTTAAAAATTTTTGAGACCACCCGGAGCTCTGTAGGACAAACCGTTCGGTCCCTACGAGTATTTGAAGGTTTTCCTTCGATAAAACAGAATCATGAGTGTGAATCGCAAAAGGTCTAATCGCCGTTCAAATTTTATCTGACTAAAATGCGATCGCTGTTCATTTCTTCGATTTGTATACAGTTTTGCCTTCTGCGTAACCAGTAATCAAATTTCCATGTGAGGCTTTCTATTTTTCGAATCGAGTGTGAAGCGTTTAGTTCTTTCTAATAAACTTGATTGTGAAGGTGTGAAGCAGTATGGTGTGGTAGGTAGTACCTACCAATAGTTGGTAGGTAAAAAAAAATGTTGGTAGGTAAAAAACGCTGCAAATCATTGCTCAAAGGTTCATTATTTTCTGTATAGATCACCCTTCTGTATAGCTCACTGGTTCTCCATCAATAGCACCTACCACCATCTATATTCTCCCTTGACCTTCCCTCTCAAATTTCAGCTTCCTGCGTTCAATAGGATTGAAAATGGCTTCGGAGCTCACTCAGCTTCCAGGCGTCTCCAGCATTCGAGAAGATCTTCTTCACTCTTCAGATCACTGATCAGCTGAGTGAGCTCCGAAGCCATTTTCAATCCTATTGAACGCAGGAAGCTGAAATTTGAGAGGGAAGGTCAAGGGAGAATACAGATGGTGGTAGGTGCTATTGATGGAGAACCAGTGATCTATACAAAAGGGTGATCTATACAGAAAATAATAAACCTTTGAGCAATGATTTGCAGCGTTTTGACTTATAATAACTTACAAAAAATAGTTGAAACATTCATCTCTGTCTAATAATTTTTAAATTGCAATTTAAATCTAATCTGGTGGCTCATGGGACAGCTGAGGAATTCCCTAAAAGTTCTCGGTGACACTAGTGACACCATGGTCCAATTAGGGTTAATCCTTTGGCTACCCCTTGAGAACCACATCTTCGGACTAAATTTCAATTCATACTTAACGGCGTCAGACTCCTAAATTTTAAATGTAGGGGGAAAATTCTCATTAAAGGTATGATTAATTTCGACTTGAATCGGATCAAATTATCTTTCTAGGGTAGAATATATACCTCGTCTGACAATTTGTCTACTGCCGTTTGAAAATCCGACATCAATTAGGTAAAATGTCGTATTTGAACAAAATTTAGGTACTTACGTTTTACCTCTTAGGAAGGATGGGAAAATCCAAAGACATTTTATTCTGGTATCAACCTCCAACTGAAAACGAAGAATAAATTATAAACCGACCCTAGCGGTAGTTTTGTCTAAACTGGAATGTTAAATACACTGACTCCAAATGATGTACAAATTAGTGCTAGTGAACGTAATTTGAAGAGAGAGGAATAACACGCTAAAATCAAAATAACACTCTACATGTAAAAAGGTAAGGATTTCAAAAATAGTGTTTTCCATTTATAAAAGTAGTTTGTATAAGCATCTTCCAAGCTTACCGATTTCCTTTCATATCAGATAACCTTGTATAAGGGAGATAATGGAATAACTTTACTTAGCTTCATTTTTAAATTGTTTGCAGGTGAAAGCATGAATCGATTCATAAACGAAAATTCGAGGGAAGTAATCAAGGAGCTGGGAGCGCCAGTTATCGACTCCGTCTCTCAGGTAATCCACGTTAATTTGACTGATTTAAGCTTCCTATCATTATTACCAACATCCTCCTCTACCTACCCATGATTATGTAATATACACATAAGATCTTCCTCTGAACGATGATAACCATCAGTCCCCCCGGATTACTAAGTCGTACTTTCTTCACAGGTGTTTGAGATCATCCTTGCCAGCATTTGCGAGCTAGTCCCGTACTCCCTCGTCTACCCTGAGTGATTCCTCGGCCGACTAACCCAAGATTCGGAACCTGGATTTTGCGCGAAACAGAAACGAGCCCCAAGTAAGCCACTTTTTAATACTATTCTTCGTTATTTAAAAAACTAGACACCTAGCACCTGTCTATTTTTGTGATACCGCTCATCCTAAAGATTACTTGTGACTCCATTTGAGAAAGAAATACCATGTGTTATAGAACGTCTTGTATTACATATTAAGTTATTGTATGAAATATTGGGTTGTCTGTTACGATTCTTCACAGTGAATGAGAAAGACTTCGACGCCCACTACCTAGGTACACTGAATCGTAGTAAAAAAAAGCCTTGGGGGGCATTTTAAAAGTATAATTCCAGAACTTTCATCGATTGATAAGTGTGTTGAGACCCCGTGAGTTGAACTCTACTTTTCTTAATTCCTGAATTTTCTCTTATTTGACTTGACAATTGAATTTACTCGTTTTGAAAGAAATGTGCTAAATTTTCGACCTCTACACATTTCACGATGAGAAAAAAAATCGAATGAGATGAGAAAAAACATTGAATTTGCTCGTTTTGAAAGAAATGTGCTAGGAAACTAATTTTTCTACCTCTACACATTTCACGATGAGAAAAAAATGGTATTGATCGACGATGGAGAGATAATGAATGATCTTACTTAAAAGATAAGGCGGAGTCCTTGTCCACCTTTATTCCCTCTACAATGTTCAATAAAGTGTTTTTTCTCTCTCAAAAAAAAAAAATAAATAATAATAATAATCTTACTAAATGTGCCAATTTTACTCGAAGTAAGATTATTTTCCGCTAGATGGCACTACTTCATAATTTCAGCAATAATTTCTACATTTTCCAAAATATTCAAAGATTGTGCAGATTGATTTTTGTGTTAGTGGTAGGTACTTAAAGATTGATGTTTTGAGATTAACTACTATGCTTCGGATCATCTATACAATCGGGTTATGGATACGAGCAGGCTATGTGCCACACCCATTTTGCAGACGTATTGTAAATGTTATCTTCAACCTTAAGTTTGTGTACTCGATTTTGATTTTGAAAAATATCGTTTTCCATAGTGTTCAAAATTTTGTTGTTCAAATTCAAACTTTTTAAAAATAACAGCACCTGAACCAACCAAACACCTAAAGCATTAGGTACTAACAAAATCGAAATCAATGTTCAGACCGAAAATCATCATTGGATTGATAGAGCTCTGCCAACAAATGTATACATATTATTTTTGGTTTCATGATCCAAAAGTAGTGCCGTCCAGTCAAAAATCTCAAGGCAGCATCCCCATAAGCTGGTTTGAACGAGAGTCTACAGTAGTCTTTATGTTCATTTAATACTTAATTATTTTACCCCTCAGTGGGTCAGAAACGTTCCGATTTTTCAGTGGTCTTCACGGCAGTCCTAAATATAGGGTTGTGTTTTCAAAACTGCAACTAGGTACTTGTAGATATTTCAAAGGGAAAATCCGAGGTTAAAATTTGTAAAACGTGACAAAATTATAAAAGTTAAACCATTGACACGAAAATAATAAAAATGCGGTTAATTTATGTTTTACTTTATTTCAGGACCTGGAACGTGGTGTGAAAAGTGCAGAGGCGTTCAGGAACATTTTCAAAAAACCACAACATATTTACGGGAAACTTTCGATCGTGTAAAATAGATATTATCAGGGTAAGACTTCTGTATACTACCATCTGCCCACAAAATCTGCTGGGTGGAATAAAATTGACATGTTCGTGACTTCCGGATGTGTTGGCGTCACAATAAATCTACCAAAGTTACGTAGGCTGGTCCTAAATTGGTACCGGTATTAGATGTAAATTTATGATTATTCTAAAATCAATTATAATCCTTTTATAATCAATGATAATGCGCCATACAAAAATCTCAGTGGAACCACCGTATTTTGTGCCATGGAAAATTCCAAGAAAGCGTTTGTTTTGTGCCAAAATAAGCTCTCAGAAGCTTAAAAGCGACCTTGAATAATGAAATAAAAATAGTATGGTGTAATTGATTAACTCGGGGTGTATCAAGTATAAATTCCATTAAAATCTATGCTGTAGATTGAGTATGGGTGTAATTGTTATGCCAAGCCAACAAGGTAAATCTTGCAGTAAATACCAGGTGCTAACACTCTAAAGTTGCCATTGCAAGCAATGAAATATCCCAAAAATCTTTCAAAAATACCCTGCAGTGCACCACGAAGAGTCCACTTTTTCTCAGTGTTGTAAACCTACTTGTTATATTATAAAAATGCCATGATTACGAAATAACCAAGAAGGTAGGTGATTATAATATTATGTGCAAAGGTAACTACAGGTTTACTCATTCAACCACTTGAATCGGTGTTTTCCAATATCACCGGTGACTCTCTGAAGTTCAGCTGTTTCAAGAAGATAGTATCAAGAAAAAACAAATCATGGTGATATAAACAATATGTACGAATTAGCTCAATTTTTGCTGTTTTTTCTCGTTGCCTCGTTGCCTATACCTACGTCATGGTACTACGGATTCATTGTCATACATGACTAACACTATCGTCATACTGATACTAGCTTGTTAGTACCACTATCGTGGCAGTTTGGTGGCATCGTAACTCGTTGTTTCTGATTCCATCCGTCGCCACAAAGTCGCTCAACAGTTGCACTCGATAAAAGTGGGTTCTTATGGCAATCTTAAGAGGTTCGACAATGAGTACAAACCTATCGCATAAACAACTTTTATGTTACGTTCTTCGAACGCTTCTAAACCTACCTAACAAAAGTTATACCAATGTTATTATTATATACCCCTAAATATATTATTTTATTTTTTTAGGTACATTGTTAACTATTCTGTATTACCTTACATTAATATATTATGTTTGTTGAATATTTTGGGAAATACCTACTCTATTTTTATCCTTTAGTAGAATTATGATACTTTTTGAGTTACCTATTATACGTAATAATGGAAAAATACGTACATTTTTTTATCATTCATTAATCAATATGATTATTTCAATATCATATCATTATATTTTGTTACCTTTTCCATTTGACGTGTAAAAATGAGTATTGATTCCTTAATATACTATTTTTTATTTGAATTGAACCTCCTTGGTCTTACTTTCTATAATACCCCCCCCCCCCCCACCCAACATGGATTCATGAGCAATAATACCTGATAGATACAATAAAGTTTAAAAACATATTGTTTAGTAATGGATGCATTCCAGGGGACGTCCCATTGGATAAGCATTAGGTCAATTATTAATTGACCAGTTGGTAAGGGAAAAAACAGTTCGCTCGATGTTATTTTTCAAGTATTTTAGGCAAGAAATAGTGATACCCCCCCCCCCTCCCACCAATCTCTTATCCTCCATAACATTTCTGACAGCAGATTTTACAGGATTATGCACGCAAACGCACGTTTTTTGAGCATTAACCCCCCCTTCCCCCCTTATAAGGCAAAATTCGAAATTCCGGTGACGTAGTGCACAACTAAATAGTTTTCCGCGTCGAACAAAAAAATAACTTCCAAAATCGGTTGAGAACACGACTCAAGACAAAGCTGGACAGACGACACAAGATTTTGTCACACACACACACAGACATTCAACTATGGTTTTTTCGCGGATTTGGATTCAGAATGGTCTAAAACAGATTACTGTGTGGTTATTATTATTTTTTTCGGTTGAGTGTTGTCCAACTCTACCCCAGATCAATCGCATAAAGTCGCCCAAGTCTTACTGTGGGACGTCCTAAAAAGTAACTATGTAAAAATCAAGTTCAAGAAAAAATTAAATCAAAAAATCAAGTGAGGGTTCAAACATTTAAACGATAATTCACGTAAAAACCCAATCTGCAATGAAAGAATAAAATTGATGTGCGTTGCGCGCCTATGCCCAATAGTAGAGTATGCAACATCAAAATTTTCGATCAAAGAAAATACATTTATTTTTACCTTGGAAAATAATGATTTATCAGAGGACATCCATTCATCATAAGACTCATCCATTCATATGTGGAAATTTTTCACCTTCCTAATTAGTTGCTTACTTATTAGTACCTAGATTCCGATAATAACGATGGTCAAGGGACTGTTATATTAATATCGTTATAAGCGGACATCACTATACCCGGAACAGATAAAGACAGGGTTGGATTGGCATCCTTCAACTTCTGATTCAAATCCCATCGCTACATCCGACCCATCACTATACCCGGCATTTCTATAAGCAAAATCTACTATAGTCGGAAAAATTACGTCTTGAACTAAATACATATAACAGTTATGTACTTACTCGTAATTTTAGAAACTTGCATGAATTTAAGAAGTATTTCCTGAATTATTACGATTATACAGCATAAATTTACCTACTGCAGGCATACAATGTGTGGAAGACACACTATTTCTCGACCATTTACACCAATAGTTACCTGCCACCGGTAGTGTAGAAGCGAAATTTCAATGAAAGATTGTTCTGAAAATACCATAATATTATACAAATGCCGCCGGTGTGGTTTAGAGTTTGTTAATATTATTGGAAAACATACAAAATGTCTCTTTCTTACAACACAGCGTTAAACTTAATAACTCTATGAGCTAATAAATTAGGTCACTTACCTGGCTCCGCAAATATGTCTTTCTTTTATATTAATTTCCATCACAAAAATAAGCCTTATACAATCTAATCATATTGCATTCTGGTTGATAGACAATAAGGAACAAAATTCACAAAGATGAAGATTCGGAGAATAGAAGTGAGAGAAGCTCATCAAGTAGGTATAGCAGGTAAAATAATCAACCATCCAGAAGTAATGTTCATGAACATTACTACTGGATGGTTCATTATGTGATAACATAAAGTTCAATCGTTACCAATCAATCGTAACCTCTCATATTTCTGTGCCGAACATATACCTACCTTATTGATGTTTTAATGAACCTACGTTTAAAAATGAAGGACCGTTTCAAAGCTGAACTTATTCTTTTTATCAAATCAAAGTTTTACGAAAGTGATTTCATTGGTGAAAACCCTTTATATTATTCAATGGTTCAAATACCATGATAGATATATGGTATAACCATGACTAATTGATCGTGGTTCAGATATTTTGGTGAAACTGGCTCAGTGTGGCAGAAACCCAGGAGCGGAGAAGTAGGGTAAGTGTGTTTCCGATTCTGCTTGTAAAATTGACAGAGGTAACTACTACCGCAAAATGATATTAATTTTTAGAGGTAAAACGACGAAGTGACGACGTTTTGTGAGTTCAGGATATTGCACGACGGAGCTGAGGAGTCGACAGAATGAAGTTAGCGGGTCTAATAGACTGAACACACACAATAGACGTCAGTTAGCACTGTCAACCGGAGTCGCATTGTTTTGACAGAGGAATAGTACTGCACCTCACGTAGGTAGTTCCAAGCCGGCCTTGGAGGACCTTGCATTCCGGCCGACGCTCACTGCACATCCTCATATCAATCACCAAAAGGATGAAGAGGAAAAAATAAATAAATAAATCCAGTAGTAGATACAACAGTGGTTGCTGTACTGAAATACCTAATATCTTTTGGATTTTGCATAGTCGGTCGTTTCAGCTACCCCTGGGTGACTTGTCCTATTCTTAC